>CM033465.1:789064-954064 GCA_019425755.1 Amaranthus cruentus | reverse complement strand
TGAAGAACCCAAGTAGATAGCATCTTCATTATTATCTTCCATACTTTTTATGTTATGGCATTTGTTGGAATCTTCTTTGGGTAGAAGCTCTTTTAGTGGTTTAAAAGAAGTGAATCCCTAATTTTGGTGGATTGCAAGTATTGTGAAAAATTTGCTCATAAAGGTAACCCACAAACTCTTCTAGTAACTTAAGTATAAATTGAATGTTTTTAAATGATTTTGAGTTTTATGTAAAACTATTGATGTAATTAGTGTTTTGTGTGGATCATTCAAGTCTATGCATTGTGAGTGTGTTTAGTGATGAAATTCTATGCATAGATTAATGGGTGGTTAAGTGTGTCTTAATATGTGTGTATGTTTGTGTGTGTGTGTGGTGTTGAGTGAGTATTGAGTTCATGAAATTATGAATAAATTACAAGAAACTTAAACCGAGAAAAGTATTGTCTTGAACGAGCATGAAGATTAGAAGTAGACTGTAGGGTCTGGAAGGTTATGCTCGAACAAGCATATGAATTGCTCAATCGAGCACTTTATATTGTTGAAGTCAGTAAGCTAAATCAGAAGTAGTCAGTAGCTTCTGGAAGATTGTGCTCGAACGAGTACATAGAGTGCTCGAACGAGCACCTTATGCTGCTGAAGTCAGTAGTTGATAGCTTTCTACCCTATTTTGTAAACGCGACATCTTCTTCGTCCGGAATCGGATTTTGGCATATTTATAGCCGTTACGACCGTACGGAACTCTAGTTTATCATCTAATTTAAATCACTTAAAAATACTAATTTTAATTTTAATTATAGACCTTTGAGTGAGCATGTGTCTTCATGGAAGTGGTTAAAAGAGTTCAATGTTGTTACTAAGCTTGTGTATTCCTTAGGTGAATTTTTGAACTTTAGAGTTGACTTTGGATTGATCTCTAAACTTATAATAAGTGTGATTAGTTTAATTTAGTAACGAATTCTTGGATTTGGATTTTACAGATTGGTCTTGTTGAGTTGTGGTTTCTTAATTGGTTACTTGATGTTATTTGGGTATGATATAAGTTGGGTATTTTGGGATTTGTATATAAATATTGGTTAAAATCCTTCATGGTTGAGGATGAGCCGTTTAGCATTCTAACGAATTATTGATTCTTTGTTTATGTATTAAAATTGTTAATATTGTGAAATGATTTTAAAGAAAATTTATACATGTTATGGAAATCGTATTTAATAAAATAAAGTATGTTAACATTGTTTTCAGAGATATTGGACATTATAAATATTTGTTGCTTTGGGAATTGGACATTATAAATATTGTGAAATGATTCTTTACTTAATTTTTTGTATAAAGTATTGGACATTATAAATATTTGTCGTTTTGAGAATTGGAAAATAGATACTATGTATCCGGTTTTGTGTGAAAACCCTAGAGCTTGATTCTAGGTACCTTTTAGGATCGGTCTCGAGCACCCAATCCCGTTTAGTTCTTGCAAGAGCCGTTTAGGTGAGGACTAGGGATGGCAATTCAGTCCGAATCCGACCCGAATCCGACCCTAGTCCGACTCGATCCGAGGAAAATAATTCGATTCGAGTCCTAGGAAAAAGTCATCTGACTCCGACTCCGACTTTATGATCCGAGTCCGAGTTAGAGACGGACCGGAGTTGGACCTTATTAAAAATCCAACATTCCGACTTGACTCCGACCCTGAAGGAAATTCGACATTAAATTTTACTTTTACACCAATATTTTGTTTCCTTTAAAACTCTAAACGTGACTAATTCAAGCTCTCTCTCATACTAATTGTAATTTTTAATTTTGAAAAACTACTTGGTATTTTTATTTAGATTAATCAATCAGAATACGACAAATCAGATCAAGAGAAATAAAACGCCAAATCAAAATGCGAGAAAATTTTGTTAAATTGTAGTTGTAGAACTATTTCTCTTGATAAACTTAAATTCAAAGTACATATTTTTTTGTTAAATTGTATTTGAAAAATATATTTTGTTAATTTTGTATGCTTTAAAATCTTAGTATAATATCACAACGATACTGTTTGATATTATTCAGAATCCGTTGGAGATCCGAGAGTTCGAGAGTCCAAGTCGGGGCAAACTTGGAGTATGCATAATGCGACTCCGAGTGGAGGTGGAGTGAAAAAAAAAGTCCGACTCTTATCCGGAACAAAGTCGGAGTATGTATAATATGAGCCGACTACGAGCCATTGCCATCCCTAGTGATGACGATCACCCGTTTACCAGAAGGTTAGATCAAGCCTACTTCTAGCGGTCACTTCATATTCCCGATTTTAATATTAAATATTATTTTGTTTGAATATTGTTTTAAGTAATGTTTTTGATGCTTTAGCAAATGTTGTGATTTTTGTGAAGAGTAACCTAAAGTGTTAGCTTTGAGCTGGTAAAGTTCTTAGTTGTGTTCGTTTATTAACAAATTTACGCTTTAATATTTTTTTTTTGTGTTTTATTATAAACTTATTTGAAAGAGGTTACCAAAATGAACAAATATAACTTAATTTAAAAATGATTTTTAATATTATATTGTTTGTTGGGTTACTCAATAATTATTGTTATTGATTGCTTTTGATGGGGCCTACTCCTACGGGAGTAGATTCATTTTTCAGGGTAGCTTGTTCATTGAGGTGATGTATATATGTATTATGTTGCTACGTGCGTGGCAAGGATTCCATTTTGTCATCACTCTCTTTTGACTTTTGGTTATGTAAACATTTCCTTAATTTGGTATTATTATACTGTTTTTGCTGGTTTGGGCTTTTTCAATTGGTATCAAAGCCAAAGTTTTTAAAAGAATATTAAAACGAATTTCAAACATATGAGAGATCGGTAGCATCGAGTCTAAGTCAAGTCTATGGATATTACTTGTAATTTCTATGTGCTTAGTTGTCTTATGTGATAGATACATCCCCAGAGTGTCGTTTTAACAATGAAGTATGTGAAGTTAGTATCAATGTGTACGGATGAGTCCAACCCTAGTAGACTAAACGATTATTTGTTAAACAAGTGGTGTACCAGTCAAAGAAGCCTAGGGTAGAAAATTCAAAATTTCAGTACTATAAGCCTAACAACAGCTCGTCTGGGAACCAAAGCTTATCTGTGCAGTAGAAGAGGGGGACCTGGGTATGTAACCAATGCGGGAGAAAACATTATGGGCTTGATTGCCAAGGTAGAAGGTTGTGTTTTGCTTGTGATCAGGCTTGTTATATGTCCAAGGATTGCTCCAAGAAAAATAATCCCAACAAGATTCAGCTGGGGGGTAGGCAAGGGAGCTTTAGTAACAAAAACCAGAGGGTAGTGGGGAGAATGTATGCTATGGGAGACGAGTTAGAGATTCCTGCAAATTCATAGCCTCGTGGTAATGTCACTTCTGGTGTCCTTAAAGTTTGCAATCAATTAGCTCATGTGTTATTCGATACTGGAGCTGATTATTCTTTTACTTCACATAGATTTCTTCAAAAATGTAAATCACCCCCTGGTTTTGAAAAAGTGAATTTAAAAGTTGGAATTTTCGATGGTTCACAATTTTCTTGTAACAAACTTTATAAAAACTGCCCTATTGAAATTTCTTCTAAGATTTTATTCGCAGACTTGTTTGGGTTCGAGTTGGGTGAATTCGACGTCATTTTGGGTATGGTTTGGCTGAATGCATACAGTGCGAGGATCGATTGTCGAAAGAGGACGATAACTTTTAGGTCGATTAATGATGATTGTGTAATTTTTAAGGGTAAAGAGCTTAGACCTAGTCAGAGGTTGTTATCAATTTGTAAAAGTCTCAATGAGAGTTGTCAAGAAGAGCTTGGGTATCTGTGTTATGTTTTGGGTGATAATAAGGGGGAGAAGCGGGATCTGAGGGATGTCCCAATTGGTTCCGAGTATGTTGATGTATTCCCGGAGGATCTATGTGGTTTTCCTCCTAAGAGAGTGGATGACTTCCACTTTGATGCTTGGGGTCACACCTATCTCTAAGATACCATATCGCATGGCTCATGCCGAGATGGTCGAATTGAGAAAACAACTACATGAACTTTTGGAAAAAGGGTACATTAGACCTAGTGTATCTCCATGGGGTGCTCCAGTATTATTTGTTAAGAAGAAAGATGGTTCGATGACATTGTGCATTGACTACCGGGAGTTGAATAAAGTTACAGTGAAGAACCGATATCCTTTTCCACGCATTAACGATCTCTTTGATCAATTGAGAGGTGCAAGAGTCTTTTCTAAGACTTATCTTCAATCGGGGTATCATCAGTTGAGAATAGCGGAGTCAGATATACAGAAGACTGCATTTAGGACTCGGTATGGTCACTATGAGTTTGTAGTTATGCCATTCGGTTTGACTAGCGCGCCTGCTGCATTTATGGACCTCATGTAGAGATGTTTTAAAGAGTACCTAGATGAATTTGTGGTTGTTTTCATAGACGATATACTTATATATTCGAGAAGTAGGGAGGAACATGGGGAGCACCTGAGAATTGTATTGGACTTGCTCAAAAAAGAGAATCTATAAGCAAAGTTTAGTAAGTGTGAGGTTTGGCTTGAACAGGTTTCTTTTCTGGGTCATGTAGTCTCTAAAGAGGGGATTTCAGTTTATCCGGAGAATGTGAAAGCAATTCTAGATTGGCTTGCGCCTAGAAATGTGCACGAGGTTCGAAGTTTCATGGGGTTGGCAAGTTATTACAGGAAGTTTGTGGAGAACTTTGCAAGTATTGCTCGACCAATTACACGGTTAGTGTGCAAGGATAGGAAGTTTGAGTGGACTTCTGCATGTGAGGAAGCTTTCTTGGAATTAAAGAGACCGTTGATCAAGCACTCTAGTGTTAGCTATACCTGACAGCGTGAGTGATTTCGAGATATTTTGTGACGCCTCCAAGGAAGGTTTAGTGTGTGTCCTAATGCAGAAGCGTAAGGTAATAGCTTATGCAAGTAGACAATTGAAGATTCATGAGAAGAACTACCCAATTCATGATTTAGAGTTGGCTGTTGTAGTGTTTGCCTTAAAATTATGGCGCCATTATTTATTTGGAACTCCTTGTAAGATTTTCACAAATCACAAAAGTTTAAAGTACATATTCTCCCAGAAGAAATTAAATATGAGACAGAGGCGGTGGCTTGAGCTCATTAAGGATTACGAGACTGAGATTCATTACCATACTGGTAAAGTGAATAAGGTTGCAGACGCTTTAAGTCGAAGGCCTCATGTCGGGTTGAATTCCATCAGAAGTTGTCGAGAGAGTTATCGGTAGATCTCCAGAAGATGGGTATTGAATTGGTGACTTCAGGAGAGACTCAGGGGATAATCAATGCAAAATCTGTGAAGCCTACATTGTTTGATAGGATTGTGATGATGCAACTTAAAGATCCGGACTTGGTAGAATTGATGTTGCGGGCTAGACAGGGATCAACTTCTGAGTTTCAGTATGAGGAAAATCAAGGGTTGAAGTTCGGAAACAGGCTATGTGTTCCAAAAGATGCAAAGGAAATCATTTTGGTGGAAAGGGTTAAAGAAAGATGTGGCTGCTTTTGTGTCAAGGTGTCTAGTTTGTCAAAGAGTCAAGTCAGAGAGAAGGAAAGAAGCAGGGTTATCGCAATTAGGGCTGTGCAAACTTAGACCGGAACCGGATGGACCCGGATCGGAACCGGACCGGACCGGAAGCATCAGGTCCGGTCTCCGGTCCTCTAAAATATTCAATTTCGGGTTTCCGGTCCGGTCCGGTCTAACCCGGAAAATTCAGGGTCGACCCGGTTAGGACCGGTTAAAATATAAATATAAATAATAATACCCATTGATTTTATCCAGAATTACTCCTCCATTGATATTCTCATCATCTTTATAATCTTCTTGATTATCTTCGACTATCTCAATGATTAGTTTCTTTAATTCCTTCTTAAGCTCTGTTGTATTCTTCACAATTTCACAATCTGCAACAACATTAGCCTCACTCTTCCCCATTTTCCTTGTGAAAAGAAAAATCAGACGAAATTAGAGAAGATTTGTGGGCAATTATGGGTTAAATGGGTGGATTTATGGGCAATTAAATAAAATGGGTGGAATTTTTGAATTTTATTTTGAATTTTACTATAATAAATATCTTAAAGTTTTAATTAAAATTTCAAAGCCGGTCCAACCGGTCCGAACCTGGACCGGGCCTTAATTTTTCAGGGTCAGACCGGGACCGGACCGGATGAAACAGGCCCGGTCTCCGGTCCTCAAATTTTTTAATTCCGGTCCGGGTTTGGACCGGTGTTCAGTCCTAATCGCAACCATTAGATATACCTGATTGGAAGTGAGATTCCATCTCCACGGAATTTGTGGTCGGTTTGCCGAGGTTAAGGAGAGGTAATGACTAAATTTAGGTTATAATTGATCGTTTGACTAAAACTAGTCGGTTTATTGAGGTAAGGATAACTAGGTCGGTGAAGCAATTGGCTGAAATCTATGTTCGAGAGATAGTCAAATTACAGGGGGTGCCAAGGACCATAATTTTTGATCGTGACCCCAAATTTCTATCACATTTTTGGAAGGAATTAGAAGAAGCCTTCAAAACCAAGCTGAGTTTGGGTACTGCTTTCCATCCGACCACTGATGGTCAAACGGAAAGGACTATTCAAACCTTAAAAGATTTATTGATGAGGTCTTGTGTTTTGGAATTCGGTAATGATTGGGAACCAAGATTGGCATTGGTAGAATTTTCATACAATAATAGTTTCCATTCGAGTATCAAGATGGCATCATTTGAAGTTTTGTATGGACGTAAGAGCAGAACTCCCTTGTGTTGGGAATACTTGGACACTAACGTTCCTACCGGGCCAGATTTAATTCAAGAGACAGTGGATATGATAAAAGTCATCCAGGGCTTGATGAAGAGAGCTCAAGATCGTCAGAAGACCTCTGATGATAATCGCAGGAGAAAATTATAATTTGAAGTCGGGCATAAGGTGTTCTTAAAAGTTTTCCCAATGAAGGGCGTGAAACGATTTGGAGTAAAAGGAAAACTAAGTCCGAAATTTTTAGGACCTTTTGAAATCCTTGGGAGAATTTGAGAGGTCGCCTATGATTTGGCCTTGCCGCCAGAGTTGGATCGAGTACATAACGTCTTTCATGTGTCGCAGCTGCGCAAGTATGCATATGATCCGTCGCATATCCCGAGCTATGAACCATTACAAGTAGATGAAACCTTGAGCTATGAGGAGAAACCATAGGAGATTATCGATCGACGAGTTAAGGAGTTGCGGAATAAGTCAATTCCCTTAGTGAAGGTATTATGGACTCACCGTAGGGAAGTAGAAGCGACATGGGAGAAAAAGTCTGATATGAGAAGTCGATACCCACATTTGTTTAGAAGGGTAAGTAAATTTCGGGGACGAAATTTCTTAAGTAGGGGAGAATGAAACAGTTATAAAAACATCTTCATTAAAAATCATTATTTTAATAAGTAAAATAAATTTGTCGTTTTCAAATAAAATTTTTCTACGTTTTAGATATCCGTTTTTTTTATTTTGGGGACAAAATAAATTATACGACAAAAATACGAGTATTTCTATACACCATAAGCTTGTTGAATGGGTAAGTAGTTCATACTCACCCAACACTCCACCCCTTTCCTCCATCTTATACATGTGTATACACTCCCATCATTTCTACAAAGAAATTCTAAATTCCCACACCTTCTCCAAGTCTATAAGTAACCCCAAGTCTAGAATTTTTGCTTTCTCTAAGTGCACAAACTAAGCAAAGCTTAATTTCATCTTTTCTCCAAGTGAGCAAGCCACTAAAAATCTGAATTCCATCTTCTTTCTCTTATGATTTCAATCTCTGCAGAATTTATATGGAGTATAGAGCCTAATTGAAGTTCACCTTGGATTGTTTAGATGTTGGAATTGAAGAACCCAAGTAGATAGCATCTTCATTATTATCTTCCATACTTTTTATGTTATGGCTTTTGGTAGAATCTTCTTTGGGTAGAAGCTCTTTTAGTGGTTTAAAAGAAATGAATCCCTAATTTTGGTGGATTGCAAGTATTGTGAAGAATTTGCTCATAAAGGTAACCCACAAACTATTCTATTATCTTAAGTATAAATTAATGTATTAAAATGATTTTGAGTTTTAGGTAAAACTATTGATGTAATTGGTGTTTTGTGTGCATCATTCAAATATATGCATTGTGAGTGTGTTTAGTGATAGAATTTTATTGATAGATTAATGGGTGGTTAAGTGTGTCTTAATATGTGTGTATGTTTGTGTGTGTGTGTGGTGTTGAGTGAGTGTTGATTTCATGAGATTATGAAGAAATTACAAGAAACTTGAACCCAGAAAAGTATTGTCTTGAACGAGCATGAAGATTATAAGTAGACAGTAGCATCAAGAAGGTTATGCTCGAACGAGCATACGAATTGCTCGAACGAGCACTTTATATTGTTGAAGTCTGTAAGCTAAATCAGAAATAGTCAATAGCTTCTGGAAGATTGTGCTCGACCGAGCACATAACGAGCATACGAATTGCTTGAACGAGCACTTTATATTGTTGAAGTCTGTAAGCTAAATCAGAAATAGTCAGTAGCTTCTGGAAGATTGTGCTCGAACGAGCACATAGAGTGCTCGAACGAGCACCTTATGCTGCTGAAGTCAGTAGCTGGCAGCTTTCTACCCTATTTTGTAAACGCTATATCTTCTTCGTCCCGAATCGGATTTAGGCAAATTTACAGCCATTACGACTGTACAAAAGTCTAGTTTATCATCTAATTGAAATTACTTAAAAATACTAAGTTTAATTTTAATTATAGACCTTTGAGTGAGCATGTGTCTTCATGGAAGTGGTTAAAAGAGTTCAGTGTTCTTACTAAGCATGGGTATTCCTTAGGTGAATTTGTGAACTTTAGAGTTGACTTGGGATTGATCTATAAACTTATATAATAGGTGTGATTAGTTTAATTTAGTAACGAATTCTTAGATTTGGGTTTTACAGATTGGTCTGTTGAGTTGTGGTTTCTTAATTGGTTACTTGATGTTATTTGGGCATGATATAAGTTGGGTATTTTGGGATTTGTATGTAAATATGGGTTAAACTCCTTCATGGTTGAGTATGATTCATTTAACATTCTAACAAATTATTGATTCTTTGTTTATGTATTAACATTGTTAATATTGTGAAATGATTTTAAAGAAAATTTATACATGTTATGGAAATCGTATTTAATAAAATAAAGTATGTTAACATTGTTTTAAGAGATATTACAAAAGCATGCTTTACTTAATGTTTTGTATAAAGTATTAGACATTATAAATGTTTGTCGTTTTGGGAATTGGACAACAGATACTATGTATCTGGTTTTGTGTGAAAACCCTCGAGCTTGATTCCAGGTACCTTTTAGGATCGGCCTCGAGCACCCGATCCCGTTTAGCTCTAGGGTGCTCTTGCAAGAACTAAATGAGATTGGGTGCTCGAGGCCTATCCTAAAAGGTACCTGGAATCTAGATTTAGGGTTTTCACACAAAACCGGATACATAGTATCCGTTGTCCAATTCCCATAACGACAAACATTTATAATGTCTAATACTTTATACAAAATCTTAAGTAAAACATACTTTTGTAATATCTCTAGAAACAATGTTAACATACTTTATTTTATTATATACAATTTTCATAACATGGATAAATTTTCTTTAAAATCATTTTACAATATTAATAATATTAATACATAAACAAAGCAATAAATAATTAGTTAGAATGCTAAACGACTCATCCTCAACCATGAAGGAGTTTAACCAATATTTACTCAAGTCCCTATTACCCAACTTATATAATAGTACCCAAATAACATCAACTAACCAAATAAGAAACCACAACTCAACAAGACCCATCTATAAAACCCATATCTAAGAATTCGCCACTAAAGTGAAGTAATCACACCTATTATAAGTTTAAATATCAATCCTAAGTCAATACTAAAGTTTACACATTCACCCAAGAAATACCCAAGCTTAGTAACAACATTAAACTCTTTTAACTACTTTTATGAAGACAATGCTCACTCAAAGGTCTACAGATAAAATTCTAATTATTATTTTAAAATGATTTCAATTGGGATAAACTAGACTTCCACACAGTCGTAACGACTGTAAATTTGCCCAAATCCGATTCTAGACAAAGAAGATATCGTGTTTACAAAACAGGGTAGAAAGCTGCCAGCTACTGACTTCAGCAGCATAAGGTGCTCGTTCGAGCACAATCTTCCAGAACCTACTATCAGCTTCTGATCTAGCTTACTGACTTCAACAGTATAAAGTTCTCGTTCTAGCATTTCATGTGCTCGTTTGAGCACAACCTTCCAGACCCTACTGTTTACTTCTAATCTTCATGCTCATTCAAGACAATACTTTTCTCGATTCAAGTTTCTTGTAATTGCTTCATAATCTCATGCACTCAACACCCACTCAAACATCACACACACACACACACACACATTAAGACACACCTAATCTATCCATAGATATGAAAGGTTCACTTAAGACACCAATTACATCAATCGTTCATACTTAAAACTTAAAATCATTTAAAACATTCAATTTATACTTAAGTTAATAGAATAGTTTGTGGGTACCTCTATGAACAATCTTCAATCACCACAGCAAAATTAGAAATCCAATCTTCCATCATCATACTCATGAATCATTCTTTAAATCATAAAACATGTAACCATTTCAAATCCTCCATTCAAGATAAATCATTCAAAATCAACATTATCTAAACTAAGGTTTTTACAAGGTAAGAAAAAGAAAGTGTTTGTGTGTACCTTCAAGAAAAAATCTCATATATACGCTTTGAGATTGAACAAACATCCTATATAATTTTAAAACAACAAAGTATATACTCATATATCAACCTCAAAATCAAACATGCAAAACTATACCAAAACTTTTCCATACTTACATCTTAGAACTATGTTGATTGGATCCTTAAAACACCAATTATATGACTTAATCTCTTGATCATTAATGTCCATGATATCACCTGCACATATATAAAGACATTCAAGTTCTTGGATGAGGTTTAAGTGAAAAAAGAATATAAGAAAAGAAATTGGAATTGCTCACCAAAAGTTGTTGTCCCGAAATAGGATTCTAGCCTTGGATGAAAATATTTTTAGCTCCAACATGAAAGCTTAAATGCAAAAATCCTATTTGACCAAATTTTTTTAATTCTGAGTCTAGAATACGAAATCTAAATTTGAGGGGTATGTATGTTAAGAAATTATGTATAAATCAGGTATATATTATACATTGTCAGAAACAGAGTTGAGATGAATGCAGAAACGGGTGAAGGAATGATGCGTATCTATCATATTTGGATGGTTATAATGGCGTCTGAGGCCTCAAAAGAAAGCTTAGAGTGTTAGTGAAATTTCCCAAGTGAAATCACTCAATTATTTGGAGTATAGCTTAGGAAACTTAGTCTTTCTTCCTGAACATTCAAATCTAACTTCCAATCAGACCTTTGCACACTTTTACACTCTTATTCTAAAGCATATGACAAGTTTCCTAAATCTAGTGTTTTTGTGTCTTTACTAACATGCATTTTGATGAGATACTAAAAGATAGGATTAAAATATATTCATTTGCTATTTTAAACTGATTTTTAGAAATGACATAAGTTGTCAAGTAAAGTTTTGAAATCATGTTTTTAGAAAATAATATATTTTCTTTGAAAATAAAATCAACCCATAATATAAAATTGTTTTTAAATACCAATGAACTATAACATCATTATAAAGCTATTTTTCTAATCTTTTATAATTATATAAAGATATTTTCTTATATAAATCATTTTTATTAAAACACATAAGATAAGCTTATGTCAACACAATATGTGAAATCATTTTCAAATACTTTAAAGTTTATGAACCACATAAATATGTTTATCAAATTAGCAAATTTTTGAAGGAATTATAAATAAAATAAGTTTAGTTAAAGCATTGAAATCTATTCTTTAATATAATAACAATATTTAACAAAATAAAACTTTGTATATTAAAAGTTAAAAGTATAAAACTCCCACTATTTTTTTAGCACTTAAAGATGAATAAATAGAGAGGTTAATAACACTAATCCATTACTAAACCTACTTAAGCTATGATTCAGGTTTATTACAGCTCTCTTCTAATTAGTGTAGTAGGCCTTTTGTATATAAATATCCGATTCCCAACTAAAAAGTGATCTTCTTCAACTCATATTTCGATACATCATCTGACCATCATCCCATATTTGAGATGAGACTATTTTGTCGCATAGCAATTAGATACTTTGTACGAAATGCAATTTTCCTAGTGAGGGGGAACACCATATATTCTAAAACAAAATGGTATCACCACTTCCAAGTTTTTTTTTTGCAAGCCTTTTTGTACTATATAATACTACTTCCTTTTCATGTGTCTTCGATTGTTGCTGAGACAGCCCCTATTTTAGCGGCTTAATTGATAATAATTTATTAAGTTAATTTTGAGTTATTAAATTTTAAGTATTAATTTTATTAGGATTCAGAATAATATTTTACTAAATTTTGTACAATACTACTTCCTTTTCATGTGTCTTCGGTTGTTATATAGTATGGTTGAGTTACGAGTTCTTATTTATCCTTCAATTGCGTTTCTTGAATGGTATGGTTGAGTTACGAGTTCTTATTTGATTAATATAGGTATTTGGTTCTAGTATCAAATTTGGGAACATAAGCACTACAAAAAAATTGCAAAATTCCGACCAAAACCCACCGACTACCCACTTTTAGTTGGAAAATTCCGACTACTTTTCCGACTGACACGTGTTAGTCGGAAATTCTGACTAAATTGCTACTGAATTTGTTATTGGTCGCAATTTTTTTTAAAAAAAATACCATTAATTATTTTCCGACTAAATTCCGACTAAATTTTAGTCGGAAAATTTACCGACCATTTTCCGACCAGATTTCGATCGGAATTCAGTCGGTAAAGTAATTTTCCATATCTAATTTCGTGTAGCTGTAGGTTATTAATGAGTTTAGTAGCTTTTGTCTTTTATTTTTTCGTTTCCTGTAGCTGTAAGTAATGTAATGGGATAGTACCTTTTCTCATTTTGTTTTTTCATTTCCTAATAGTTAATTAGTTGACCAAATTAATTTAGCTATTAATAGTATTTTTTTTGTTTTTTGATGTGTATTTATAGGTCTTTAGTTATAAATTGACCAAATTTTTATTTTCTAAAAAAATCTTCATTTCCTAATTGGACTAATTAATTTTCATTTCCAAATTTGATCTACTTAATAAATGTATTTGATAGTTGCTTCAAAAAGTTTTGTTTAAGTTAAAAAAATACTAATAATGGAGATACTAATACTAAACTAATACGACTAATCTATACTATATACTAAAGTCATTATTCAGAAGGACACGTGTCGCCTTCATATTAATTCATTTCCCTCAAAAATACATTTATATCTATACTATATACTAAAGTCATTATTCAGAAGAACACATGTCGACTTCATATTAATTTATTTCCCTCCAAAATACATTCAATTCTATATAGTTTATATGTAATTAAAATTCTTTATGTATGGCAATAAAAATTTGGGTAAGTAAACTTTGACCCATTAAATGTTAATCACGAATATAGTTTATATGTAATTAAAATTCTTTATGTATGGCAATAAAAAATTGGGAAAGTAAAATTTGACCCATTAAATGTTAATCATGAATATTAAGATTTGCTAAAATAATTCAAGTAAGAGAATATCAATCTATCCTCGTAAGTAAAATTTGACCCATTAAATGTTAATCACGAATATAGTTTATAAATTAAAATTTTTATCTATGACAATAAAAAATTGCGTAAGTAAAATTTGATCCATTAAATGTTAATCACGAATACTAAGGTTTGCTAATACAATTCAAGTAAGAGAATATCAATCAATTCCAATATCTTATTTTTAGGTCTCAATAAGCTAAACATCTTAATTACTTTTAAAGAATGAGAATCAAAGGAAAATATCTTATTTTTAGGTCTCAATTTAAAACTTTCAATATTTGAATTAATTATTTTCCAACTCATTAATACAATATTCAACCATTAATTTAAGTTTTAATAAAAAAAATTAACATTAATTAAATAGATATTAGATTCTTGAATTTGACACTAAATTATATTGTGTTATAAGTTTTGAATTATTGTTGAGTCAAACAAGTATCTAATTAATCAGGCTATAGCAGTCAATTGCATCACTAAATTCAATTAATAGAATAAATTTCATATTTAGCAAATACTCCACATACAAGAATATCAATCAATTAAATATCAGCTAATAAGTTTAGAAAATTATAGAACAATATCAAAGCATGATTTGCATATTTTAAAAAATATCAGCAAAATAAGGTAAGGAAAACTATCTATCTATACTATATACTAAAGTCATTATTAGAAAACAGTGTCGCCTTTATATAAAGTATTATTTAATTGAAGGCCAGTGTCCCTTCATATTAATTCATTTCCCTCCAAAATACGTTCAATTCTAAATAATTTATATGTAATTAAAATTCTTTATTTATGGCAATAAAAAATTGGGTAAGTAAAATTTGACCCAATAAATGTTAATCACGAATATAGTTTATATGTAATTAAAATTCTTTATGTATGGCAATAAAAAATTGGGTAAGTAAAATTTGACCCATTAAATGTCAATCACGAATATTACGGTTTGCTAAAATAATTCAAGTAAGAGAATATCAATCTATCCTCGTAAGTAAAATTTGACCCATTAAATGTTAATCACGGATATAGTTTATAAATTAAAATTTTTATCTATGACAATAAAAAATTTAGTAAGTAAAATTTGACCCATTAAATGTTAATCACGAATACTAAGGTTTGCTAATATAATTCAAGTAAGAAAATATCAGTCTATCCTAATATCTTATTTTTAGGTCTCAATAAGCATTTTAATTTAGGATAATAAAGTGTCAAATAATCAATTCTAACCTATTAAACATATTCATTTGGAAAATTTTTAAGAGTTTGTCATTTGTCATTTTTCAACTCATTTATTATATTGTATGGTACGTGATTCAAATAAAAAAATTCTATGTTTTTATATAAAAACGAAATGTTGAAAAAAATCAGCTAATAAGGTAAGAAAATTATAGAACAATATCCAAGCAAGATTTGCATATTTTGAAAAATATCACCATGTAAGGTAAGAAAAAAACTATCATGTTAATTTAGAATAATAAAGTGTCAAGTAATCAATTCTAACCTATTAAACATATTTGAAAATTTTTTAAGAGTTTGTCCATTTTTCAACTCATTTATTATATTGTATGATATGCAATTCAAATAAACAAATTCTATGTTTTTATAAAAAAAAGAAATGTTGAATGTTATAATGCTATATATAATGCCATATTAAATAATTATATCTTCAAAAGGTGTAAGAATTCTCAATCGTCATACATAAGCTTCATTTAATTACTGAATTAACACAATTTTCCTACACTATTACATCTATTCTCTTACCTAAAGTCATCAACAATACACAAAAGCACTCATGACTATAAAAAATTAAGATATTTATATATTATATTATATATACAAAAATACACATAAAAGTATGTATTCAAAAGATTAAATTGTAATTACTATAATACTTGATATTACGTGCATAAGAAAATGTGAATTGATACGTTTAATTTCTCTTACGTATAATTTCTCTTACACGTCAAATATTATTTTCTCTATATTTATTATAATTAACAAATAACAAATTAATATCATGATAATTTAAACTAAATTTTTTTATGTTTAAGAAATTATTTAATTTTTTTAAAATTTTCTGTGCTTGGCACGGGATTCAAGCTAGTTACATACTATAATACTACACTAATACATCTAACACTATGCTAATACGAGTAATACTATGACTAATAATGAGGGGTGGACATGGGTCTTGGACCCTAAGGGTCTAGACCCGACTCGACCCTAATTTTAAGGGTTTGGGTCCACTATTTTTGGACCCTATGGATCCGGGTCGAATCTGGGTCCATGACCTTAGGGTCTAGGTCCGGGTCCGGGTCTTCACATCTGAGACCCAGATTCGACCCAGATCCGACCCATGGACCCAATTACATCTTTTTTTTTAACTTATATATTAGATATTATGTGTTTTTAGTTGCTTGATTTGAAATTTTGTTATATTTTTTAACATTGCGTTATTTTGAACTTTATCGGTTCATGTTATTTAAAATTTGGTCGTTGTATCAATACTTTAAAAATTATAGACTTGATAAATATTTCGTTATAAGAACTTGAATGTTGAAAAACTTCATATGTTTCGCTCAATTAGTATAAAGTATTAGAAGATCCTCGTTAGTCGAAAATGTTTAAATATTTTTATGCAAATGGTCAAAAATTGCACTTCATAATATACTTTTTTAAAAAATTTAGGAAAAAAAAATAAAATTGTGTTGGACCCAGATCCAGACCCTAGACCCGCCAGACCCTAAGTGTTCGGGTCCGGGTCCAAAATTTTTAGACCCTACGGATCCGGGTCCGGGTCTGGGTCCAATAAAAAAATTAGGGTCTGGATCTGGGTCTTGCTGGACCCGACCCAGATCCGACCCATGCCCATCCCTACTAATAATACATTAATACGACTTATTATAAACTAACAACTAATAAGATATTAATACTACCCTAATACGACTAATAATATTCATGATAATATATTACTACAACTAATAATAACTAATACACTTAATATGACTAAAAAACTAATAAAGTACTAATATGACTGCTAATACTATGCTAATACAGTTAATGATATACATTGCATGCACTAATACGATTACTAATACATTAATACGACTACTTATAAAGTAATATAATTAATAATATACAATAATAATATAGGAGTACTACACTAATATGGATAATAATGTACTAATACGAGTAAAAATTACTAGCTATAGTAATATACTTATACAACTAATTATATACTAATAATACACTAATACGACTAATTATTTACTAATACTATACTACGACAAATTATTTACTAATACTATATTAATAGTAATACTAATATTAGACTACACTACGACTAATACACTAATACGACTAATTATTTACTAATACTATTATAATAATAATAATACAAATAATAGTATTAATAATAATAATTGATGCGACTAATTAAACTAATAATAAACTAATATGAATAATAATACACTAATAATAATAATAATAATATTAATATTAATATTAATATTAATAATAATGATAATAATAATAATAATAATAATAATAATAATAATATTAAGTAGTAGTAGTAGGAGTGTTATTATGTTATAAATTCATTACAATAGCATAGAGTATCAGTAATTAACACTTGGCTTAGTGGTTTGAGTATGGACCTCATATGCATGAGGTTTCGGGTTCAAACCTCTCTCAAGACATATTTGTGTGCAGGTTGAATGTTGAGGCATGATGTGGCAAACTGTTTCAAGAAATTTTTATAATTATTTTTTTTCCGACCAACCGACTGGTCGGAATCTAGTCGGAAAAGTGGTCGAAAAATTTTTTTAAAATATTTTTTTTGTTATTTTGGGATAAATCCTGAAATGGTAGACTAATCACCGACTAAAGGGTAGTCGGAAGTTTCCGACTACCCATTTTAGTCGGAAAATTCCGACTATTTTCCTACTAAAACGATTTACCGACCATTTTGAGCCGACTACCCCTATATAGTCGGAATTTAGTCAGTATAGCTCTATATCAACTAAATTCCGACTGTTTTGGGTAGTCGGAAAATTGCATTTTTTTTGTAGTGAAGTAATCAATTGGGTATTTGATTAGATGATATTATTTGGGTATAATATAAGTTGGGTATGATATAAGTTGGATATTTGGGATTTATGACTGGTGCAAAATTGGTTAAACTTCAATGATGGTAACTCGAGCTTTTACATGTTGATGGTTGATGATGAATTGATTGGTATTTAATTATCGATTGTTATTCTTGGCATAGGAAGGTAATCCTCCAAACACTATTATCTTTTAAATTTAATTTAAGTATTTCAAATGTCAAGTTATGTTCTATAAGGTTTGGTATTACTACTAATGATATCTGAGCAAAAAATCGTATAATTTTTGGTATTCGAAACTTTGGAATTTGACTTTGTTTGACCTTGCTTTTAATCCTTGAACAAAATTATGTCTTGTATGTTCATAGCTTTATAAATATGAGCTTTTAAATATTGTACTATGAAAATGAGTTATGATTATTGATTTTAAAGAAAATCAAGTGATTTATTGATTCGTTTTATATTGAAATGTTCGACATTAAAAAATGTCCGTTTTTGGGAACTGGCAACGGATATTCATATCCGGATTATTATGAAATCCTATAGCTTGATAATAGGTAATGATGTTCGTTCTTGCAAGAACCGTATTTCGGTGATCACGATCACCCGTATTCTCAGGATTTAGATCAAGCCTACTTCCTGACGGTCCATATATTCCCACGTTTTAAAGTGTTGTTGTATTATTGTTTTAATATGAGTTTTGAATTAATACGTTTGGTATATAATGTTTTGTTTGTTTCGCAAATGAATTCATATGTTTCATTTGCCGTATTTTGACTTTCGCTATTTACTTGTAATGTAATAGCCGTATTTTGATTTCGCTATTAACTTGTAAAGTTATAGCCGTGTTTTGACTCACTATGAACCAAATGTTCTCAGTCGTATTTATGTTGATACCAAACGTTCTTTTAAAAGAGTTTGGGTTTTGATAAATTATGTTTCATAAAGAGATACCAAATGAGCAAAAGATTGAATTGGAGATGTTTGTTAATGACTTGTATATAAATGTTATAGTTTGTTGGATTATTCAACAATTCAATTGTTGATAGTCCTTGATGAGGCATATCCCTTACGGGGATAGATCCATTTTCAGGTTAGCTCTGTTGTGGAGATGATACCTACTTGTCTTATGTTTTTTTTGTGAGGCGAGGACTTCTTTTTGAAAATCATAATGTAAATTACATATTTGTAAATTAAATTGTAATATTTTATAACGTTTTGTAAATAGTATTTATTTATTTAAATTAAAAAGTTTTAAATAATTTGATATTGGTTTGTTGTGGCTATCGAGCCACAGGTCGGATTCAACCCAGACTTCTATAAGTCTTCCGTTGTGCTTTAAAGACAGTATTATTACTGTTTATGCTGGTTTGGGCAGTTTCAGTTGCCTCATCCCAACTTTTATCTGTTTCAAAAACTTAGAAGAGGCTTTCTTCCCCTTTATCTTAACTATGAAGCACATTATCTATGTTTATAATAATAAGGCTCTTCTGTAGAATGTTACCACCCAGGTCTTTATAATTTTTGCTTCCTGAGTTCTTCACTAAATGAATTATCGCTGAATAAAAACAATCTTCTTAGAAAGTTGTTTGGCATTAAACATACTCATAGAGTAGATAAGAAGACTCTGTAGCACACTTTTAATTACAGCTAGTCTTCTTGCCTTTAAAAGCACTTTATACGTCCATTCACTGCATCATAAGCCTTTTAGAAGTACAATTTCAGTAAAGCACCATGTCTCTTCCTTCTCTTCATCTAATTGAGAGTCTCATTCATTATCATAACTACATTTGGATCCATCTTTCCATCAAAAATGTCCTTTGCCAACACAGATCTAAGCATCATGGCTAGCAACTTTGCAATGATTTTATACAAAGAGTCGACCATACTAATGGGCCTGATGTCCTCAAATGTTGTGGGTGAGGGTGTTTGGGGGATTAGAATGACCCAAGTCACATTTATGGACTTTGGTAGGATCCCAGTGTTGTAGAAATTCAAGATGAGGCTGTAGATCTCCTCTTTGATATTTTCATCCCTAAGGTTTTAATGAATTTAAAGCTATACCCATCATGTCTAAGAGCCTTGTAGGTACCACAAGACCAAACTGCTTCCTTTACTTCTTCAAAAGTCAAATTTGCTTCAATTTTGATGGCATCTTCTGGTTTCATTTTTAAGAGCATCTCCTTAATAAATACTTCAGGGACTGTAGGTTGCTTGATACATTGCTTGTAATATTATGAAAGCGTTGTCTTAAGCCTACTTATTCTTGCTTTGGTGCTAACCTCAATATGAAGATTAGTAATGTAATAGCCTTATTTTCAAACTTCTCTTAATCCTAGTTTAGGTAGTCTTAATCATAGATTAGGGATATTAATCTCTCTAGATATCTGACAGATATGTTCAAGAACAGAAGAGAAAGCAAACTTGAATATTTTGAATTGAATTTAATGTACAAAGAGAGTGCCATTTATATAGGACATAATATGAAGAGGAAATACTAACTGAATACAGAATGAAAAACTAATAGAAAAAACTAAAATATAACAAACTCCAATTCTATAAAAACTTTGTCAAAAAGTTGTTTAACAACAGTTATTTGAGAGACACAATTACCAGTTAGCAAAATATCATCAACATATATTGCAGCAATAGTAATGAATCCCTCTTTATGTCTAATGAATAAAGAGTAATCATTTATAGATTGTTTAAAGCCTTGAAGAGTCAATTCGTTTGTTAATTTTGCAAACCACTGCCTAGAGGCTTGCTTGAGCCCATATAAGGATTTTTTTCAACTTGCATACATTATTGGTGGGATAGGGGAAACCTTCAGGGGTTTTCATGTAAACGTCCTCAAATAAGTCGCCATGTAAAAAAGCGTTATTCACATCTAATTGAAATACTGACCAGTGTTTACTTGCGGTAATAGATAAAATACAACGGATAGTGGTTAATTTCACAACGGGGAAAAGTTTCAGAATAATCAATATTGTGCTCCTGATTGTAACCTTTAGCAACTAATCTTAACTTATACCTTTCAAGAGTGCCGTCGAACTTGAGTTTTATACGAAAAACCCATTTACAACCTATAGGTTTCTTACCGATGGGAAGGTCAACAAAGTCCAATGTGTTATTGATTTCAAGTGCTTCAATTTTCTTTATTCATAGCTTCAACCCACATAGGGTCTGCAGATGCTTGTATATAGGTGGTAGGTTCAGTCCATTTTTGGTGCAAGGTAGCAGATAAAGAGTGCTTAAAAGAATTATATTGAATGAGATTGCACCAATGAGTAGAAGATATATTACAAACATAATCTTTTAAGTAAGCAGGGGGATACTTTTTGCGTGGAGAACGCGTTGATGGACCTGCAGAATTAGTATCAAAGTATGCATAATATTATCAGAAATATCAACAATTTCTGAGGGAGTGGTGTTAGGCACATGAACCGAGAAGGGTATAGGAGTAGCTGTAGTAGGGGAAGCATGCACATGGAAAGGTGGTCCATCATTTTTGACGGTTGTATGGGGTTTAGATAGTGTGATATCCTTTGCTTTATTAGGTAGAGTATGGTCTTTGTCTTTATGTTGTAGGTATAGGTCCTGGGTAAAAGTGTTGTTTTTGTCACAATGAATAGTAGTAGTATGAGGTGTCATAGGTTGGAGTGTAGTATGTGAGGTGTTGTCAAAAGTAGTGCTGGAGGAGTCAATTAAAATGGGTTCATCACAATATTGTAAGTTACCATGTGAATTGTCAGAAGAACAAAGCTTTATTTTATCTTGAAAAATAACAGGGGTAGTCGATTGTGGTAGAAAAAATTGTAATATTTTTGAAGGTGGTCCAAATGAAAAGGGAAATGATTTTCATAAAAAATAACATTTCTAGAAATGATTATTTTGTGAGAAATAAGATCATAAAGTTTGTAAGCCTTTGGCCATACGGGTAGCCAATGAACACAGCAGGATTAGCTCTAGGAGAAAACTTTGTTCTTTCTTGTTTAGTAGTGTTAACAAAACAAAGACATCCAAAGGCTCTAAGATGATCACTACTAGGAGCATGTTCAAAAACTTTCTCATAAGGAGATTTGTCATCAATACATTTCAAGGGCATTCTATTTAAAATGTACGCAACAGTTAAAGCACACTTGCCCCAAAATTGAGAAGGAATATTAGACTGAAATTGTAGGGATCGTGCTATTTCACGTAAGTGTTTGTGTTTCGTTCTACGACCCCATTTTGTTAGGGTGTATAGGGACATGATTTTTGATGTAAAATCCTTTTAGAATGATAATATTTGAGAATATCTCCTTCACATAATTCCTTGGCGTTATCACTTCTAACAATTTTAACTATAGTGTTAAATTGATTGTCAATAAAAGAAATCAGTTGGATAATATGATTGGAACAACTACTTTTATTTTTAATTAGAAAGAGCCAAGTAGAACGAGAAAAATCATCAACAATAGTTAAAAACATATTAGCACCATCATGGGTCTTATGTAAATATGGACCCCAAGCATCAACATGTATCATCTCAAAACATCTGTTTGTCTTAATAGAGCTTTTATTGAAAGGTAAAGTATGTTGTTTTGCTTTATGACATATAGTACAAAGATATGAATTCTTGAGATTAGTAATATTCAAAAAAGGAAAAAGAATTTTCATTCTATCAATAGGCATGTGACCTAGTCTAAGATGCCAAAGTTTAGCAAAAGATTCTTTTTGGTTATTTTTATTACTTTTCTTAATGGGAAGTCTCTTGGTGGAAAGGGCTTGAGAATCAGAGTCTTTCACACAATACAATCCTTGGTGGATTTTACCAAGAAGCATATGTTTCTTCATCGAAGGGTCCTGAATCAAGCATATCTCATTGGTAAAAAACATGGAAATAGAATTAATATTGCAAAGTTTATGAACAGATATCAAGTTAAACTTGAACTCAGGAACATAAAGAACATCTTTTAATAAAAGATTATCAAAGACTTTAACAATTCCTATCTTATTAGTGGGTGAGTTGCACATTATTATTAGCCAAAGAAGATACATCTTTATAGTGCAAAAAATTAGTGAGTGAGTTGCACATTCAAAGAAGATACATCTTTATAGTGCAAAAAATTAGTGAGTGAGTTGCACATATGATCGGATGCTCCACTATCAATAACCCAATTAACATTATTATTAGCCATAAAGCAAAAAGTATCTGTCATATTAGAATTACTTGCAAACTCAGCATAATGTGAATCATTATTTTGAGATCCTTCCTTTTGTTGCTTACCAATGAAGTCCATTAATCTTGAGAATTGATCTTCAGAAAGACTTGATTGTTGCACAATTTCTTCATTTGAACTCACAACAACAATAGCAGCTCTTTTGTTTTAAAACTGATTAGGATAGCCATGTATTTTAAAACATCTTGATATAGTATGTCCTGTGATCTTACAATGATCACAAAAGTAGTTTCTTTTAATATTTGATGATTGTTGTTTTCCTTGTTTGTAACTTCCCCTAGAAATTTGTCCATCGTTAGTGCTTTCTTGATTTTGTCTCCTAGTGGAAGTAAAAGTTGTTGGTTCAACAATAGGTGTATGGTGTTGCTTATTTATCATTTTATGTGCCTCTTCTTGTTGTAAAATTCTGTAAATTTGAGAGATGCTTGGCAAATCTTCCATCATCAAAATATTTGATCTTACATTCTCAAACCTTTCATCTATCTTCATCAAGAAATGTAAGATTCTTTGGTTACTTTGAATCTTGAAAAACTGATTATTCAAAGCACATTTATCACAACAGCTACATGTTGGAAGAAGGATGACATTATCCATTTCATCCCAAATGCTTTTAATTTGAGTAAAAAATTATGCTATAGACATACCATCTTTGTGAACAATGTTTGATAATTTTTCTTGAAGAGAATATAGATGTGCAGATGAAGGTTTTCCAAATCTTTCCTCTAATTCCTTCCATATCTCACTAGCAATTTTATGGTAGAAGACACTTGATGATATACACTCATCCAAAGAGGACAAGATCCACCCAATAACCATATTATTACATCTTTCCCATGCTTTGTAATCAGTGGATGTGTTGGATGGTTTAGGTAATGTACCATCTATGAATCCTACTTTATTCTTGGCTGTTAAGGTTATTAACATGGACCTCTTCCATTTTCCAAAATTTTCTCCATTGAAGGAGATAGAAACCAATTTATTATTAGCCTGATCTGTGGGATATAAATAGTAAATACTACCTGGATTTTGTGTGAATTCTGAATTTTGTGTGTTCTACAAACAAGATGAACTCTTATCACTGACCGCCATATGAAATTTGATATGAAGAAGATGCAAGAAAACAAGAATAAAAGCCAAGAAAACGGGCTAAAAAACAGAAAATCAAGAAAGATTGATAGTGCTGTGTGTTAGAGAAATCAGAAATCATGAGACTTGTAGATTAGTCCCGCTCTGATACCATGACAGATATGTTTCAAGAACACAAGAGAAAGCAAACTTGAATATTTTGAATTGAATTTAATGTACAAGGAGAGTGCCCTTTATATAGGACATAATATGAAGAAGAAATACTAACTGAATACAGAATGAAAAACTAATAGAAAAAACTAAAATATAACAAACTCCAATTCTATATATAGTGGACAGAACAAGACCAACTATATCTCTCAATATCCATTTTTAAGTACCAAAATAATGAGGGTTTTTTTAACTTTCAAGTTTGAAGTTTGAACAAAGTCTTCTTTTGTGGAACGTTATTACTGTATTGAGTAAAAATTTCAAGGATTTTTATTTCGTTAAGGAAAAATTACCGTTTAATAACACAATATTTCGGTAATTTGCCTACAATAATGCCAACTTAGGGGTTTTTTTCTAGAATAATACAAATTTTAGATTATTGACTAATTTACCAATTTTTTGTCTTATAATCTCCTATAGTTTGATTTTTAACATGTTTAAGGATATTCTTGAAAAACACTCTCCTAAGTTGGTGTTATTCATCCTTAATTAAAGGTGGTTTTATTGTAGGAAAATAAGCAAAAGTATATATTATTCCTTGTAAGTTTTATTTCTTTAAAGATCAACTGAATTTACATAAATTACTTATATTTCAGTCTAAAATTTGTTTATTTGATAAATATATTTATTAAATTTATTATTATAAAACTTTATGGTTTAGTATTTTTAAGACCTCTCCCATTGGTGGAAAAATTTTCTATGAGTGAAAACTTTTTTTGTGGGTTTTTGTATCGAAATTTTTCACACACTTGTCCATATAACAATTTTATGTTAAATAGGTTTCTTTATTTTGTACATTTATCAAAAATATATATACAGTATATCAATGGTCATGAATTTTATACTTTATAATTAGACACCCATTTTTCTATACTTTAACATACTTAAAAAAATATTTTTGTAATTCTATATAAATTACTCCCTCCGTTCTTAAAAGATTATCCACTAAAAATTTTCACACATAAGAAAACTAGAATATTTGTGAACTTTTTTTATTTTTAAGTTTATTTTTTAAAGTATTTGGATAAATAAGTGCGTCCCCAAACTATTTTGAAAAATAAGCTCCTAGGGAAATCGCTGATAAGGGTAGCGTTTTTGTAACCAATTGGGCTAGGTATCGGGTTTTGGGTAGAAGAGGAAAACGTTGTCTAAGACACCGTTTTATGGTCAACTAAAATCGCTGCTTAGAGCAGCGTTTTTGCTCTTTTTCTTTTTTTTTTAATTTTTTTTTTTGAAAAAAAAAATTTAGTTTTGTAGAGTGGTGGTAGTAGGATTTATTAATATCAAACATTCAATTTTGGAGATAATCTAAGTCAAAGAATTTGGTTTAGTGGTTAGAGCATGCGATTTTAGTTGACCAAGGTTCAAATCCTACTACCACCACCATACAGAATTAATTTTTTTTTCCCAAACAAAATTTAAAAAAAAAAAGAAAAAGAGCAAAAACGCTGCTCTAAGCAGCGATTTTAGTTGACCATAAACATTGTCTTTGACATCGTTTTCCTCTTCTACCCAAAACCCGATACCTAGCCCAATGGGGTACAAAAACGCTATCAGCGATTTCGCTGGGAGCTTATTTTTCAAAATAGTTTGGGGACGCATTTATTTATCCAAATACTTTAAAAAATAATCTTAAAAATTAAAAAAGTTCAATATTTGTTGTAAGTGGGTATTGTTTTAATTAACTAGTAGTGTGAAGTAATGATTATGTTGGTATTATGAAAAAGAAAAATGATTTAAATTAAAGATAAATTAAAGAAAAAAAAGGAAATTATCATTGTCATTAATATAGAAAGTGTATATTTGGGGAAAATGGGAAGGATTATGTGGGTATATTCTGGGAAAATGGGAAGGGTTATGTGAATATATTTGGGGAAAAAGATTTCCAAAAATGAAAAGTATTCAAATGTGGACAAACATTTAAAACAACCTGTTATAGTAAGGTGCACAAATATAAAAAACGGAGATAGTAGTATTTAGAAAGTGGTGAGAAAACTTTTTTGTTTTCTCATTGATGAGATAACTTTTCTATGTAATGAGAGAGATGGCGAGGAAATTTTTTTTTTCACCAATGAGAGTGCTCTAAATGATTTTTACAAACTATGTTAATAAACAATTATTTTATATATTTTAATAAAAGGTTTATTTAATTCCAAGAAAACATATTTGTCTAATTATTAAGATTATTAAAATAGATTTTATAATGATATTATAATTGTTCATTTACATTTAAAAACAAGTTTTAGATAGGGGTTGAGTTTATTTGGAAAGAGAATATATTACTTCAAAATAACTATGATTTTAGAAATTGATTTGAAATTCGAAGCCAATTCATAAAATCATTTTAAAATATTAAATGATTATTTTATACTCCTAAATTTTTAATACGTCATAGGTTTAAGTCTTATTATTAAGGATAATGAAATTTGAAATGGAGGTAACACTTATAATATGAGTAATCATTTTATTCTCTACAATGATGTCTTAATTTGGGCAATTAATTATTTGATTAATTGTCATATATAATATGTTAACCATTAAAATAATGACATTTGACAAAGCTTTTACAAGCTGTCATCATTAGTTATTTTACAGCAAAATTATCAAATAACTAGCTAGTATAAAACCCCATACAATGCACATATTTCATAGTATGAAGATATATATACAAATATTATTTTTAAAGATACGTAAAAATAAGGGAAATTATCAATGAAACCCCTGTGTTATAGCATTTATTAATGTTACCCCTGTATTTTTTTAATCTCAATGGCAACCTTACCTTTTTGAGCTAATTACAAACGTGACTGTTCACCTTTTTTTCTGTTAAGTTGAGGTTAAATGTCATTTAAAAGCAAAGGAAATTATCAAGGGTACCCCTGTGTTATAGCACGTTATCAATAGTACCCCTGTATTATAGCACTTTCAAATGACATTTAACGTCAACTTAACGAAAAAAAGGTGAACAATGTCACGTTTGTAATTACATTAAAAAGGTAGGGGTATCATTGGAATTAAAAAAACCAGGGATACCGTTATAACACAAGGGTACCATTGAATTTTTAAATTATTTATTTTTGAAAATGGTAAATTTACAATATTCGATAAAGTTCAATCAATAATTTATTTTTTATTGCTCAATATCAGCAAAAATGATTCAACATAACTAATAGTTTTTTTCATCTAACGGGGCTCTTATAAGGATGACATGTGTAATTTTTCAATCTTTTTATTAAATTGTATGATCCGATAAAATTCAATCAATAATCTATTTTATAGCTCTATATAAGATATAATTCAACATCAACAAATAAAATTTTTCCATCTAGCGGACCTTTATAACGATGACATATGTAATTTAACAATCGTTTTATTAAATTGTAAGATTTTAATTAATGCAAGTGCTTATGAATTATCAATCAATTTAAAATTCGTTTCAGCCAGTAAATATTACTCAACAAAACAATCAGGGCAAATTTATCTTAACTAGTAAAAACAAGAAATATAAAATGACAATAATATTTCAAAAGTGCAAATTGATTTTGTTGCGAGAATCATTGTCAATCATCATTCAATTTGTGCGAAATAATGCAAAATCTCTACCATTAGATATTCAAGCAATAAAAAAATTATACATGCAACATTCTGTTAAACTACCATTTGTTAATTTATATCAAAATTATTACTCTCCCCAATCCACTACTAATGTTCCCTTACTTTATGCACTCTATCCAATACACTTATTTGATTATTAATATCTCTAATCAAGCACAATTAAAAATAATGGAAAGTTGATATAAATAGTTTTTGCACTGAGAAAATCAAACAAGATCCCACTTGACTATGTTTTAACTTATAAATTAATAATAAAATACAAATTAAGAATAATAGATTAATAGTGTCCTAAAATTAAATGAGAAATTACTGGTTTATACTTCCTACGTTCCATTATACTTGCCACATTTGACTTTTTACGCAATCCAATGTATCATTTTGTTCATTTATATATCGAATTATACATATTTAAAAATTATATAAAGTTAATATTATGAAAATATGCGATCAAACGATTTAAATAAGATCCCACTTGATTATATTTTTACTTATATATTAGCTGTTATATATAAAATAAGCGTAAACGATAAATAATGTTCAAAATCAAAATGTAACAAGTATTTCAAAACAGGGGAAGTATGATATTCCCTCCGTTCTTTTTTGATTGTCCTATTTGAGGATTTCACACAAATTAAGAAATGTGTAATCTTTGTAGATAGTGAGTATTTTTTTATTAGAATAGTGGTGTAAATGAATGATTGTATTTCAAGATTTCACATAAATCAAGAAAGGTGAAATCTTTGTAGATAGTGGATATTATTTTATTAGAATAGTGGTGTGAATTAATGATTGTATTGATATTATGAGAGAGAAATGAGGGTTAAATGAGGGATAAAGAGAGTATATGGAAATAAAAACTTTTCAAAATAGAAAAATATTTTAAATAGGACAAACTTTTAAAACTGCTGTTATAGTAACGTGGACAAATTTAAAATAACGGGGAAGTATGATATGAATATGATATATGATATGATGATGGTATGCTATTGAGTCTCGACTCAACCAAATGCCATTTTCCCTTCTCCCTTTCTCTCACGCTCTCCCATCCACCGCACAGTAATACCATCTCCCTCACTTCAGCAACCACACCGACTCTTCCACCCCATTTCTTCGCGCCTTCACAGCAGCTCCAGCGCCCACGCGCAGCGCCTACAGCACCACCACACTGCCACCGCTTGTCGTAGCCACAACCGCACGCAGCAGCTGCACGTTTCGTGCGTTTCTCATTCCTCTTTCCTTCATTTTTGTGAGTTCTTCTTTTTGTTAAATTATTGAGTAATTATAAAGTTGTGGGTAAATTTGTGAATCTTAATTTAGATAAATTAAAATTTTTGCTATGGGTAAGTTTTAGAATGATGAATTCCATATGAATAACTTAGGTTTTATATTCAATGGCAGATCTAAAACTTAAACTTTGTGGGAGCAGAATTGATAAAGAAATTCAATATAAATTTTTAAAATTATAAATTTGTATACAAAAACCGTTGTGCGACAACGGAAGCAAAGGTCGAAAATAATAATGAAACAATCAAAAGATTCAATCAAACAATAAGAAAAGACACAAGAAATTTAACGTGTTCACTATCAATGTGATAGCTACGTCCACCGGCACCGAGATCAAATACTTTCACTATGAACCGCAAAGATTTACAAGATGAATCAACTTCACTCACAAAGAACAATGTGCTCTCTTGTGATCTCTCTACCAATTTTTGGATTAATCATGCCCTAACCCTAAAATGGGTATTTATATGATGTCCCCAATAAAAGAAGTTAAGACAAAATTACACAAAGAAAACAGACGCCCAAACATGGTAACCGTCGAAAAACGCATGAAAAAGAAACTTAAACAGCGCATGCGGAAAAAGCCGATTCAGCTGTGGCATCGAACCCCCACACCGCCGAGTCGGCGATAGCCTCAGGAAAAATTATCAAATCATCAGAACATAAAGCCGACTCGACTGAGGCTAGGAACCCCAAGGCCGCCGAGTCGACGTTTGCTTCTGTCTCATTCCACAGACCAACGCCAATGAAGACGACTCGTCTTCAACTCCAGCTCCACCCAAAGCCGACTAGGCTTTTGTCACTGTCCAGTATATCATCTTCATCCCATGATTCATCATCAACCCATTGATAATACTCAAGTTCGAGTCACCATTATCAACAATCTCCACCTTGACGAGAACTCGTAGTCAGCAAACGATCCCATCAACACATAGCGAACATATCTCAAGCCAAAACCCGATGCAAAGCTCATGCATAAGCCATACATCCCAATAAGTCTTCAACCAAGACCCATTCGACAAATCTTCAACCAAGGCTCATTAAAAACATACAAACAAGTATAAACGACTCATAATGCTCCACCTACATCACGAGCCCCGAGCAAGCTCCACCTTGAGGCCAACACACTTACAACAGGAACCCCCCAACACCGCCTCTAAGGGCCAGATCATATCACATATTAATCAATATTTAGCAAGTCTAAGCAATGTTTAAACTTACTAAATGGAACAGACTTAGTAAAGAAATCAGCTGGATTGTCAGCGATCTCGATCTTCTTTACCTTCACCCTCTTGTCAGTACGCAAGAAATGATACCTGACATCAATGTGCTTGGTCCGATCATGGTGCACTTGATCTTTTGCTAAGCAAATGACACTTAGACTATCACAATACACCATAGCATAATCCTGTGCAACACCCAGTTCATCCACAAGGCCTTGGAATACATGGTGCTTTCATCGAAAGTAACATCCCTACTAAGAATGACCCGACCCTCTGAAGGTGAATAGATCCTAAACCTCTTCACACCATCACCGTACCCAACAAAACACCCCATCTTGGCCCGTGGATCCAGCTTACCCTCACCGACATGATAATAAGCAACACAACCAAAGATCTTCAAATTCGAGAAACTAGGCAACTTATCACTCCAGATTTCAAACGGGATTTTGAAGTCAATTCCCGAATGAGGACCCCTATTGAAGATATAACAAGCTGTCATCACAACTTCACTCCAATACCTCCTCCCCAACCCTGCATTAGAGAGCATGCATCGAACTCTCTCAAGCAGCGTCTGATTAACCCGCTCCGCAACACCGTTGTGCTGTGGTGTCATCCTGACGGTATGATGCCGACCAATACCTTCATCTGCACAGAACTGATTAAACTCCTCTTTGCAAAACATTAGCCCATTGTCTATTCGTAGCTTCTTGATCTTCCTACCCTGTCGATTTCCACCAGAGCTTTCCATTGCTTAAAAGCTTTGAAGGCCTCATCCTTTGACTTAAGCAAACTAAGCCAACTGTATCGGGACTTATCATCAACAAATGAAACAAAATAACGAAATCCTCCCATACTTTCAACCCTAGAAGGACCCCAGCAATCTGAATGGACATAATCGAGCACATCATCAGTAATGTGAGCATCCTTGCTGAACTTAGACCTGTGTTTCTTCCCAAACATATAATGCTCACAAAATTCAAGGTTGGCAACCTTGATCCCGGATAGAAGACCCCTCTTAGACAATAGCTGCATCCCCTTCTCCCCCATGTGACCAAGCCTCATGTGCCAAATCTTGATCATCTCCTGGTGAGACACCGATGCGCAAACCGCAGAACTAGACAGTGTAACACCCTCAAAGACATAGAGGGTGTTCCTCTTGATACCCTTAACTACCAACTCAGAACCTCGATAAATAGACAATTTTCCATCCGAAAACACCCCATTGTACCCCAAATCATCCAAGGTACCCAATGAAATCAGATTTTTCCCCAAAGCAAGAACATGCCGCACATTAGTGAAAGTCAATTTTCGCTCATCACTAGTCTTCAATCTCATACACCCTATACCTGTAATCTTACACGGTGCATTGTTACCTACAATAACCATACCTCCATTGCAAGACGCATATGTATCAAACCAGTCTCGACGTGGACTCATATGGAACGAACACCCCGAATCTAGAACCCAACCATCCGAAAGATCCCCAGACTTAGCTGAACTCACGAGTGCCAAGTCCTCCTCCGAATTATAGTTCTCTTTCGATTTTTCCTCAACTACTGCAGCCTGGGACCTCCTTTTCCTCAGTGGACAATTAGCCCTAAAGTGACCCGATTCTTTACAATAATAACAGGTCTTTTCCGCAGTCTTGCTAGATCCATCATTGCCGTTTCCAGCACCCGACCCAGTATTGTTGCCCTTATTAAACCCCTTTTTCTTTTTAGATTTCCCAGACTTAACAAACAATCCACTGCCACTTTCCCCGTTATCACCTATAGCTTTCTGACGAAGTTCCCTAGTATGAAGTGCTGCCTTCACTTCTTATAAGGTCAATGAGTCCTTACCAACAACAAAAGACTCAACAAAATTCGCAAAGCTAGACGACAGAGACACAAGTAAAATCAACGCAGCATCCTCATCATCTATCTTAACATCTAAATTACGTAAATCCAACAAAATAGAGTCATTGCATACAGGGAAAATGAGTGAAAATTTTGAAGCATGGTTGTTAAAATCGCGATTCTGATCTACGATTCTACGATTTTACGATCCAAAAACAAACGAGCGATTTGAATCGCAGGTAGAATCTTAAAGTTGTAGAATCTTACGATTCTAGTTGGAATAAAATTTTTAGAGGTAGAATCATAACACAATTCTACGATTCTACGATTTAACGATCCGATTCTATAAACTTAGTATGAATTATTTTTAGTTTTCTTATGTATTATCTTTTACTAATCTCTTTCACATATACACATAAATTTCAAATTTTCCATCATGAAAACTTTTAAAAAAGAAATTTCTTAATCGGTATGAAGATTTAAACTAATTATTAAAAAGTTTTTGTTATATTCTTAAAATAAAGTCAAAGAAACTTAATTCATATAAATTTAAACTTTTGAATTGGATTATAATGATAAGGAACTAGATTTTTTTTAATATATTAAAGTTTATTTGTAGAATCCTACGATTCTACTATTCGATTCTACCGATTCGATTCTACCGATTCGATTCTACCTCTCTAAACGATTCTAAGTAGAATCGCGATTTTAACAACTTTGTTTTGAAGTGTGCAATAATCTTATTGTTACTGACTCTACATGTAGTTTCTTTTCATTTAAGTTGTTTATGTTTTGGGTTTGAGGCACATGTCCTCCTTTTGTGTAATTCGGTTTCCGCTACAATATTTTAGTTTGAACGACTTTTGATACATTGTTTTTTTAGTTTGAATGACTTTTGATATTTGGTTATTTTCTTGGAAATCCCAACGTTTACACGGAAACCATGATCCATGTTCGCATGGTGATTTGGAAACGTTGGCTATGAGTCATTCCGCTATAAGATTGTGTCACAAGGCCGACGATGCCTCTTTTTAATTGTGTTTTATTGATCATTTTCGTTGTTATAGTATGTCCGAGTTTAGGATAGATGCTGTCAAAATTCCTCACGATCTTGTTTGGGAGTTTTCCTACTATAATTAATTCATTCCAGCTACAACCTTTTTCCTTTCCTTTTATTTATTTTATATTTTATTTTTAATGTAACACTCGAATTTATTCCGTTTCCTTGCGGTTTTGGAATCCTATACATGGTCGAAAATTCAGGGTGTTACACAGATGGTCTTTTTTTAATTCTTGAGATCATTCAGCTCCTGTGAATTGGGACAGAGGTGATCAAAGGTTTAATCCTGGAGGCTTCATCCTTGAAGAGGCTCTGCAAATGGTTTAGGGTTTAGCGAAGCTTCATATATTCGCATATAAAGGATAAAATCTTCTTGGTTGCCAAAGGCTGTAGCTAGTTTAGAGTGATCCTGTAGTGAAACGAGATCTGTGAGACATAAGAGATGAAGAGGAAAGGCGCTAAGGCAAAATGATACATGTTGATAGGAATGAAGATGTCATCCTCGTAGTCGTCTAAAATGATGTACTCACGGGCCATCATACGCTCTTCACCCAGCCTACACCAATACCCCTTTTCACGGGATACTTGAAAATAATCTTCCAGGACACAATGTGCCCTGGAATTAATCATTTCTCACTGAGAGAGAGCAGTTTGGGCCAAACCAGGCATGGGCAGAGATAGTTGTTTGTCATTCAGTGGGCATAAAGGGATCCCTTCAAACCCTCTTGTTGTGGGGGCAATTAGTTTATTTAACCACTTAACGTGTGGCCATCCAGTCAGTACCATCTCACATTACGTGGGAGGTTCATGGGGTAATGGTTCATGGCGAAGAGAGATAGAGGAAATTCTAAAACTATGTCATCCGTACTATTCTGATGAAATTCTCAGCCTAATTCCTTAAGGTCATCTATTGAGGTGCCATTGTTGAAGATTAAAAAAGCTTTAAAAGAAAGAAGATTAAGATCTTGATGTCCTTAAGAGAAGAACAGTAAATTTTAGCAAATCAGTTAGAAAGCAAAGTATGTAGAATTTGCAAATGAGCCTACGTGTGGGTATTTTTAGGCAAATGTTCAATGGAAATCAACAAAGATCTGAAAAGAATTTGTTCTGTGGGAAATCCCTGATCAAACCACCAAAAATTTCAAAATTTTTGGATAGTGGTGAACAAAGATGAGATGTTTACCGCAGAAGTTTGAAATCAACTGAACAGTTTTATTTCGTAAATCGTGTTTTATTTCTAAGGGAGGTCAAATCAAATATTCTGAAATGTTTACCACAGAAGTTTGAAATCAATTGAACAGTTGTAAAGATCCTAAACAAAAAGCATCAAGACACACTGACATTCAAAGGGGTCCTGATCAACAGGAACCATATTAATACCATCTTGAAATTTTCACTTTATGAAAAATAAGTACTTACAGATGTAATGAGATCCAGAAAAAAGGGGTTCCAAAAATTTGTTGAGTCCAGACCCATGAATTATGTTTTAGAATTCGAAGGTTTGGAGGGCAAATTGTATGTGTCAGGATCCAGGACTAATCCAGTGTTGAAATAATTGCTAATAAATCAGAAAGCAGTGATTAACTGATAAATTTAGGGTCACTAATCAATAATATTTCATTAAGTTCCCTACTCAAAATTACAAAACTAAAGTTATCAATGTGCCCCCCTACATTTCAATGACATATTTGACCACCAACATCCAACAAAAGCAAAGATATATGTACTAAATCCCATGCAGCATGCTCTATTTCATAATCATAATCATTACAGCAAACAAAAGCCCAGAAATAATCACTGATACACTAAGAGTTCTCTCCCTATATCTTAATTTCATAACATCACAACGTAATGAAGTAATTTCGGACTTTGCTTCCGATTTCTTCAATTCAGTCTTCTTGAATTTCTCCTCCACACTTGTTTTCATAGTTAGCATCTTATTCGTTATCTTTTCCCCGACATAAAAAACAAGCAATCTGCGATCTGATTAGTAAAACAAACATTAATTAAGGATAAGGGTTTTTACAAACAGATAACACTTTTAAATCATAAGGTACTAGCCAACGAAGGCAAGAATAGAATTATAAAATTAAACATTCAAAACCCTAATCGAAAAAAATATATACAAACCATTGATTAACAAGAACGTTTGCATGCACTGGAACCAAACTAATTTTATAGTCGGAGATGCAAAATCAAACATTTAAAGCAATTGTTGAGAAACCAATGAGCATAAGACTTAGTTTTAAGAGGCGCGAGGCGCACCGAGGCGCAAAAGGTCCTATTTTCCATGGCGCGAGGCGGAGGCGCGGGCTTTTTGTATGCGAGGTGCACAATTTCGCCAAAAAGTTCCAAAATCAATTTTAAAACATATTTGATACTTAAAACAACATGAATTTCATTTTAAAATAACATAGAAGTAAGATAAACACTACCTTAGCACATAAAGTCATACGATAACTCGATAATATATAATAAACAATTACTCACACAATTACTTAAAACTCCAAAGATTCAACAATACTAACTAACATGTAGGTTGTAACAATGTACAATTGAATAATTGCGGTTATAATTTGAACTCCAAAATCATCATTTCAATCGATTTCCAGAGACGATGAACTAAATGAACTCCAATTCTATACTTATATTATCGACTCGCAAATAAAAGTTTAAATAAACCCTAATAAATAAGATTGCAACTAAAATAAATTCAACACATGAAGAATAACCGAATCGGCACCTCCAACTAAGAAACTTGTTCAATAGCTTCACACCTTTGCTACAAGAAAAAAAACAAGAAGCCGAACTAAAGAAGAAAAAAAAGAAAAAAAAACTGAGCAACTAAAAGGAGACCAGGAATCAGAGAAGAACGCGACACTCGACAGAGAATCAGAGAAGAAGGCGAAGAAAATGGTTGGCGAAGGAGAATCAGAGAAGGCGAAGAAAATGGCTGGCGAAGGAGAAAATGGACCGACAAAATGAAAAAAGAAAAAAAAAGGAAAAGGAAGAAAGGAAGGAGAACATGCCTGGTTCGACTTTGAAGATGTTGGCGAAGAGCAACTGAGCAAGAAGGTGAATTAGAATAGCGAAGGAAGAGCAAGAGACTAGAAATCGACTTCTCTATGTCAAAATTTAGGGGTTTTTTTAATTTTAAATCATTTAATTTAAAGGGTATATTAGTAATATCATGAGTTTTTAAACCTATTTTAGGCTTATTTGAAATCAGAGATGAAAAAAAAAGAAATCAGAGACCCGGCTTCAAAAGACGCATGAGGCGCATGGAGGCGCGAGGCGCGTGTGAGGCGCGCTTTTAGGTCGCCTTTGTGTATTCGCTGCGCCTAGACTCGTTGAAGTGTTTTTCCTAGCGCCTCAGTGCGCCCTGCGCCTAGGCGCGCCTGAGGCACGCTTTTTAAAACAAAGGCGTAAGACCACAAACAAACAAACAACAAAAATGCATATGCGTAAAAAACCCTAAAAAACCCAAAACCAGTGGCAAAAAAGGATCAAACCATAACTAGAATGATAAACACGGGACTGGAGGTCTGAAATCCAACAAACCGATCTCCAACTCGCAAGCAAGTAAAGCAAAATAATTAGACACAAATACATGAAAGAACACATGTAAGACCAAAAAAGAGCAAAAAAAGTAAGTTAAAATGCAGAACATGAAGTAAAAGCTGTGAAAAGTAGGGAAATCCACAATCCATCCCAATAAGCGAACCTCTAAGAAGCCTAATCTGAAAAAGACGCAAATGCGAACAAACAAACAACAAATAAAAAAGAACAAACAGCGATTTCGAAAAAACCTGAACAAATTCAAAAAAAACCTAGTAGAAACCCAAACAAACGCAAAATCAAACACCGATTTCAAAAAGTAGAAAATGAGAGCAGTATACCATAACAAATGGATGAAAACTTTGTGGGTGAATTGATTTAGATTGTCTAGAATATATGTGAATAATTGAATGCTATTATTCTATGTTAAATTAAAAGTTGTGTTTTATGGAATTTTTTTTCGTAAATCGTGCATAAAAACCTAATTATATCCTTTTCCTTGTTAAAAATTATTAAATTATAATATACTGTGCCTGGAGAGTTGTCTTAAGATACTAGCTAATAATTAAATTGAACCACTCTTCATCAAAAAAATTGAACACGTCTAATTGCAACCTGCCCAAAAAATGGCATGAGATCTTCATAGATCTCCTTGCCTTGTCCCTTCTCACTCAACCCTCTTACCCTCTTAGGTTTTTAACCTCTTTCCACCAAACAACACCACTAGTCCACCACCACCACCACCACCAACCTCTCCACCATAAACCTAATTTTCTTTTTCAAGATAATCACATAAATCTCCTTTTCATTCATTCATCTTTTCCTCTCTCCTCTATTCCCAAAAATGGTGCTCCAATGATTGTCTCTTAGATAGATTGATGAAGTAAATAAGGTTTGTAATCATGCGTTTACAATTTCATGTCAATCATTGAAGTGGGTTTGTATTGTTTTAGTGTTTCCTTGTTGTTTGATTATTTTTTGTCCAATTTTGCTTATTTATTTATTTTGGTGATTAGAAATTGTTTACCTTTGTTTTAGTCTACTTTAATACTATGTAATGAAATGTAAGACAAAAATTTTTGTTTGGTTCTTTAGGAAACATTTTTGTGAAGTTTTTGAAGCATTTTAGAAAAGTTATTTGGTCCTAACATTAAAAGAAATTTAAGAGATTGGTATTAGATCTTTTGGGATATTGGATTTGATATTTAAATTGAAAAATTGATATTAAGGGGTCACACTGGCTTTTGATGCTATTATGTTCATATTTCTTGTTTATTAATTATTGTCTTGGAATATTCCAATCTTTTGATGTTTGATTCTTCAGGAGCTAAAGGATGTTAATAAACGATGACAATTCTTTTCAATGCTTGGTAGCATATAGATATATAGGTCATTTAAAGAGGATGACCTAGAGGGTAAGAATGAAAAATTATGTAAAGAATTTAGATATATAATGTGAGATTTTAGAAATTGAAATGGATGAAGAAGGAAATTCATATGGATACCATTCGAATTGAGGTATTGGTTCATGTGGTCGATCCCAATCCTTTGAGATTAAGGTTTTGACATTAATGTTAGAGAAGCTTTATTAAGTTGGTGCGCCATGCACACTAGGTGTTTCTTCTAGTTGTAAGACATCTTTTGGAATTGTATGTAATGGCAGTATCGAAAAGGTTGAACTCTTAACATTTTAGATATAAAAACATTAATTTTATCATTAATATAAAGATTATATTAGAACTTGAATATACATATTACTAGCATAACTTCCCGTGTACATATACAATACACGGAATATGTTAATTTGACTACTAATATTTGTTTCTTATTCATAAACTAAAATTTTATTTATTAAGTATAAAAAATGAATGTAACTACATTTGGTTATTAGTATAGATATTAGAAACAAAAGTTATAGAGGAAAAGCTTAACGCCCCCTCGCCCTTATGTTTCCCCTCGTTCAATGGTAAACTTGCGTATGTTGGTGTATTGAAACTATATGATGATATAATTTGTGAATACTAATTATTGTTGGTTATTTATTTTTTACTTGTTCCTTAACTTGTTCTCATGTTGTAGTCTTATTGAATCAATGCATCAACTCCCTAAGAAAGGAAGTTGTTTATGAATATTCCTTCTTTTGCTGATTTTTCATAAGAAAAGTTGATGTGGAAGAATCCACTTAATAGGAACAGAATTGGTTGGTTTTTTCCTGTTGTCTTTCTTCACATGTTTCGCATTTTGAGTTATCACTTGTAATCTTCATTTATATTACTTTTTCGTATTCATTTCTCCATATGTTGATGTATGCTAGTGGAGGTTGTCTTTGATGTCTTTTTTGTAGATGATACTTGTCGTGAGTCGTAACATATTTCATAGTTGAGTATTTTTGTGAACCGCTGAAGTCTGTGGGAGATGTTAGGGACAATTTTTTTGTGTGTGAAATGCTTGAACAATGGATGATAGAACGATGTTCCTCTGATATCAGCGGAACTCAAGATGTCATTTCGTTTGCTCTAACCGAAGCCAATGGGAGATCGATCATTGATAGAGCTCTTTGCTTCATGATCAAACATGGCAAGCATGGGTTTAAACTTTTTTTTTTTAATTCAGAGGTAGGCTAGAGAATTCCTATAGGTTAGGAGAGAAGGAATAATTACTTTTTGTTTGTGGTGAGAATCAAACCCAAATCATAAGGGTGAAAGAGAAAGTCGTTAACCACTAGACTAACCCATGATTTCATCAAGGGTTTAACCTTTTTTGTAACACAACTCTTATTCACAGTCCATGTGGTACTATTATGTGGATGAGCATTTAGGATCTCTTGGGCCGTTTGTTGATCAGCTAATTTTTAAATGATAATTGATAACATCATTTAGAGTTCAATGTTGTAACTTCTGACGGTGAAAATATGCTCGATATTGAATCGCTTTATTATCTATGAAAAATTCGAGGGATAAAAAAACCCCTTCTGCTTTTGTGCTTTCGCATGTGTAAGCTTTTTCCTGTGTCTATCGAACTATTGTGGCGCTGATACCTTGTTGCTTGTGTTAGCTTCAGTTGATGCATAATGTTTAACTATGTTTTGCTATAAGCCACTATTTTCTCACTTATTCTACTTTTTTTGGTGAACAGTTTGCTGAGTAGTCAGATCGGTGGATTTTGATGAGTTGGTTATGCAGGTGAATCTGGCTTATGGCTGATGCTGATGAGCTGCACTGTGAGAAAATAGAAACATTCTCTAGAATTGAAATATTATACCTGGTATTGTTTTAAGTTGTAATCAACAAGATTTATCCTTTTGATTTGACAAACATGCACATGTACAGATATCTTGGTTGGGAAGTTACTCCAATGTACTAAATACTTGTCATTTGGGTATCAATGATTAGATAGCGTAGGTAACTGGTTGACACATTTGCCATGCACAAGCCAAAGAAAAGAAATCTTCAATCAACCCAGAAAACCGATTGGTTAGAATATGTAAATGATTGTCTGCCTGCATTAGTGATACCTGTTGGTCCTCGATTCCAAGCTGTTGTGCCAGAATGGATGGGGGCGTCTAAGCAAACTTATGAAAATGGCGATTTAATTACTTCAAAGTGGTTAGGTACCAAAGTTTGGCCACTCAAAGATGATAGTGAAGATCAAGGGGTGAAAATTGGAAAGGGAAGGCCTGATTTATGCACTTGCTCAACTCGTGGATCTCCATATTGTGTAAAACTACACATTTCGGAAGCAAGAGCCAAGTTACCATCTGAACTCGGTCCTGCATTTAATAAATGGAAATTTAATGAGATGGGTGCAGATGTTGGAAAGTCCTGGAGTTCAAAACAGAAAAAACGATTTGATGAACTTGTCAAAGCAAATCCATTGTCACAGAATAAGAGTTTTCTGCAACCAGCGGAGTCATGCTTCCTATCAAAGACCAGGAAAGATATCGTCAGTTATTATCTTAACGTCTATGTTCCTAAACGTATTAATATGTTAACTCGGTCAGGATGTAAAGTACTTGATAGTGATGATGATGAAGTTGAGGAAGTGTTAAATGCCAAGAATTCTCGGAAAAGATCTCGATCCAACAGCGATGATGGTACAAAGGTTGCCAAGTCCCACTACTTGACTGGCAGAAGATAAAATACACTATACCCAACTGGTATCTTTCTGAACTATTCTTTTCAAGTTCCCTTTAAGTTCAGAAGATTCATTTTGTCCTTTTTTACTTTGCCTGTAATTTTTGCACTTTACTGTGCCAAAGTATCAAATCTAGGTATAGAAATATGTAGGCCTGAACTTTGCCGTTATACATCTTGATGGGATTTTCTTTAAGCTAGCTTGGTTCAGTTGGCTGAATGTTTAGAGGCCATGTAACAAGGAAGATTGTATAACTGAGCGAATTTAGTCCCATTATTCTTTCTGATCATGTTTTCCTTAAATGAGAGTAAGAAAAAATTTCATATATACCTCCATTCTAGTCTCTAGATCTATGTTTTTACTATGTTTTAAGTTCCCAACCTTGGGATTCAACCTTGTTTGCTGAACCATGATTTTCATCTAGTATATCAAGTAGAATATTTATAGCATCAAGTATGGGAGGGTTTGTGTTTCATCCATGCTTCTTTCTCAAAGGAATCTCGTGTAAAGGGCGTAATGGAGTCTATAGAGAGCTTCAATTATCAGGTTCTGCTTATGGTTGAATTGATTGCTTAATAGACATCTCTTGGTTCATAAATTTTCATATCTAAGCTCTTATGTAAGGAGCTGTGAACCTGAAAGAGAATGCTGATCTTCCATTCTTGTTTGTACCTCTACTTGTTACCCTGACAGTTGACAACTTGTGTATAATGTCGATAAATGAATATTTTTTCAAGGTGATGTTTGATGTATGATACAAGTAATAACAAAAAATGTTTATTTAAAATATAAGAATTTAACTTTGATTTTTGATCGCTAAATATCTTTTAAATGTTACATTTTCAATCTTAATGGGATTTTGAACATCATAATTATCATATCCAGTGTATTCCGCTTATGTGATTATGATTAGGGTCTAGGGAGGGAAAGAAGGTGACAATCTATTCCCATAAAGGAGAGTACGACCAAAGATTCTCTCGGCTTGATAAAGGTCATAGATGAATTTACAGAAAAAACCTAAGTAGTCAAAACATATAAATAAAACTAACTAGGTGACAATCTATTCTTTATGTATTCCTCCCACGTTCTCTTAGGTCTTTATCGACTTATCTTACCCTTCATTATGATGCTTTTGATCCTTCTCATATTAGTGTCAAAAGTCTTTCATTACACATGCCCAAACAAACTCAATTTATTTTCCTTCATATATATTTGAAGAATTAAGAGGCAACTTCTAGTTTCTCTCTAAACTCTTGGTTCTTGATCCTATCCAACATTGTTTTACTGAATATCCGCCTCAATATATGTATTTTTGTGACTTCCATCTTATGTTCAAGTTTTTTTCTTTATGGGCCAATATTTATCGCATACAGCAAAACATGCCTAATTGCAACTCGATAAGTTTACCTTTTGACCTACATGGAAAAGTTATATTATAAAGTAGGATTGTAGAATATCTAGTATCTGGTTTTTAACACCAAATCAATTATCCGATTTTTAAAAATCAGATAATTCGAACCCGGTAGCGAATACTGGATCATCATATTGGCAAAATCGGATATTCGAATATCCGATTTTCTACTTTTCTATTATTTTAAAATATTCTTTCATAATATTGTTTGTTTTGGTTGTTATATTTACTAATATGTACAATTTTCTTGATTATAACTAAGTTATATAACTAATTTATTGTTAATTATTCAGACTTTTGAAAATCTAAACATATTTCTAAAATGATTTGTATTCGAAGTTTAAAAAATAACTTTTTTTCAAACGCTTTGAAAAAGCTTGATTAAAGAAAGAAAGCGTAGTGAGCTTAAATATTTATATGGAAACAAACGTAAAATTGTTTTTAAAATGAAACAAAAAAAATTTGAAAATCGGATATTCGTTATCCGATCTGGTTTAAACCAGATATCCGGATTTCGAATATCCGATTTTTTCAGGCCGAAAACGGATAGTGTATATCACTATTTGGAAAACTGGGTATCCGAATTTTCGGATCTGGGTCGATCAATATTTAGGTTTGAACTCCCCTATCACAAAGTACTCCGGTGGTTACTCGGCACACAAGGCAACCCGCTTATACTTCATGAGTAACATCTTCCATTACTCTGAATAATCAATCCCAAATACTTGAACTTGGTCTTAGGAACAACTTCTTCACCAACGGTCACTTCTGGCTCCTCTATTGGTAATGTCTTACTAAAGTCGCATCTCAAATATTATGTCTTTGTACGGCTTATGTGCAACCCTTCACCTTTTAAAACTGCCCTTCACTATTTCAATTTATTATTAACGTCCTCCTTAGTTTCTGCTACCAACACGAGATCATTAGGAAATAACATGCACCACGGTACAGTCTCCCGGATCGATTTAGAAATCTCTTCCATGATGGCCGTAAAAATGGAAAAGCTTAGTGTCGATCCCTGATGTAGGCCTACTTTAACTAGGAAAAATTTTGTTATCCCTATCGGTGTTTGAATGATAATCGATATTCTGTCATATATATCTCGTATACCCTCAATTTACTTGTGTGAAATATCTCTAGACTTCTAACCCAGATGATGCCTCATGGTATGCTATCATACGCTTTCTCCTAGTCAATGAACACCATTGTTAACCGAGATTACTCGAACCCATTGTTATTAAAATCACGATTCTGACATATTATTCTACGACGTTACGATCCAAAAACAAGCGAGCGATCCAAATCGAATGTAGCATCGTAAGTTCGTAGAATTTTACGATTCTAATTAAAATATAATTTGTAGAGTTAGAATCATACTCCTACGATTTAGCAATCCGATTCTACAAATTTAATCTTATTTTTTATTAACCTTTTCTTATGTGTTATCTTTCATCGGTATGAAGATTTAAACTTATTATTAAATATTTTTTTAATTTCATTCTTAAAAATGAAGTGAATGAAACTTTAATTTATAAATTTTAGCTTTTCAGATAAATTATTATAACTAGATAACAAATTTAATTTTATTGTAGAATCTTACAATCCTACAATTCGATTCTAATGATTTGATTCTACATTTCCAAACGACACCAAGTAGATTTCCGATTTTAACAACTTTGCCCAAGCTAAAAGTAACCGAATCAAGTCATATCCGAGTCGAATCATGCAAGACACTGAACTCAATTTGGCTAAAGCCGACTTAACTCAAATCGATTTTTAATCAACTTGTATACCCAAATCGATTTCTAATTGAAAATAAGTTGAAACTCTAAAAAAATTGTGATTAATTTTAGTTTATCAAATGATTTCAAATTTTTTTTAACTAATTTAAGTTATAAAATGATAAACAACTTTCTAAATAAAATAACAAGAATCCTTATTAAACCAATACACACAATGTGAAACAAAATTCATTTTGCTAACTCTTCTTTTTTTAAGGAGTAACCCCGATTCAATGTGTGGTAATCTTTTTTTGCAATTTTGTTCATTCTTTCAATTTGTTCTACAAGCAATATGGGACAAAATTTATTTTGCTAAGTTTTCTTCCTTTGCTTTTTATAGGAAACCCTTAACTTTCATTTTGTTCCCTAAATAATATGGGATAAAATTTATTTGTAAGTTTTCCCCCCTTTTCTTTTACAAGAGAGCTCTTATCTTTCATTGTGATCTCCACGCAATATGGGACAAATTTTATTTTGACATTTTGCTTTTCTCATTTGTCTTCTTTTTTTTTTTTTTTTTGGCAATTTGTTCCATAAGCAATGCGGTGCAATTATTTTGCTATTCTCCCTTTTTCCTTTACTAATTATGGGGTCGCGTGCTACGCATGCTAAGTTATACTATTAAATTTTATAATACAATTTTATATACTTTTATTAACAATTATATGAATGCAAATATTACAATAGCATTGTGTTGCAAAGGTATGGAAGATGCAAGGGTTGAGTTTGTATATGTAGTAGTAGTCAGCAACATCGATGTAGAACATGAAAGCGTATAGAAGACTTTATATGCGGCTAGACATCCATTGTTGATGGGTTATGAAAGGGGAGGTAAACACCTCACTCAAGGATCAATAAATTAAAGTTTAAGTGTGTGTTTCTGTTGTGTCAAATATAGGAATCAAATATGCATGTATGTGATGAAAGACAATCATAAAGTAAATAAACAAGACAAAGATTTTAAGGTGGTTCACCAAACATGGGCTACATCCACCTTCTAGCCTAAAATTATATTAATATGTTTAAAGGATAAAATACAAACTTGAAGGAATTACAATGGAGTATAAGTGTGGGAATAGAGGAGCTAAAATGGGGAGTATTCTTGAGCAAGAGGGTAGCTCACTATAATGAGACTTTGTTGCACTATGACTAAGAGTTTGAAGGGGTATATATAAGGGAAATAACCACTAAGAGTGGAGAACAGCAATATACCAACAACAAGCCACACAACAAGGTCAGAAACCCATCTTATGGGCCTGCTCATTGGAGCAGCAGCAGGCCAGCACACTGCTGGGTTGTTTTGGCTCCTTTTTATGCTTGACTTTCCTTTTGTGTGATACCCACGGTCTCCAAAGCTTCATACCCAAGTCCAAGGGCTGATTTTTTTTGCACTTCAAAGCTTCACATGTAAAGATTACACACCCATAGAATCTTGTACTATATAAAACAAATCACAAACATGTGATATGTCCTCTTCTAACCCACACTAATTAAAAGTGATTAATTTTCTTAATCATCTTGATTACTTGGTAACACAAGTCACCCATAATGCTAACAATCTCCACCTTGACTTGTGTTCTCCAAGTCAAAAACTTCACCTTCAAAAAACATCCAACAACACTCAAAAAATCTCTAGCTAGCAACATACTCAAAAAAAATCAAAAATAAACATGTGTACAACAATATACAAAAGCACATATACTAAAATGCCCTCTAAGGGCTTACAAAAGAGTATGAATCAAACACCAGCCAAGTCCATACAACCCAGGGACTTGTTGGAAGTCGGAAGATATTGGAATTACATTCTTGCCATCAAAAGAAGTATCATCAACATCACAAAGCTTGGTTGAGGTAGTAGCATCACAAACCGAACTAACTAAGGTTGAACCAAGTAGCTTATCAAGCCATCATCATCAATGTACTCTTTTAAGAACACCTTATGGCCCTTTTCAACCTTCATAACTCCACCTCCACCAATGCACACAAAACCTTCTTTATCAAAAGTACCAAGGGAAATTAAGTGCCTATTCAAACTTGGAACATGAAGGACTCCGGTCAATGTTCTCACAACACCATCAAACATAATGATCCTAACATCACCAATACCAACTATCGGACAACTAGCCTCATTGCCCATAGTGACATTTCTTCCATCAACCTTTTGATAAGTTGAGAAGAAACTAAGGTTAGAAGTCATATGGCTAGAACATCCCGTATCCAATACCCAAGAATCACCACCCTTATACTCACTAGTGACAACAAGAGCACCAATATCATATTCTTCCTCAACATAACTAGCCTCGGCGGAGCTAGTTCCTTTGGACTTGCAATCATCCGATTGTTTGGATTTTAACTTCCAACAATCTCTCTTAAGATGGCCTTTCTTCCTACAATAATTGCAAGTCATACCTCTCTTGTTCCTACTTGACTCCTTGACAAACAAAGCATCATTAGACTCAATGGACAACTTTTATGCAAATTGAGAATCCCTAAGTTCCTTTTGTGTTAAGGCCTTTCTAAGATCCTCACTACACAATGTGTCTCTACCATATAACAAAGTCTCTCTAAAATGCTTAAAAGAAGGGGGTAGTGAACATAATAAGAGAATGGTCAAGTCTTCATCATCAAGTGAAACATCAATGTTTTGTAAATCCAAAACTCTAGAGTAAAACTCATGAAGATAGGGTTTCACGGGCTTACCTTCTTGCAATATGAGATCATACAATCTACTCTTCAAGAGTAATCGGTTACTAACACTCTTGGCCATGTAGAGTGATTCTAACTTCTCCCAAATCCCTTTTGAAGTCACCTCCTTTACAACTTCCCTCAAAACTTCATTGGAGAGGCTAAGTTGTATGGCGGATAACGCTTTTGCATCCATCTCTTCCCACTTAGCCTCACTAAGACCAATGGACTTACTCTCATCACCTACAAGTGCCTTATGTACACCATTTTGAATTAAGATCGCCTTCATCTTTACTTGCCATAAACTAAAATTTGTGTTCTTATCGAACTTCTCAATGTCTAACTTCATGGTTGACATCTTGGACTTCAAATGACCACCACTAACACCTCAAGTAACCTCAAATAAACCCTTGGCTCTGATAACAATTGAAAGGAGAGGCTAATACCTCACTCAAGGATCACAAAGTAAGATTTAAGTGAGTGTTTATGGTGTGTCAAAGTTTAAGAAACAAATAATGCAAAGTAATGATGAATGGCAAAATAAATAAATAAACAAGACAAGAATTTTAGGTGGTTCACCAAACATGGGCTACATCCACCTTCTAGCCTAGGATTATATTAATATGTTTAAAGGATAAAATACAAACTTGAAGGAATTACAATGGAGTATAAGTGTGGGAAGAGAGGAGCTAAAATTGGGAGTATTCTTGAGCAAGAGGGTAGCTCACTATAATGAGACTTTGGTGCACTATGACTAAGAGTATGAAGGGGTATATATAAGGGAAATAACCATTAAGAGTGGACAACATCAATATACCAACAACAAGACACACAACAAGGTCAGAAACCCATCTGATGGGCCTGCTCATTAGAGCAGCAGCAGGCCAGCACACTGCTGGGTTGTTTTGGCTCCTTTTTATGCTTGACTTTCCTTTTGTGTGATAGCCACGGTCTCCAAAGCTTCATACCTAAGTCCAAGGGCTGAGTTTTTTGCACTTCAAAGCTTCACATGTAAAGATTACACGCCCATAGAATCTTGTACTATACAAAACAAATCACAAACATGTGATATGTCCTCTTCTAACTCACACTAATTAAAAGTGATTAATTTTCTTAATCATCTTGATTACTTGGTAACACAAGTCACCCATAATCCTAACTTCTTATGTGGTTTGTTGAAGGGCTATTGGTTGGGAAGCTTTGTTGTCGAGGATGCTATAGATGGAATACCAATTCTTGACAAAAGTAAAAATTAACATTATTATGGTAATAGATTTTATACATGATTGACATTATATGAGCTCTATACTTGTTGTCATTGTCACGAGCATATAAGGGCAAAGCAAACTAATATGAGGCCTTCTTAATTTTTTTATAAAATTTTAAACTTAAGGCCTTTTATAATTAAATGAGGGATCATTTACCAACTACAGTCTCTAAGTTTACTCAATTTCAAATAAGCAGCCGCAAACTTTGTTTTTTTACCAACTACAGCCTCCAACATAAAAATCATGACATCGAGACAACCAAAACACCCCATTTTAACCCCATTTTTTACCTTTGTTTTGGCTGTTTTGGCTGTGTCGATGTCATGTTTGTTAAGTTGAAGGCTGTAGTTGGTAAAAAAACAAAGTTTGCGGTTGTTTATTTGAAATTGAGTAAACTTAGAGACTGTAGTTGGTAAATGATCCTTAAATGAGAGATTTTCTTAAATCAAAAAAGAAAAATCAACACAATCATATTTCTAGGTACTATAATAAAATAAAAACTCAACAATTTCTAACTACATTAATATTAATTTATTATAGGGAAATTCCACATGCTAGCATCCAGTTTTAATGAAATGCCAGTGGTAGATGGTAACATCCAGTTTATGCATTATCTAATTGCCGTAGTATTTTCCTTTAAGTTCTTGTTAAATTCCGTTTAATTCATTACTTTATAAGTTTTTTCCACATGGTAGCATCCAGTTTTTGTTTAATTACCCATTTTAACGTTTAATTCACCATTATAATGTTTAATTCACCGTTTAATTTATTTAACACCCATAAATGTTAAACAATTTTATGGATAAATTATAAAACTACCTGATCTATAGGTCTATTTGCAAAAAACTATCTTATGTATTTTTTTTTGCAAAAAACTACCTGATCTGATATAGGAAAAATTACCTAGAATAATCCAAACTATTCAGGATTTTCCTACAATAATCCCATCTATTAATAACCATGAATAATCCCAACTTTGAGGGGTATTTTCCTAGAGTAAACTTGGGTAACCCGATGACCTGCTATAGTAGGTAATTCACCAAAAAAAAAATATATATTAATTTAAAAATTAGAAAATATTTTTGAAAATTTACATAAAAAATTCTAAATAATAAAAAAATCATACATTTTTTATGAATATTTTTTAAACATTTTGTTCGACATTTTATTTTAATTTATCTTTTTATTAAAAATAAAACTTGCTATAGCAAGTCATCCGGTCATCGGATTTACTCTTGGAAATTGCACCTCAAAGTTGGGATTATTCATGGTTAATCAATAGGTGGGATTATTGTAGGAAAAATCATGAATAGTTTGGATTATTCTAGGTAATTTTTCCTCTGATATATTTATTTGCAAATGACTACCACATTACGGAAAACGTTAGTTGACCGTTAAGTTTGACGGTTTGACCAATTTGAGAGTTTAAGTTGTCTATGTGGCAGTATCTCATTAATCCTCATATTTTTAAATAATTTAAAATCAAAACACATAAATTAACAAAATAAAAATAAAAGATATTTGACGTCATTTTTACCTATCATAACGATTTTTTTTCAAAAATCGGACGTTGCAATTACCCTTTTGGGCTAACTCTTTCGAAATTTCGGTCGATACAAGTACTTATTAGCCAATTTGCAATACGTAAACCGAAAAAGATATTTGACGTCATTTTTACCCATCATAATGTTTTTTTTATTAAAAAAACGGATGTCGTGATTTTCCTTATGGGATGACCTTTTTCGAAAATCCGATCAAAACAAGTACTTATTCGAAAGAATACTTGTTTCGACTGGTGAATTAAACATTAAAATGCTGAATTAAACGTTAAACTTAATTTTTCCATAAAACAATTTAACAATTATAATTTCTACATAAAATTATTAAACATTAATGGACGTTAATGAATTAAACTAAAACTGAATGCTACCATGTGCAAAACTTTACAAAATGATAAATTAAACGGAATTTAACAAGAACTTAACGGAAAATGCTACGGCAATTAGATAGTGCATAAACTGGATGCTACCATGTGAAATTTTCTTAAAAACGTGCTACCACTAGCATTTCATTAAAACTGGATGTTACCATGTGGAATTTCCCTTTATTATAAAAGTAACTTCAATTAATTTTTTAAAATTAAATTTTCATCTCTAGTATTAAGGAGGAAGATAAAAAAAAAGTAATGGGTTGACGAAAAATTATAGATTAGTATAAAAGTTTGAAGGATTAAAAATTAAGGAACAAATTATTAATTATTTTTATAAATTAAATTAATATTGTTGTTTAATGCATTGATGAAAATTAAATGATCTAAGAAAAGATATTCGAATGTTAAAAATGTTGTTTTGTAAACAAAAAAATAAAATAAAGGAGAGTAAAAAAATGTAATGAATAGGATTTAATCGTATTCTATTGATATGATAAAACTCCAACCAACTATTTTAGCTCATTAGTATTAATATGAATATGATATTTTTATATGAGGCATTTTAGGTTTGGAGACCCTGTACAATTGGGCATCCAGCACATCCCCTAAACTTCCAAATATTACAAAGATTCCTACATACTTCGTATGAAATAAGTATGCAAAATTACAAAATGATTTGTGACAAAGTAGTGTTGATAACAAGAAAAATGTATCTTGATAATAAGTGATAGTTTCACAATCATAATACATGAACCTTGTTGCACTAAGCAGCAGTCAAAATTCAAGCTTATTATGCTATAAATGAACAGTCAAGAGAGTATCAAGACTGAAGTGGACTATGCGAACACTAAGATAGGCTTTAAGTCTATCACACGTTTATAGTTACAGGCGGAGCCAGGTGCCCTCTTGTGTGCGCAAATGAGGGCACTGACTAGCAAAAAAAATATTATGTTACACTCAATCTTAAGAATCGCACTTAAATAATTAGAAAGGCTTTAACACGCGTGCTCTCACTCTTTTAATTTCTGAGTGTTTAAGCACATTGAAACCCAAAAATAGTTGTACCATGCACCGTCCATAGCATTTCATGACACACTGCTCCCAAATCAGCAATTCACATCAGAAACTCATAACGCTCCTAAATTTCTCATTTGATTGTCCAACTCCACAGTAGACACAACAAACACCGCAACAACAATAGAATTTTGCAAAAACCAATAGCCGCCAACACATCCGAAGAATGTCACACTTTGAATAGCAATTTGAAATAAATATAAGATGCAGCCAGCACCCCAGTCCCACCCAATATAAAGATAGCAGCCACAAAAACAGGTAAAAAGTAAACACAGAGCAGCAGCTTGCAGACTCCAGTTAGACTGCCCTGCACAGCAGCAGGTCTTCCAAAACTTTTAATTTCCGCTGCCACAAACAATATTATCTTTGACACGACACGAAAACGCATTCCACATAAAAATGCAGACAGTGCAACTGCACATATTTCACATACTTTCAAATTGACAAAGCTGACATCTTTTGTGCACCAAAAACCATTCAAGATTATATTAGTATAATATTAGCACAAGTGACACCCCTAAAATGTAAAAAAAAAAAAATATATTACATGAACAATATCTAACAAAAAAGTTGTGGAAGATAGAAATGAACACATCTTACTCTATACTTGGTGGATTTCTTAAAGTTTGGTGTCTATAGAAAGTTCTTGAAATGAAGATTATTTTTATGGAAGATTTGAGTTTATAAACATGAATTTTCAAAGGTTTTAGGTGGGTTTTTGTTGAAGATTTGATGAGTGGTTGACACTTTGAAGGATTCTAGTGTTTGTTCTTGGATGAATTTGTGAACAATTTGTTGGAGATTAAGGCTGAATAAAATGGTTAGGAAATAATGTGTATTTTCTTCTAGTATTTGCCTCTTGCATGCTTGTAATGATGCACAAGTTTTGGGTAGAACACAAGGAGTTTTGAATAGAACAATTTGCTTGAGTATGTAAGAGTACAAAAATTAAATAGTTAGGAAAAATTACCTATATTAATCAACATTATTCAGGATTTTCCTACAATAATCTCGTCTATTGATTAACCATGAATAATCCCAACTTTGAAGGGGTATTTTCCTAGAGTAAATTTGGGTAACCCGATGACCTGCTATAGTAGGTAATTCACCAAAAAAATAAATTATATAGTAATTTAAAAATTAGAAAATATTTTTGAAAATTTACATAAAAAATTCGAAATAATAAAAAAAATCATAAATTTTATATGAATATTTTTTAAACATTTTGTTCGACATTTTATTTTAATTTATATTTTTTTAAAAAAAAATAAAACTTGCAAAATGATAAATTAAACGGAATTTAACAAGAACATAACGGAAAATGCTACGGTAATTAGATAGTGCATAAACTGGATGCTACCATGTGAAATTTTCTTAAAAACGTTCTACCACTAGCATTTCATTAAAACTGGATGTTACCATGTAGAATTTCCCTTTAATATAAAAGTAACTTCAATTAATTTTTTAAAATTAAATTTTCATCTCTAGTATTAAGGAGGAAGATAAAAAAAAGTAATGGGTTGATGAAAAATTATAGATTAGTATAAAATTTTAAAGGATTAAAAATTAAGGAACAAATTATTAATTATTTTTATAAATTAAATTAGTATTGTTGTTTAATGCATGGATGAAAATTAAATGATCTAAGAAAAGATATTCGAGTGTTAAAAAGGTTGTTTTGTAACAAATAAATAAAATAAAGGAGAGTAAAAAATGTAATGCATAGGATTTAATCGTATTCTATTGATATGATAAAACTCCAACCAACTATTTTAGCTCATTAGTAATAATATGAATATGATATTTTTATATGAGGCTTTTTAGGTTTGGAGGCCCTGTACAATTGGGCATTCAGCACATCCCCTAAACTGCCAAATATTACAAAGATTCCTACACACTTCGTATGAAATAAGTATGCAAAATTACAAAATGATTTGTGACAAAGTAGTGTTGATAACAAGAAAAATTGAACCAAGACAAGTAGCCGATTCCAACCTTGGTTCATACACAGACGGCTCCGAGACAACTCCTCCACCACATCCCTCGCATGAGACGACAAATAACACATCGGCTACCGATTTACATACATTCGACGATATAGATTTACATGGACTACAAATTAGAAGGTGTAACACCTCGTGAATTTGAGTGAATTAATATTCGAGATTAAAAATAAAATAATAATCAAGTATAAGAATTTGAGTGAGTTAATATTTGTCGCGTATTGGGTTATCGTTATTTATCTAATTTAATTTTGTTTGTGTGTTAAAATTAAACCTAGGCAATTAAACACAATATTATTTTATTAATTAAATATTAAAATATATATATATATATATATATATATATATATATAAATATATATATATATATATATATATATATATATATATATATATATATATATATATATATTATATATATATAATTTGGTAGTAATTATGGGGTGGCCGGTTCTTGGGGATAATGGAGGGTTTTGTAACTCTCTTCTTAAGTGAGTTTTATGGCAAAATTTAAGAGGGAGTTATGGGTAGCTTAAGGGTTGTGGATTTGTGTATAAAATGGCTAGATTGTGAGATGGTTTTCCATTTTGCTCTTCTTCATAGAAACAAAACAAAAACCTCCTTTTTCTTTCCTCTTGTTTTCGGCTCTTATATAAAATAAAATAAAAAAGTTTTTGTGATCATTCAATCTATAATTCAAGGGTGAGTATAGTTCAATCGTTAATATGAGATTTTTACTTTTTAAAGAAAGTTATATTTTATATGTAATATATGATGATATCTTATGACTTCTAGGAGGATTGAGTATTTTTATGTAATTTTTATTTATATAATCCTTTAACAAAATTGATTGTTAAAAGGATTGAATTTATTTATATGTACAATTAGAATCATATGGGTGTTTTGGCTTATGATCCTCTACAAAATTCGAATTGTGAGAAGATCAAGTATTTAATTCCATTATTTTAATTTATCGTTTTTAATGTGTGTTTGAATGGTTTTGTGTTTGATGATGGATAAATTTATGTGTGAGATAATATTATATGTGGTGGGAAATGTTAGGCGATTGTGTGATAAGGTATATGAATTGTGTTGTTTTATGATTCGGTTTTGTTAGTTTTCTTAGTTATGAATTATAAAGTGGATCTTTCTTTTTATATAAAAGAAATGATAGATATGTGATATAATGAGTACGCGGCACGAACTTTCCGGACAGTAGTAGCTGCCCCGGAAGTGACGCCTCATATTTTATTAGGTGGGATGCGTTTCGTTGTCGTTTTATTTAACCGATATGTTAAAAGTCGTTTAAACGCTTAAAATAATTAAAAATAGTAAATGGATTTTAGAAATTATGAAAATTGATGTCCAAGGTAATTGATGCGTTCCGGACGCAGTGGTGAAGTTGGATTTTTCATTTGGATTTTCTAAACTGTCCAAATTGGCAGTTTAAGTTTCTGGTTAAAATGTGGAATTTTGAACTATTAGGAATTGGATGAAATTAATTAAAATTACTAAGTCTTATTGATATCTTAGTGGTATAGAATAAGTTAGAATTGTAAACACGTTCTAATACGTGTTCGTTTTGTGTGTGTGTGTTTGTTTAGGACCTCGATTCATAAGAGGGTGAAATTCCTGTAGCGTTTGAATATCATTGTTGCCGTGCTTAAAGGTACACGCTTAGACCATACTATTTACGTGGTTATGCAAGTAATGTTGTTCCATTCTTGATTATGGCATTGTGACTCACATAAGGATTAGACATCTCAAATAACTTGAAAGAAGTTTAACTTGGAAATTGAGGATGTAATGGAATGGATTATCCCAAGGGGATTAATATTTTGGAATGGATTATATATTTTTGTTCCCATGGCAGTTTTGGATCATTACGGTCACCATGGGGGTATGCATACTTTAACCTCTGACGACCCGAATAGGACGGGCAACGTCTTAGGTAGGTGGTTGCCTTGGGATTAGCTCTCCCTAGTGTATTCCTCTAAATGAATTGGATTATTACTTGGACGACCCGAACAGGACGGGCAATGTTTCAAGTTGGGGATTTTTGAATTAATATATTAGAGCCTTTGCATGCTAGGGTGAACACATTGCTTGTTTTCCACTTGTTGATAATTTGTATGTTGTCTCTGACGTGTATTGGATTGTTCTTTGGAACCCGCTTTCGTTGTCGATCGATGACTAGCAGGTTGATTGCAGGTGGAGACTGGAGTGAGGTTCAAGTTAGGATCACGTCATCCAAGACCGTGTTTTATGTATAAGAACTATAGTAGCAAGTAATTTACATTTATGTAATAGAACTTGGTATAGTTGTTTTGTCTTTTCGTTAGTAGAGGCCGATGGGTTCTCAAGTTGTAATATGGAACTCTTATAATCTTGTCGCTACCACATACTTTATTTCTTTTGCCTAGTCATATTCCTTTATCGGTGGAACATTGACGATCTTGGATGGGATTCTTCCCACTATGTGTCCAGTTGTGAACCGGAGTCATATTTTCATATGGTTATCCGGCTCACTCGAACCGGACCGTTACAATTGGTATCAGAGCCAACGTTCCCTTAGAGATAAAGGAATACTTGACCTTAGTAGAGAGAGTTGGGGTTTGACCAATGTGTTATTAATTGACTGTTTTGTGATATGTCTTAGGGTATGTTTGGGAGGGGACCGTTAAGACCTTATAATAGTATAGGTGACTTCGGTTATCAACAATCTTTTAATTACCTTTCGTTTTATGCATATGTTCAGGATCATGGACAAAGGAAAGGCCCCAATGAACCTACACACCCCTAACCAAACCAACGTCGTATCGAGGTTTGACCCGGAGATTGCATGGAGGGAGGTTGTGAATAATGACATTTGGAAGATAAGAGATGGAGAGAGCACCCAAGATTATAAGGAAAGGATGCAAATGATAAAAACAAAAGCTGATAGGGTATGTTATGACCTAGAGTTGGATCTAGATAGGTTACACCATTTATCTGAGTCAAGGAAAACAGTAGAAGTAACCCAGGGGGAGCCAAGTGGAGTTAACTTCCAAAACGGACCTTTAGAAGGGGAGGGGTATGATGGAGATGAAGAAGAAGACCCCGAAGAGGAGGAGGAAATGGAAGAGGAGGAACGCTATGAAGAGGTAGAGCTCATGGAGGAGGAAGGACTCCATATAAAGGAGGAATCGGATATAATTATGGAGCAAGTAGGGGATGAGTGTCTATCTGACCCTCCACTAGTAGACCTCAGGGCACAGGTTGGGGATGTTTTTGAGATGCGAGACCCTAAACAGGAATCACTTAGCCCTATAGAGAATACTAGTGAAGATGAGAGAGAAGGTTGGGGATCGTACTATGATCTGTATGGATTTAGGGTTGAATCTGGAAGGGAACAGTCAGATGAGGAGGATCCTGAAGAAGAAGAGGAAGAGTTACTAACAAGTCATCCGATGGATAGCAACTGGGAATCGAAAAGAGGATATATGAGTTCTAGTACCGACTCCGGGGACGATGGGGATGACGAAGATTTTGACATAACAAATTATGATGAGTCTGCTGACATGAAGGATGCTTGGCGTTAATTCTTAATTTACTGTTCTTTTGTTTTGTTACCTTTTAGTTGTTATCTTCTTTTAATAATGTAAAACGCTTGGCTTAAGGTCGTTATAATTTAATAAAAAGTATCAATAGAGCATTATATTGAGTTGTTTTCTATACTCTCTTTTTGTCTCTTTCCTTTGTTTTGTTAGTTATGCATGATATATTTGAGTGGTTTAATAACTGCAACAATTAATAATATACTTATAGACAACTGTATGTGTAGGTGTGATTATTTTTTTTTTTATTCCATGAACCTCTTTCCTTGAAAACTATAGGACCTTAGGACACATTAGTAATTAGTACCGTTCTTTTGGTTGCAGAAGATGCCTCCTCTCTCCCGAAAAAGGCTAGCTAGGAACGGAGCAAACCGAACCTTAAGGAGCTTGGTTAAGGCGTTAGCTGGGGTTGGTACACCACAAGTGAGATCCTTGTCTAAACAGGCTTCTGAAATGAGCAAGAAGATTAGCCAGAACAAACCATCTCCTTTTGATGGTAAGGGAGAACCATCAGAACTTGAACATTGGTTAAGAGAATTCGACAAACTTTTTGATGTAGTAGAGTGTCCAGAAGAACTGAAAGTTAATCAGGCAGCATTTTATTTGACTGGGGAAGCTGATTATTGGTGGGCGAATAGTAAGGCAGGGTTAATGGAGCAAGTTGAGGGCCTTTTTGATTGGGATATGTTTAAAAGGGCTATGCGGGAGAAGTTTTATCCTTTACACGTGAGAAAAGACAAATTGAATGAGTTTGCCCGATTTGAAATGGGTAGTTTGACTGTTGATGAATACTACCATAAGTTCATGGAGTACATCAAATATTGTCCAGATGATGTACCCACTCAAGAGAAGAAAATGCAACGCTTTGAGCTGGGATTATCTTTCGATATTCAAAAGCATATCGAAAGTGATCGCTACAACACGTTAGAGCAGATGTATAAGCGTGCATCTCAGGTAGGGAATATTTTAAGGAAAGAAAAAGAAAAGGAGAAGAATAGCCTTACAGAGAAGAGGAAGGAATTGGTAAGTCAGACCTCAGGAACACCTGCAGGTTTCCATCTGAAGAAACCAAAAACCTTTGGTGGCTTTCAAGGGAGCAGTTCTGGTGTGAATGCTGGATACAGGGGGGAAGCAAGGCCTGCAAAACCTTTGCTAGATCGGGATGGAAAGGAAAGGAAGTACTTCTGCAGGAGGTGTAAGAAAAATCACCCCGGAAAGGATTGCGAAGGGAATTTAGTTGAATGTAATTTCTGTCATAAGAAGGGACATAGGGAATACGAGTGTTACATAAAGAAAGGGAGTGAGAATCGACTGCTAGGGGAACTACACCGGCCCCAACACCAGATTAATTTTGGGAGACAAGGAAATCGATCAACTTGGGGAGATCATCACGGTAACAATGGTTAGAGATTTCAACGACAGTTTAATGGGGGACAAGTTCGGTCAGATGGTAATCGGGCTGAGGGTTCAGGAATACCACGAATGGGAAATCAAGGGGGAGGAATGAACGCTCAGTCGACTAGATCTGCGGTCAGTTCTAGGGAAGCTGACCAGGCAACGGAGGTGGTTACAGGTACGTTCACCGTCCATTCTATAGCTGTTAATGTATTGTTTGATTCGGGTGCAACTTGTTCATTTCTGGCGAGGAGTAAAGTAGGCGATCTGAACCTAGAAACTTTTGAAAACGTATCCTATACCGTGACGGTTCCTTCGGGGAAATTATATACTTGCGATAGACTATATAAAGATGTGCCCTTGAAGATAGGGAAAATCGTTTTTCCTAGTAATCTATATGTGTTAGATATGGAGGGTCTGGAAGTAATTTTGGGAATGGATTGGTTAGGAAGGTACAAAGCTACCATTGAATGTAGGGAGCAAAGTGTGTTGTTGGTAGGACCACGTGGGGAAAACGTTAGATATAGAAAATTTTCTCAGGGGCCTAAAACAAACTTAGTGTCGACCTTGAAACTACAAAAACTTGTGAGACAAGGACATCCTTTGTACTTGTGTCACATCATGCAGGAAGGAAAGAAGGAGGTAGACCCTAACGATGTCGCGGTGGTAAACGAATTCGTTGACGTTTTCCCTGAGGAGATCCCTGGCATGCCACCGCAAAGAGGAATCGATTTTACGATAGACTTGGTGCCCGGAACGGGACCAATTTCAAAGGCCCCGTACCGCATGGCCCCAAAGGAGATGGAGGAACTGAAGTCTCAGCTCGAGGAATTGTTGGATAAGGGTTATATCCGACCAAGTGTTTCACCTTGGGGCGCTCCGGTGTTGTTTGTACGGAAGAAGGACGACAGTTTAAGGTTGTGTATCGATTATAGGGAGTTAAATAAGGTGACCGTTAAGAATAAATACCCGTTACCTCGAATAGATGATCTGTTTGATCAATTGAAGGGAGCTGGAATATTTTCAAAAATTGATTTAAGGTCGGGTTATCATCAATTGAGGATTGCGGAGGGGGACATACATAAGACGGCCTTTAGGACACGTTACGGGCATTATGAGTTTATCGTGATGCCCTTTGGGTTGACAAATGCTCCAGCCGCATTTATGTGTTTGATGAATCAAGTGTTTGGTGCGTACTTGGATAAATTTGTGGTTGTCTTTATTGATGATATACTGGTCTATTCGAAGGACCGAGTTGAACATGAGGGGCATTTACGTTTGATTCTGCAGACCCTGCGGGAAAATAAATTATACGCTAAGTTTTCGAAGTGTGAATTCTGGTTGGAAAAAGTGTCATTTTTAGGGCACTTCGTTTCTAAGGAGGGCAGTTCGGTGGATCCGGTAAAAGTAGAAGCAGTTCGAAATTGGTCATCACCGAAGAATGTCACCGAAGTTCGAAGTTTCTTAGGTTTGGCTGGGTATTATCACCGTTTTGTCAAGGATTTCTCGCGAATTGCCAGACCTATGACTTCGTTGATGAAGAAGGATAAGAATTTTGAATGGACTGACGAGTGTGAACGTGCTTTCGCGACTTTGAAGGAAAGGCTAACTACGGCTCTTGTCCTTGCTCTACCTGATCCTAAGTTGGATTATACTGTGTTCAGTGACGCATCGAAGAAGGGGTTGGGATGTGTTTTGATGCAAGAGCGTAAAGTAATTGCTTATGCATCGCGACAACTAAAAATTCATGAGGTTAATTATCCTACTCATGATCTGGAGTTGGCTGCGATAATTTTTGCTCTCAAAATATGGAGACATTATTTGTATGGGGTTAAATGCAGAATCTACACAGATCATGAGAGTTTAAAGTATCTTTATACTCAACCGGATTTGAACATGCGCCAACGTCGGTGGTTAGAGCTCATGGCGGACTATGATTTGGAGTTTGTGTATCACGAGGGGCGAGCGAACTTGGTAGCCGATGCATTAAGCAGAAAGTCGAAACACTCGTTGTCTGCTTTGGATGGAATTGAGGAGTTGCATCGGGACTTTGCTCGGCTGAACTTGGAAGTGGTACGTACGGGTGAATTAAAGGAAAGTCTGAGTGCCTTGGTTATTCGGCCTTCGTTTTTCGAGGAGATTTTGAATTCTCAGGATAAGGATCCGAAGTTGTTGAAATTAAAGGAACAGGCTCGAGAAGGTAAAGCGGAGGGATTCTTGGTTCACGAAGATGGGAGCTTGAGGTTTAAAGGTCGTTGGTGTCTACCGTCAGGGGAAGCATCTTTGAAGGAACGCATCTTGGATGAAGCGCATTATACAAAATTTTCAGTTCATCCGGGCGGTGATAAAATGTATCAAGATCTTAAGTTGATGTTCTGGTGGTCGGGAATGAAAAAGGATATTGCTGAATATGTATCGCGCTGTTTGACCTGTCAAAAGGTTAAGAGCGAACATAAAAGACCTGGGGGTTTACTACAACCTTTAGAAATTCCGGTGTGGAACTGGGATGATATTTCTATGGATTTTGTTGTGGGATTGCCTCGCACAAAGGCAGGGAATGATGCTTTATGGGTGATAGTTGATCGTTTGACTAAATCGGCATGTTTCATTCCTATGAACTGTCGTTGGGAGATGGAGCAATTAGCCCGAGCCTATATTAAGTATGTTGTGCGGTATCACGGTGTGCCCCGTACTATTGTGTCCGATAGGGATACTCGGTAATTGTCAAAATTTTGGCAGACCTTGCAGCAAGCAATGGGTACTACGTTACTGTATAGTACATCGTTTCATCCTCACACAGACGGACAAACAGAACGCACGAATCAGATTTTAGAGGATATGTTGCGAGCTGTTGTCATGGAGTGACAAGGATCATGGGATGAACATTTGGATTTGGTCGAATTTTCTTACAATAACAGCTATCAGGCCTCGATTCAGATGGCTCCCTTCGAGGCTTTGTATGGACGCCGTTGTCGTAGTCCAGTTTATTGGGATGATTTCACCGAAGCGGTGACTTTGGGACCAGATTTGCTTTTCCAAATGACTGAGAAAGTTAAGGTGATTCGGGATCGTTTAAAGGCGGCTCAAGATCGTCAAAAGTCTTATGTTGATTTGAAACGACGACCAGAGGAGTTCACCGTGGGAGATCAAGTGTTACTTCGCGTGTCGCCCATGCGCGGAGTGGTGCGTTTTGGTGCTCGTGGAAAGTTGAGCCCTCGATACATCAGCCCCTATGACATTTTGGAACGTGTGGGTAAGGTGGCATATCGGTTGGCTCTTCCAAATACCTTAGAAAAGGTCCATGATGTGTTTCATGTTTCCCAGTTAAAACGGTATCATGCTGCTGCCTCTCATGTCTTAGATCCCGAACCTTTGGAGTTAGACACATCTTTGACATATTCAGAGCGACCGGTTCGAATCTTAGACAAGAAAGTTCGTAGTACACGACGGAAAGATATTTCTATGGTAAAAGTTCTATCGTCAAATCACGAGCGCGAGGCCGCTACCTGGGAAACCGAGGACTCTATGCGGGAAAAGTACCCTCAGCTCTTTCAGGTTAGTCGCGTTACGGGGACGTAACTCCTTTAAGGGGGGTAGAGGGCGATAGGAATTTCGCGCGCGTATTGGTAAACTTCTTTGACTTGAGTTGTGTATGTGCAGTGTTGTGTTGTGTGCTGGTCGGTTTCATGTAAGTTACGAGGGCGTAACTTCTTTTAAGGGGGGTAGTCTGTAACACCCCGTGAATTTGAGTGAATTAATATTCGAGATTAAAAATAAAATAATAATCAAGTATAAGAATTTGAGTGAGTTAATATTTGTCGCGTATTGGGTTATCGTTATTAATCTAATTTAATTTTGTTTGTGTTAAAATTAAACCTAGGCAATTAAACACAATATTAATTATATATATATATATATATATATATATATATATATATATATATATATATATATATATATATATATATATATATATATATATATATATATATATATATATATATATATATATATATATATGTATATATATATAATTTGGTAGTAATTATGGGGTGGCCGGTTCTTGGGGATAATGGAGGGTTTTGTAACTCTCTTCTTAAGTGAGTTTTATGGCAAAATTTAAGAGGGAGTTATGGGTAGCTTAAGGGTTGTGGATTTGTGTATAAAATGGCTAGATTGTGAGATGGTTTTCCATTTTGCTCTTCTTCATAGAAACAAAACAAAAACCTCCTTTTTCTTTCCTCTTGTTTTCGGCTCTTATATAAAATAAAATAAAAACGTTAATATGAGATTTTTACTTTTTAAAGAAAGTTATATTTTATATGTAATATATGATGATATTTTATGACTTCTAGGAGGATTGAGTATTTTTATGTAATTTTTATTTATATAATCCTTTAACAAAATTGATTGTTAAAAGGGTTAAGACAAATTGTGTAAAGTTTTCATTGATTTATATTCTTTAACAAATTCAAATTTGATATAAAAATAAAATCTTTTAATATTTAAATTTATTTCATAGTCTAAAAATCCCTAGTAAAATTTCAATTTGCTAGAAGGAGTTTAACAGTGTGAATTAAGTGAAATAAATATTCAATTCCTTAACAAAATTTGATTTGTTTAAAGGATTGAATTTATTTATACGTGCAATTAGAATCATATGGGTGTTTTGGCTTATAATCCTCTATAAAATTCGAATTGTGAGAAGATCAAGTATTTAATTCCATTATTTTAATTTATCGTTTTTAATGTGTGTTTGAATGGTTTTATGTTTGATGATGGATAAATTTATGTGTGAGATAATATTATATGTGGTGGGAAATGTTAGGCGATTGTGTGATAAGGTATATGAATTGTGTTGTTTTATGATTCGGTTTCGTTAGTTTTCTTAGTTATGAATTATAAAGTGGATCTTTCTTTTTATATAAAAGAAATGATAGATATGTGATATAATGAGTACGCGGCACGAACTTTCCGGACAGTAGTAGCTGCCCCGGAAGTGACGCCTCATATTTTATTAGGTGGGATGCGTTTCGTTGTCGTTTTATTTAACCGATATGTTAAAAGTCGTTTAAACGCTTAAAATAATTAAAAATAGTAAATGGATTTTAGAAATTATGAAAATTGATGTCCAAGGTAATTGATGCGTTAGTAGAGGCCGATGGGTTCTCAAGTTGTAATATGGAACTCTTATAATCTTGTCGCTACCACATACTTTATTTCTTTTGCCTAGTCATATTCCTTTATCGGTGGAACATTGACGATCTTGGATGGGATTCTTCCCTCTAAGTGTCCAGTTGTGAACCGGAGTCATATTTTCATATGGTTATCCGGCTCACTCGAACCGGACCGTTACAAAAGGACTCAATCAATCTTGATCTCACTTACGCCAATCCACATGTATTAATCCGACGATGATCAAATAAGAGCGACACTACTATTTGTATCCTATTAGATATAGTATTAGTTGTCTCCCTTTTTAAGTGAGATATTAGTCCTTAGTTTTTTTTAAAAGCTTTAGTCTTAGCCTTTAGCTTCTTGAAAATAAGAAAGGGGGCAAACCTATAAATAAGACCCTCATGTATTCATTTTAAAACAACTCATTAATTCAAGTTTTCATTTCATTTCAAATTAGAGTATTTGTCATACTTCTATTTTTCTATTGTCTTGCTTGAGTCTTCAAGAGAATCATCAACTCAAGAAGAGTCATTGCTCTCCAAAGATCATAGGGCTTGGTCTTAGAGATCAGTGAGGGAGAGGCGTGAAATTCCAAGGGAAAAGCGTCCATCCTTGTCCTAGATGTCCTTGGTTATTCGACGTCAAGAATAACTCTTAATTCATGTAAGGTTGGTGAATTAAAATTTCCCGTGGAGATAAGTCAACAAATTCCAACGTGGTGAAGTATTTGCACGGTTCAAGAAGTCCACAATTACCCAAGTTGAATGCATTGTTGGTGCCAAGAACAATTCCACAAATTTCTCAATTTTTGAGTGCAATTTCGGTTCCCAAGAAAACTTAAAACTCTAAATTGAAGACTCCTAATTCATGGTGGAAATCAAAAACCCACAAAATCCAAATTGAAGCATTTGGTTCCTAGAACCTTCGAAACAGGCACTCACCATTGAAGGCTGATTCGCATCTTGGATTGTCGATCTTGCCGGATTATTCGCGTCGTCCACCACCACGCTTGGTGCAACTTGGTACCAGAGCCACGGTTGGCCCATGATTCAACCAAGGAGGAGGCGTCATCTTCAAACTGCCCAGAAAATTCGAAGACAAGTGAAGCGAACGGAGCCTGCAATTTTCGTCAATGTTCTGGCAAATAAAGAAGTCTTTAAGTGAGTTTGTTTTCATTGCCCAAAACATCAGTACTATCTAATCCATCTCCTAAATTCCCTGAACGTCAATCGGAATCGCAAGAAAGATGCAACCTGGTAAATTCTAATTGCACAACTTTCGAACCTAATTTCAGATTTTTTTTCTTTCTTCTTTCCTTCGCATAATTAAGTCTAAATTCTGAAATAGCGCTTGGTTCAACTGGAATTGTGTTCTTGTTCTTGAAATTGAATTCATAATTGTTGAATTAGTTTTTGTGGTTCTTGGTTCATTGTGATTTCAATTCATATTCAATTCATATTCATACTCGCATATTCATATTCATATTGCTGAATTGTGATTGCTGAAAATTAGATACGTGAATTGTGATTGCAGTGAGACCGAAGAGATGCGAGTGGGAAAGTTTATAGGTGGGCTAAGAGAAGACTTAAGGAGGAAACTTGAACTAACACAGAATCTAACCTACAATTTGGCTTGTAGCAATGCCTTGACATTAGAGAAGTATGCCAAGAGAAAGGCTAGTGCTAACAATAATCATCAAAGGACTTATAGGAACCCCATTTCTGGGACAGAACGCCCACATCCACACACCTCTTCACAGACCCAGACTACTACCTTGCCTAGGAACCCCATTGTACCAATGCCTGTGAAGAATAGAAACCCTAAAGATATGAAGGGGGTAGTATGCTTTAAATGTCATGGATTTGGACACATCAAGAGGGAATGCCCCAATGCCCGAGCCTTCACCTTATAAGAGTGGAGTACTATACAGGAGGGAGGTAGACCTAGAGCTATGCTAGTTAGTAAGAATGGAAGTGAGGAATTGATTTGGCCGTCCACGGACAAAGATGACCCAGATGGATCTTACTACATAATTGATGAGGGAATTTTGGAAAAATTTAAAATTTGAGGAAAACGACCTTAGTGAAGAAGATGAGGACGGAGAGATAATTTACCTAGAGACAGAAATGCAACAATTACTAATTAGAAGGAACTTCCACGCTACACCTAAGGTTAAGCCCAATGACCAAAGAGAAAACATCTTTCATACTAAGTGCAAGATCAAGGACATGATTTGTGATTTGATAATCGATGGGGGAAGTGAGGCCAATTGTGTGAGCAAAGACCTAGTTAAAACCCTCACCCTAACCCCTAAGCTACACCCTCATCCTTACAAACTCAAATGGGTAGATAGCAAAGCTAGTGGTTATGTGAGGAAAAGATGTTTGATCCAGCTTGCCATTGGATCATACCAAGACAAGGTTTGGTGTGATGTGTTAGATATGACCGCATGTCATGTTTTGTTGGGTAGACCTTGGCAACACGAAAGGAAGACCATACATGATGGGTATACCAATATATACACACTAAGACATGAAGGAAAATCGAAAGACCTAATACCTCTACCTCCACACAAGACCTTACCACCACCACAAACCAAACCATGCACTGCTTTAATGAGTAGAAAGGTGACTAAGAGAGAAGTAGGAAGAAAGGGATATACATTCTTACTCTTTGGCACAAAGGTGATGGAAGAGAGCACTATTGCAGACCCTAGACTTAATGACTGATATCATAGCATAAAACAAAGTGGATGATGCTTTATACATTGCCAAGCTGTACTTTGCAGATGTTGTAAGGCTGCATGGGGTCCCTAGAATACTTGTATCTAATAGGGATAGTAAATTTTTAAGCTCCTTTTGGAGCACCCTTTGGAAACTGTTTGGCACTAAGTTGTTATATAGTACATCTCACCACCCACAAACTGATGAGCAAACTGAGGTGACTAATAAAACATTAAGCTCAATCCTAAGGACAATAATGAGGAAAAATTTGAAGGATTCGGACCTAAAGTTTTGTTATGCAGAGTTCGCCTACAACAAAAGTCCACGCTGGGCTACCAAAATATCTCCCTTTGAATGCATCTATGGAATGAACCCCTTACTACCTATCTCACTTGTGGATTTACCTATGCAGGAACATTCTCATCCAGGGGCTAAGGAACATGCAGACACCATGAGGAGGATCCACCAACAAACGGAAATGAACATTCAGAAAGCTACTCACCAATATCAGAAAAAAGCAAATCAAGCCAACACCTCCAGACATATCTATCAAATTGGCGATTAGGCATGGCTTCATCTCAGAAAGGAAAGGTTCCCCAAGCAGCGGAAGGATAAACTTATGTCGCGAGCCGATGGACCTGTTCAAATCATGGACAAATATGGCGATAATGCGTACAAGCTGGACCTACTAGCCACCTATGCCGTCTCACCAATCTTTTTTGTGGGAGATCTACACCCTTACTATGGAGCTATTGACCAATTGGGGACAATTGTACCTGAAGAAAGAGGGAATGAACCAAGACAAGTAGCCGATTCCAACCTTGGTTCATACACAGACGGCTCCGAGCCAACCCCTCCACCACATCCCTCGCATGAGACGACAAATAACACATCGGCTACCGATTTACATACATTCGACGATATAGATTTACATGGACTACAAATGAGAAGGACTCAATCAATCTTGATCTCACTTACACCAATTCACATGTATTAATCCGACGATGAACAAATAAGAGCGACACTACTATTTGTATCATATTAGATATAGTATTAGTTGTCTCCTTTTTTAAGTGAGATATTAGTCCTTAGTTTTTTTTAAAAGCTTTAGTCTTAGCCTTTAGCTTCTTAAAAATAAGCTAGGGGACAAACCTATAAATAAGACCCTCATGTATATATTTTAAAACAACTCATTAATTCAAGTTTTCATTTCATTTCAAATTAGAGTATTTGTCATACTTCTATTTTCTATTGTCTTGCTTAAGTCTTCAAGAGAATCATCAACTCAAGAAGAGTCATTGCTCTCCAAAGATCATAGGGCTTGGTCTTAGAGATTAGTGAGGGAGAGGCGTGAAATTCCAAGGGAAAAGCGTCCATCCTTGTCCTTGGTTATTCGACATCAAGAATAACTCTCAATTCATCAAAGTTGGTGAATTAAAATTTCCCGTGAAGACTCCCAATTCACGGTGGAAATCAAAAACCCACAAAATCCAAATTGAAGCATTTGGTTCCAAGAACCTTCGAAACAGGGACTCGCCATTAAAGGTTGATTTGCATCTTGGATCGTCGATCTTGTCGGATTGTTCGCGTCGTCCACCACCACGCTTGGTGCAAAAATGTATCATGATAATAAGTGATAGTTTCACAATCATAATACATGAACCTTGTTGCACTAAGCAGTCAAAATTCAAGCTTATTATGCTATAAATGAACAGTCAAGAGCGCATCAAGACTGAAGTGGACTATGCGAACACTAAGATAGGCTTTAATTCTCTCACACATTTATAGTTACAGGTGGAGCCAGGTGCCCTCTTGTGTGCGCAAACGAGGGCACCGACCAGCAAAAAAAATATTATTCTACACTCAATCTTTAGAATCGCACTGAAATAATTAGAAAGGTTTTAACACGTGTGCTCAAAGTTGTACGATGCACCATCCATAGCATTTCATGACACACTGCTCCCAAATCAGCAACTCACATCAGAAACTCATAAAGCTCCTAAATTTCTCATTTGATTGTCCCACTCCACAGTAGACACAACAAACACCGCAACAACAATAGAATTTTGCAAAAACCAATAGCCGCCAACACATCCGAAGAATGTCACACTTTGAATAGCAATTTGAAATAAATATAAGATGCAGCCAGCACCCCAGTCCCACCCAATATAAAGATAGCAGCCACAAAAACAGGAAAAAAGTAAACACAGAGCAGCAGCTTGCAGACTCCAGTTAGACTGCCCTGCACAGCAGCAGGTCTTCCAAAACTTTTAATTTCCACTGCCACAAACAATATTATCTTTGACACGACACGAAAACGCATTCCACATAAAAATGCAGACAGTGCAACTGCACATATTTCACATACTTTCAAATTGACAAAGCTGACATCTTTTGTGCACCAAAAACCATTCAAGATTATATTAGTATAATATTAGCACAAGTGACACCCCTAAAATGTTAAGACTTGAGTGCAGAAGTTGTATCAAAGCATAACACCCCTAATAACACAGAATCACAACTTGTGATCTAGGGTCGTAACACTTTCATAACATCATCCTTGTAAGAGATAAAAACCCAAATATAAAAACAGTAATAGGCAAATTCACATAATAATGAATCATCATCATCATCGTACCTAGTGTATCCCGCTCATAGAAAACTATGATCAGGGTCTGGGGAGAGAAGAACGACAACAACTCATACCCGTATAGGAGAGTGCGATCAGAGAGTCCCCCGATTCGAGAATGGCCTTCCAAAAGAGAGAAAGCTACAACTTACAAATAGGTTTACTTTGCAATAATAATGAATCATAACATAAAAACAAAGCTAAGAGCAAAAATGGTCATAAAGTATAAAGCTTGATACACGAGAAGAGAGGAATACTCAAAACTTTAACAGATTAAAGTGGGCCTTCAACAAAATTAAATAATAATTATTAGATTTCATGGATATTTACTTTGGATTTAATTAACATAAGTTACTGTGAATCTAAACCCATGAGCAACGTAACTCCTTCATCTGCAAACAATAAATCTTTGATATCTTCCATTTTTAACACAAAAAGGTGGATCTAGAATCCCAAACACTAGTATCACCAACTTTTTTTGTTAAACATAAAGAAATTCCACAACCATTCAAACAACATTTTGTTCATAAATTAGAGTACCCAAAATTTTGTATTACTTAAAACTAACGTTGAGATGCGTAATAAGACAACACTAAACGAATGCCACAATAATCAAAAAGCAGACAATAAATCTTTGTACGTTTATTAGATCTAAAAATGAATAGATGTAAAGGCAATCTCTCCTTTTATATGTAATAGATAGATTATTGTCTCTACGTAATCACAACTAGGGGTTTTCAATCGGTCGGGTAAGTACTGGGCTGGGCTTAAGTAAATATGGGCCGGCCGGATAAGACCCCTTTAAAATTAACACAAATTCTTACTTGAGACCGTCTTTTGTAAAGACGACTCTCTAAATTCCAGTCCAATTCTAAATCTATATTGTTACAACTCTAAATATAGATTTGGGCTGAACTTTTGTGAGTCGTCTTTACAAAAGACGGTCTCTGAGCTTTAAATGGGTTGGGCTTTCTAAGCCCCGTCTGGCCCAACCCAACTCATTTTTACTACTAAAATTTATTTTAATCCCCATTTATCAATTTATAACAATTAAATTATCATTTATAATAATTAATTCAAAAAATATTAATAATTTCCTTGACATTGTCATTTATAATATTTAAGTTGAACATTAATTGTACTATTTACAAAGGCCCGTTTTCAGCCCTTTTTGAGTCTTTTTATAGCCCGCTTCATTTTATTTATAGTACAACCCGTTTTCGGCCCGACCCATTTTCGACCCGACTCTTACAAAGCCCTTCGAGAAACGAGCCGAATAAGAGCTCAAAGTGGGGTCCCGACCCATTAAACACCCCTACTCACAACTCATCATCGTTGAGGAGAGAAAAAAAACCCACTCTCTTCATATATCCAACTCTTTGGGAGAATGAAATAAAATAATACAACAATTCATAAAATCAACATGTATGATGCCCACAATAATAATACATGTAATAAATTATTTCATATTCAAAATTATCATTTTGATATCAATTTTCAAGATTTAAGAGTTTCACTTGGGAAATTTATTTTTAAAAACATATTTATACAAAACTTTCTCAACTTGTTCTTATATCCTTTAAAAATCACCCCATGTGAGATACCTCGACTCCAAGCCTATATAAATATTCCGTAAGCTCCTACATAAGCTCCTATGCTTTCGTAGAAGTGGTTCCAACTTCGAGTCCTTGCCCTTCAAGTCTCAACTCCAACTATTTAACTAAACATATTGCATTCATCCAAAAATCAATATAATTTGGGATTTCTATCATGTACTTAACTTTTCTTACTTGGAGTTGTTAAACTAATAATACTTATGATGATTTTAACATATTTGAAATGTACTTATTATGTTGAGCAACATACTTATCAAGTCCCATAATTTTACTTAAATTTTTAAAGTAAGAAAATTTATATGTTTGTGAAAATACGCCTTTTTACTTTCTATTATGGCTGATTTTTAATGATTTATAAGTGAAGATTTTCTTAGTCTTAGAGATAAAATACCCATATTATAATGATCTTAGTTGTGGAAGATAGAAATGAACACATCTTACTCTATAATTGGTGGATTTCTTAAAGTTTGGTGTCTATAGAAAGTTCTTGAAATGAAGATTACTTTTATGGAAGATTTGAGTTTATAAACATGAACTTTCAAAGGTTTTAGGTGGGTTTTTGAAGAAGATTTGATGAGTGATATACACTTTGAAGGATTCTAGTGTTTGTTCTTGGATGAATTTGGGAGCAATTTGTTGGAGATTATGGTTGAATAAAATGGTTAGGAAATAATGTGTATTTTCTTCTACTATTTGCCTCTTGCATGCTTATAATGATGCACAAGTTTTGGGTAGAACAAAAGGAGTTTTGAATAGAACAATTTGCTTGAGTATGTAAGTGTACAAAGACTAAAATAAAGGGTAGGGGAGTAGGGGTACAACAATGGGACTGCTTTTTGGGGTTGTTTTGGAGGTGATGTTGTCTCATTTTGGTCTATTATAGTGTAAGAAAGATGTATCTAAGATAATTTAAAGTTTGGGTAAAAATTGTTGTACTTGTAACAAGTTATGTAACTTGTACTTCATGTTTAAAAAATCACGTGTATATGTATATGAAATATTTAATTTACTCACATCATGGTTAAATATTATGCTCGGGTAATAATTAAATTATTCTCGAACTGTTATCGGTAGTTGCTCAACTTTAAGTTTTACCTCTAAAGTTTACGTTACTTTTTTCGATTCATAACCATGTTACGAATTAACAAGTTTCTAATCATCGTAGAAATTTTTCAAATTACTACCATCACTAATTAAATTATAATTAGTAACAAACAAATATATTAGCAAATATATTAATTTCTAATCATCGGATTACTGTGATTTCTTAGTAAGTCCGCCTGAGTCTTATTTGATTCTTGGGCCGACTTGTCATATGTTTTTAAGTCATTCGTGACATCCTTGAACTGTTCTGTTAATGTATGCCCTGAAATGCATAGAGTTGACTTACCCAATGGATCAACGATGTCATGTAATACAAAGTTGATTGATTGCCCATTACTTATCCAGGGTAAGGACTCCCATGTAGACTTGATTGTATTTGACTTAGGGGGTTTGATGTTATTTTGGGAATGAACTGCTAGGTAAACAAAGGATAGTGATTGAGTGCTATGAGAGGAATGTAAAGATTGGGAATAATCCAGGAGATCAAGTAGCTTTTAGTGATCGGAGCATACCAAATATTGAGCCAGAGATGATTAAGAGACTTACCACCTTTCCGAAAAGAGGTGGGGAAGCCCATGTCTACCACATGAGCGAGTCAACATACAAGGAGGTCGACCTAAGCCATATCTTGAAAGTGCATAATTTTCTGACGTATTCCCTGATGATCTACCTAGGTTACCTGTAAGGAGAGAAATTGATTTTCATACTGACCGAGATCCAAGGTCAAGCCCGATTTCAAAGGCACCATATAGAATGGCACCACTTGAGTTGGCTGAACTAAAAAACCCAACTCGAGGAGTTACAAGATTAAGATTTTAATAGACCAAGTATATCACCATGGGGAGCTCTAGTGTTGTTTGTGAAGAAGAAAGATGGGTCTTTGAGGCTATGTATTGATTATCGAGAGCTGAATAAAATCACCATCAAGAAGAAATACCCACTTCCTAGAATTGATGATTTATTTGACCAGTTGAAAAGAGCTGAAGTTTTCTCTAAAATTCACCTGAGATTTGGCTACCATTAGTTGAGGATAGCAGAGGAAGACATTCCTAAAACTACTTTCCGCACCAGGTTTAGGCACTACAAGTTTAGAGTGATGCAGTTTGGGTTAACCAATGCCCCTACAACATTTATGGACTTGATGAACCGAACATTCCACGACTATCTTGAAAAGTTTTTAGTAGTTTTCATTGATGATATCTTGATGTACTCCAAGAGAGAGAGATCATGAGGAGCACTTAAGATTGGTATTGACACGATTGAGGAAAAGATGCTTTTATGAAAAGTTGAGCAAGTGGGAATCTGGTTCGATCGAGTTGTCTTCTTAGGCCATGTAATCTAAAAGATGGCATAACGGTGGACCCCGAGAAGATAAAAACTATCATTGATTGACCAGCACCGACTAGTGTAACTGAGGTAAGAAGCTTTATGGGTTTGGTAGATTACTACCGAAGATATGTTGATGGGTTTTCTAAGATCGCACTACCTATGACTAGTTTGGTTCGAAAGAATACCGAGGTTGTGTGGTCACAAAAGTGCGAAGACGTTTTCCTAGAACTGAAGAAGAGGTTGAACAACAGCTATAGTACTTGGATTGCCGAAGGATGGGAAAGAGTTCACAGTATACAGTGATGCATCTTTAGAGGGCTTGGGTTGTGTACTCATACAAGAGGGAAAAGTGATTGCCTACGCATCGAGACAATTGAGGCCAAATTAAAAGAACTACCCGATGCACGATTTAGAATTAGCCGAAGTTATATTTGCCTTAAAAATTTGGAGGCGTTACGACACTACTTGCAAGATCTATACCGGTCACAAGAGTTTGACTTATCTGTTTACATAGATTGAGCTTAACATGAGGTAGAGAAGGTGGCTAGAATTGATAAAAGATTATGACCTCACTTTGGAGTATCGTCCCGGAAAAGCAAACCGTGTAGTAGATGCCTTAAGCCTAAAATCGAGGATGGTCATAAATGGACTGGTTTTAGTGCCCTACGAGATCTATAAGAAGGTGAAGGAGCTAGAATTGATTGTGGTTAAGAAGGGATCATATGACACTGTTCTCAATGCTATGAGTACAACGCCGAGTCTCTACTCGTGAAAGTGTAACAACCCGGCCCCTTGGACCGTCGATGACTACTCATGAAGACTGTAGACTGGCCCCACAGACCAACACAAGTCTTTCCTACGCACATTGACGTCACTCTTGCGCACTCGTGAAAACTTCCCAGGAGGTCACCCATCCTAAGATTGCTCCTCACCAAGCACGCTTAACTGTGGAGTTCTTAGCAATTGGGTTCCATGAAAAGAAAATGCACCTTGTTGATATGAGTAGTCTATCAATCCTTTTTAAATCTCAATCTGGGGTATCACAAGTGTTATGTAGTGGACAGGATGACGACAGTTCTACTTGGGAAAAAGAGGACGACATGTTAATTAGATACCCTTACTTATTAGAGTTATGTAATTATAACCATTAGTTTGAGTTAGTTTTGAGGACAAAACTCTGGTAAGAAGGGAAGACTGAAACAGTCGCATTATTAATTAGATTTCATTAGTCATTTTTAGCGCCTAATTTTGTTAATATATTTGTTCGTTACTAATTATAATTTAATTAGTGATGGTAGTAATTTGAACTTTTATATGTGTATGAAATAATTAATTTAATATGCTCGCAATTATAATTTAATTACTATCATCACTTTTATAATTAATTTAATATGCTCGTAATTATAATTAATTTAATATGCTCGTAATTTAATTAGTGATGGTAGTAATTACTACCAAGAAATTACTACCATCACTAATCAAATATATTAGTGATGGTAGTAATTTTGTTAATATAGTTGTACTTCATGTTTAAAAAATCACTTTTATATGTGTATGAAATAATTAATTTGCTACCATCATGGTTAAATAATATGCTCGGGTAATAATTAAAATTTTCTCGAACTGTTATCGGTAGTCGCTCAACTTTAAGTTTACATCCAAAGTTTACGTTACTTGTCACAATTCATAACCATGATACGAATTAATAAGTTTCTAATCATCGTAGAAAAATTTTCAAATTACTATCATCACTAATTAAATTATAATTAGTAAAGAAAAAATATATTTAAAAAATATTAGGCGCTAAAAATGACTAATGAAGTCTCATTAATAATTCGATTGTTTCAAATGGCTTCATGCCATTAGGGAGGTGGGGAATGAGACTCGATGAGGAGGGATCGAGTGATCTCTAGTAGAGTATGGTTCTTGCGTTCTGGTCAGAGAGAAATTGTTTCATGGCTAAATTGATATACGCCCCTCATTGTCATAGTGCAATATTTGTGGTTTAGCATGAAATTGAGTGCATAACATATCATAAAAGGTGACGAACATAGAGAAAAATTCATATTTATGCTTCAAAAAATACACCCAACTCATACGAGTACAATCATCCACAAACAAAACCTAATATGAGTAGTTATGAATGGCAAAAACAGGGGTAGGACCCCAAGCATCTAAATGTATTAGAGCAAAAGGATGAGTAGCACGAGGACTACTAGGCAAATAAGAATGGTTCCGGCTTTTCGCAAAAACACAAGATGTATATACAAAGTTAAGTAAATTAAATGAGGTAATAAGACCAATATATGTAAAAAAAGAAGGTAACAAACATTCCTAATAAAGCTATACAATTTTCTATATTTCTAGAGAAGATAGAGTCATAATGGCACAATAAAGAGAGATAATATGTGGTAATGGAGAGAAAGAAAACACAAATAAGAATGGTTCTGGCTTTTCGCCAAAACACAAGATGTATATACAGAGTTAGGTAAATTAAATGAGGTAATAAGACCAATATATGTAAAAAAGGTAACAAACATTCCTAATAAAGCTATACTATTTTCTATATTTCTACAGAAGATAGAGTTATAATGGCACAATAAAAAGAGAGATAATATGGGGTAATGGAGAGAAAGAAAACAAGTATAAACAAACAACAAGTATGCCTCACTTACTATCAAAAACATATATAGATAATACAATATACAACATATGAAATAGCTTAGTAACTTATAATTCGAATATCTTACTTTCCTCTATGGACTTGTACTAAACATCTTATCAAGGCATTCAACAACTTTTGTTGATTATAAAGTCAGATAAGCACATTGGGAGCTACTCTCAAAGTGTGCTTAATCTATTAAAACTTAATAATGAAAATACAAATCACAAATGGGAATGTATTTATCCCTTTGTTGATGATAAAATAAACTTACGAATAACAATACTAAATTAACTTGAAGATTGTTTTGCAATGACAACCGTCATCCGAAAGCTTCATTCTTGTTGTAGGCGTGTGATTACTTTCCTTTTGTGATATTTTCCTCACAAAGGTACTTGGGTTTGATGTTTGGAAAATCACAAAGAGATACAAACATCACAACCCACCCGTAGTACTTAGGGTGAGTCAATTAATAACAATGTGTTTAGAAAGACTATAAGATATGGAATTTCTAAACAAGAGTTAATTACACTCTTGAAAAGAACACAAGCAAATGAGAATAAGAGAGGAAGAATACAGAAAAAATGGTGTACCTTACCACTCATCATCAAGCTCTATTTATACTACAAGAGTATAACCTAAGGGTCATGACCCCCAATTAATAATTCTTAATGATCAAATTGATGATCACACAATCAATACCATTAATCTATGGCATTCATGAGCATTATTCACCTTATTATTCCTTTGTAACCTCTGATTTAGAGTGAATTTTGAATTGGAATCCAATGCAATCAATTCAAGGATCAAGAAATAACCCAACGGTCACTTCAGAAGCAAAAGTCGAGTCAGTGGTCTGCTCCACACCCAGGAATGCCGACTTGGCTTTTCCTGCTAGACAAAATCATCTTTCCAGAACCTAAAGCCGAGTCGGCTTTTTATGCTGACTTGGTTTTCCAATGTCCTTTTCTTTGAACCCCCTTTGGACCTATTATTTTAATACAAATTATCCCACTACTTCAGTAGTACTTAGTGATTATATACTTAGGATTATTAGACACTAAATGTTCAACAATCCTCCCCCATTTAGGATATAATAAGCGTCTCATTTACAAAACAAACTTATGATCTCATTTCATGCATCAACGCTAATATCCCTACGGATTGAATTAACGCCTAATACAACAAACTTCACAAGTGATCGAGCCATAATTGATATCCATTCGGATTTGAATCAAATGACCCTTCCAACCACTTGAAGATGAAGTACACACAAAATCATTAACATAAAGTCATTAACCTTACACATTATAAGACCATGTCCGTATCTTATTCATAAGTTTATCATAGTAGGTATGACAATCTTGACTACTTGAAGCAGCCACACTTCAAACTTATATAGGTAGATTCTCAATACATATAAAACATATCACCATGAAATGGATACAACACCAAGAGCTCTTCAACTCCTCATCTTGAGAACTTTCAATGGAGGACTCCCTCGTTCATTACGGTACAAAGCAACGATGGGTCATTATTACTTGTTGCTTACAAAGATCAAAAGGACTTTACCACATTGAATTCAAGACATGATGTTACTCATGTGGGAATTGGGCTTTTCCAAATGATCTTTATTGACATAAACCGATTACAATTGACGCTTGTTCAATTAAATCCCTACTCATGGCTTTTGTAAACGAATCAGCCACATTGAACTTAGCGTTCACATAGTCAAACATTATGATCCCGTTAGTGATAAGTCCTTGCACCAGGTTGTGCCTGAGAGCAATATGACGAGACTTACCATTATACACTTGACTATAAGCCCTACCTAAAGCCGTCACGCAATCCGCATGAATCGCCACCGGTGAAATTGGCTTAGGTAACAAAGGTATCTCAAACATGAGATTCCTCAACTACTCAGCTTCACTAGATGCTGAAGCAAGAGCTATGAACTCCGCTGACATTGAATAATTAGCTATACATGTTTGTTTCTTAGATGACCATGAAATGACACCTCCCCCATAAACAAACACCCAACCACTTGTAGAAGAATTATCCTCTTCATTAGTGATCAACCTAGCATTGGAATAACCTTCTAAAATAGGAGGTTCACCGATATACGCAATACCATAATCCTTGGTATGCAACAAGTATCTTAATACTCTCCTTATCGCCATCCAATGATGGGGACCCGACCGGTTGCTTGTAAATCTACTAATTTACCAACCGCAAAGGCTATGTCTGGCCTTGTACAGGTCATGGCATACATCAAAGATCCTATGACCTTTGAATACTCCAATTGAGAAATTGGTTGACGGGTATGTTTGGCGAATTTCATACCTGGCTCCATGGGAGTAGAGACCAGTGCTTTATCAAGCATGCTAAACCGCTTAAGTATCTTCTCAACATAGTGAGATTGGCTTAGCTTGATTCGGTTACCGTGTCTCATGATCTTAATACCTAAGATCACATCGGCCTCCCCCATATCCTTCATCTGAAAGGATCTAGACAAAAAGTCTTTTGTCTCTTGAACTTGTACTAAAGTAGTACTAAAGATGAGCATGTCATCTACATATAGAAAAATGATAACTCCATTACCATGGCCATCAAATTTGTTATACACGCACTTATTGGCTTGATTCAACTTGAATCCAAAGGACAAAATCGTTTCATCAAATTTTTGATGTCATTGCTTAGGTGCTTGTTTAAGTCCATATAAGGATTTAACAAGTTTACACACCTTTTGCTCTTGACCTTCCAAAACAAACCCTTCGGGTTGTTACATATAAACCTCCGCATCTAATTCCCCATATAAAAATGCGGTTTTAACATCTATTTGATGTATTTCTAGATGATAGAACCAAATAGTGGTTTTTGTTGCAACTGATGCATAAGTATCAAAATAATCAATACTAAACTTTTGTCTAAAGCCTTGTGCCACTAAACGGGCTTTGAACTTATCAATAGTACCATCAATTTTCGTTTTCTTTCGAAAAATCCACTTGCAAGCTATTGGTTTACAAGTAGGAGGAAGATTCACTAACACCTAAGTGTTATTACCCATGATGGATTGCATCTCATCATCAATAACCGCTATCGAAAAATCATTATCATGTGATGCTATAGCATCGCTATAAGTCAATGGCTCACCTTCCACATTAAATAAATATGGAACACTAGAAGAACTTCGCTTCTAATACCTTCAACCAAATATACTTGGAAGTCTGGTCCACAGCTTTTAGGTTTTCGTTGTCTCTTACTCCGTTTAGGAATAACATCAACAATTTCTTGTTCATCTAGTTGTAGATTTTCATCAACATCTAGAGGTGAACCTTGTTGATTATCATCAACATATTTATTGGTACAAACTTGTAGATTTCTTTGTCTACTCAATGATGAAAATCTTTTTTCATTAAAAATTGCATCTCTTGACTCAATGATCGAATGCATCGACATGTGGTCATTTTGTTCTATAACATAGAACCTATAAGAATCTTGTTTATTAAGGGAAATAATGAAAAACTTATACATATTAAGAATCTTGTTTATTAAGTTTTTCATTATTTGTTTATCTCTAATATCACTTGTTTATTAAGAAAGTAACACATGTTAATTATAAAAGCATCACATGTGTACTATGAAAGCATCACATGTTAATTAAAAAAGTACATTAAGAATCACAAGTTTATCACCACATGATTATTAAGCAAAAATAACATATTTATGTAGAAAGAATCAAATGTGTATTAAAAAAGCATGAAAGCATCCCATGTTAATTAAGAAATCATCATATGTGTGAAAACATGAATAAAGAATCACAAGTGTATTAAAGAGAACCTGGAAAGTATCACATATTTATCAGTAAAGCATCATATTGTAATTAAAAAAGCATCACAGTGTAATTAAAAAAGCATCACATATTTACATCTTAATATTTGCATTTCTAATAATGAAAGAAACATCACATAAGTGAGTCATTTACAAACTACACAAAAGTGCTTTCGAATATTGTTAAGTTTTGCAAAATATAGTCATTTACAAACTATCCAATTTCAAACTACACAAAGTGCTTTCGGATACTGTTTTGACATAAAAAAGTATCACATAAAAAAACTATCCAAAGTCAGTACATAAAAAAACTACTTTCTTGCTCTTGTCTTCCCAATGTTCTTCGGAGGTGATGGAGGTGAAGGTGTTGTATCAAGATCAGATATTCCCAAGTCGAAGTTGACCATACCATGATAGCTCGATAAAATACTTCACCATACCATGATAGCTCTTCTTAATATTCAACGTAAGAAGACCATCAAACCCAATATCTTTCAAATCAGCCTTTTGTTTCTCATTCAACTTCTCACACAACAAACTCATTTGAGAAGGAGATGAAAGCATGTGAAGTTGACCTACTCTCCTGAAAACAAAGAAAAGCATCACATGTTTATAAGAAAGCATCACAATAAGAAAAAGAAAGCATCACATGTGTACGTAATCAAGGAAGCATCACATGTTTATAAGAAAGCATGAATAAAGTATAACATATTTATGTATTATCACATGAATAAAGTGAACAAGACAGCATCACATGTTATTTACAAAAGCATCACATGTTATTGAGTTGGTTTAGTACATTTCACATGTTTATCATCACATGTTCATCAAGAAAGCATTACATTTTGATAAAGAAAGCATCACAATTTGAACAAGAAAGCATCACATTTCATGACTCGATAATTAGTTGGTTTAGTACGTTTTCAGACAGTAGTAGAACATATTTATTAAAAAAACATCACAAAGCATCATATTAATCATTGACAACGACTCACCAACAAATAAAAACCAAAAAACATCACAGTTCAGTACCACAACATTGAAGAACATCGAAGAAACACAAGAATCGCAGATCGCACAAGATTAAACCCTAAAAACGATTGAATAAATCCTAAAAACATTGAATAATCATTAACAACAAGAATCATTAAGAATCATTTACACTAAGAATCGCAGATCACACGTTGAATAAATCCTAAAAACGATGACAAAAATCGCAAAGGAACAATCGAACAAACCCTAAAATCGAAGATAGAACATTGAAAAAATTATTGAACAAACCATAAATCGAAGATCGAACATTGAACAAATGAAAAATCGCAAATCGCACATTGAATAAACCCTAAAATTGAAAATGTGATTTAGATCTTGATTACATACCAGATTAGATTTAATTTGATTGAAAACCGAAGACAAAAATCGAAGAACAAATCGAAGAGTAAAACAATGAAACTGAGAGTGAAGGGTGAAAAGAAGATAGAGAGAGAAAGCGTGAAAATCGTTTTGCATGGGATGCAAATGTTTATTCTGAACCGGTTTATCATTTAAAAAATTAAAAAACCGGTTCATATTAAAAAAAACCGCGTGCAGGGTATGTAACACATCCTAACCATTGATATTTGATCTGACGGTTGAGAATGCTTCCTAACCTTCCTATTTTCATACCCCTTCCTATTAGATCCTAAATCTATATATATATATATATATATATATATATATATATATATATATATATATATATATATATATATATATATATATATATATATATAAAATATATATATATATATATATATATATATATATATATATATATATATATATATATATATATATATATATATATATATATATATATATATATATGCATACACACTTTCTTTTAGAAAAAACTTATAGTCAATTTTTCTTATAATCTACTTCAAGCCTGATAATCATTATACCAAATCATTCAAGCAGAGGTGGTTTTGGGCAGGTTCGACTTGTTCCACCGCACTGGGCCCCAAAATAAACATGTTATATATAGTTTATTGCTCTTATCATTCTTGTTTATTTGGTAGAGCAGCTGGTTAATAGTGTAGTTGATAAACAATACGACTCAGGTTCAATGCCTGTGGATAACTTATTTTTGTTTTATTTTCTCTTTATCTTCTCTGCATTAATTATGAATGCAATATGTTCAGAAAACTAAAGGTTTGTTTGACAACTATTAACACTAATTAACAATTGACAGCATTCTTTTTGTCACTTCCCAAGATTCATTTTCATCCTCATTCACTTGGCAAATTTATTTTTTCTTCTCAAAAATAATCTATATTTGAAGTTGGTTTTTTACCTCTTTTAACATATAAGAGTATTGAATATTGATATTCTTATTGTTCATCTGGGCCTCAAGAGGTATGTAAGTGTTCTAACCTTAAATTTATTAATTTTGTGATATTTTTCTCAATATTATTTTATTTATTTTTTGTTTAAGTTTACGTATTTGCTTTTAAAGGAGAATTTATTTTTTTGATTATGAAGTAGTTAAATGCTTTGTTTTTGATTTCTCAGATAGTTAAAGCCTTGTGTTGATGGTTTTTATGTGAATCCGTTAGTAAGAATACAGTCAATTATTTCATTTCAACTGCTTTTGAATTTGTGCAAGATCATAAATCCACAAATGATACATTATTATGAACTAAATGAACTTTCTTGTTCTATTTAGTATTTAGGGATGGGGGCCTCATATTGAAATATAATTCAAAATATAACAGGGCCTAGAAAATTTTTGCTCCGCCCCTACATTCAAGAATATATATACATATATTCATATATATATATATATATATATATATATGATATATATATATATATATATATACATATATATATATATATATATATATATATATATATATATATATATATATATATATATATATATATATATTATATATATATATATATATATATATATATATATATATATTAGGAATATATAAAGTCACTGGAAAAGAAACTACAGGCGTAGGTCCCAAAAAACCCCGCGAGGGGAAAAAGCCATTGGGCAAGAGGACCAAGAGCCAGGCCACTCAAAACAGCATAGGAGTGGGCTATGCAACCAAGAAAAAAATAACTAGACTATCACCTTAAACACCAGCTGGAGCTGTAGGTAAACACCTTACACACCAACACTAAAGAAAAATAGACATCCCCCACCGATAACACCAGAAATAAAGGAACACCAGCAACTAGAAACACCCGAAAACAGACAATGTATGACAATAAGAGCACAAAAATATAATGGAATCACCATGGGTTGGGCCAGCAATTCAAACAAAAAGGCCTATGAGATAATAGCATCAATATTGTGAATGAGATCAATGGGGGTGAAACCCACACACCCTAGCAACTCCTTAGCCCATACACCAATTCTGATTTTCAAGCTATAAAGAGATTTACGGAAATCTGGGGGCACCATTTCGAATTTTGATTTGTTTCTCATATACCACAAAGACCATAGCACACAACCAAGGATAAGATTCCAGAGTTTCTTCCATTTTCAAGTTTTCATCATGCCACACCACGCCATAATGAAACTTTGGCACCGGTTTTGCAGAACACCATAAAGGCCCCACCATTTTAATATTTGCATCCAAGTTCCCCAAGAGAATTGACAAGTAAAAAGAATATGATTAATTAATTCCACTTCAAGGTTGCAAAGGGGCAAAGGGCTTGTTGGATATTAATGATTCCTTTTTCAAGAAGAAACTCCCCAGTTTTTAACTTTTGAAGACATGTCATCCACATGGTAAGTTGGGCTCGGGGGGGAAGCAACTATATAGTGGCCGATCTATGTGAGGGTATTCGGGGGCATGTGCCATTATCAACAGTTAAGACTCTAGGAAGTCCAAATCTGGGGATGATATTCCACCAGAGGAATTTCTCAACTTTTCTGGAAGTGATTGTTGCCAGAGATTCTTTCTCTATCCACTTAGTAAAACAATCAATAGCAACAATTAGGAACTTTTTACCTCCGGCTGCTGTTTTGAATGGATCCAGAAGATCTAAGCCCCACTCAGCAAATGGAACTGGATTGTGAATATACTTCAGCTTAGATATTGACTGAAAAAATTTTGGTGTAAATTTCTGGCACTTTTCACATTTCTAGACCAAATTTTTCGAATCCTCTTTTGCTGAAGGCAAATAATAAACAATTCTGAAAGCTTTGTGAGCCAGAGCCCTAGCTCCCAGATGATGGCCGCAACACCCTTCATGGACTTCTTTTAGTATGTAGTCTACTTCAGATGGAGTTACACACTTCAACAGGGGACCATTCTTTGCCTTTTTATACAATTCGCCATCTACCATACAAAATTGTAATGCCTTGATTTTCATTTTTCTGGCAAGAATTGGATCTACTAGAAGTTCTCCATTTTCCTTATATTGGATAAGATCTTTCATCCATTTTGGGAGATCTTTACTTACTGTATTGAACACAAATGTGGCATCCTCATGGATTGAACTGACTGGCTTGACTTCTACCAAGACTAACCTTTTCAAATCTTGCATGCTGGAACATCCCAGTTTGGAAAGCGCGTCAACTTGCTCATTTTATGATCCGGGTAGTCTTTCAACATGAACAACTTCAAACCATGAGATCAATTCTTGAGTTTTCTTCAAATATTTTTGCATAGTTATATCTCTAGCCTCATACTCCCCTTTAATCTGATTCACAACTAGTTGTGAATCAGTTTTCAGACTGACTTTTCTGACTTCTAAGGCTTTGCACAATTGTAGCCCAACAATGAGATCCTCATACTTAGCTTCATTGTTGGTGGCTTTAAATTGGAACTTCAAAGCGTGTTTAATAACTTTACCTTCTGGGGTGATTAACACTAACACTGCCCCTGCACCAATAAGTCTGGATGATAGGCTCTTCACTTTCATCCTGAGTTACCCATTCAGCAAAGATTCTGCTAGTGCTTGCCCTTTTATTCTGTTCTGGGTTGAAATTGTACTCCTAGACCATTGATCCACAACCCATTTAGCCAGCCTTCCAGATCTTTTAATCTTTTTAAAACTTTTCTCCAAGGGTAAGTCAGTTAAGACCTCTGTTGTATGAGAATCAAAGTATGGTCTCAACTTTCTAGCAGAAACTATTATTGCGAATGCTGCTTTCTCAATCATGGAATATCTGGTCTCAGCATCCAAGAAAATCTTACTTACAAAATAAATTGGATATTGGACTTTATTTGCCTCCCTGATCAACACTTTACCGTATGTTGTGTTGAACATATATACAAGTATAAAGTTTCTCCAGTAATGGGTCTTGCTAGAGTAGGCAGACTATGGAAATGTTCTTTTAACTCCTTAAATGCCTTGCTCTGAACTTCTCCCTATTCAGAATTTTTATTTCCTTTTAAAACTGTGGATAATGGCATGATCCTCTCAGCTGCGTTGGAAATGAATCTGGAAAGACCTGTCATCCTCCCTGTTAGTTGCATTATTTCATGCCTGTTTGTAGGTTCTGCCAGATCAATAACTGCTTGAACCTTGTCTGGGTTGGCATCAATACCCTTTTGACTAACTAAATAGCCTAAAAATTTTCCTGACTTTATCCCAAATACACATTTTCTTGGATTAAGTATCATTTTGTATTTTCTCATATTATCAAATGTTTCTTGTAAATCTACAACCATTTCTTTTTCCGTTTTACTTTTTACAATGGAATCATCTACATATACTTCTGAATTTCTACCCCTCGGATTTTTAAAAACTTTATCCGTTACCCTCTGGTAGCTAGTTGCCCCAGCATTCATTAAACCAAAAGGCATCATCGTATAATTAAACACCCTTGCTGAGCATATAAATGCAGTTTTCTTTTAATCAGCAGGGTCCATAAATATCTGATGATAGCTAGAAAAGGCATCCATACATGACAAAAGTGCATATCCAGCAGTTGAATTAACTAACTGGTCTATTCTAGGTAAAGGGTAACAGTCTTTAGGGCAGCATCTATTTAAACTAGTAAAATCTATACACATTCTCCACTTTCCAGGTTGTGGCTTTTTCACTAATACAACATTAGCCAACCAATCTGGGTTGAGACATTCCTCAATGAATCCGGAATCTAGTAGCTTTTGCACTTCTTCATCAATAATTTTATCTTTTTTAGCACCAAAATTTCTTTTCTTTTGTTTAACTGGTTTGACACCTTCATGGACACTTATTTTATGAGTGATTATTTCATGGTCAATACCTGGCATGTCTGCTGCTGAATATGCAAAAAGATCTGCATTCTGGCAAAGGACTTCTATGAGATGGAGGTGAACTTGAGGATCTACATTCCCCTTAATTCTTACTGTTTTGTCCGTGCCCTCAGCTAGTGTAACTTCCTCTATTGTCTAGTGGTCGATCTCCATCTGTGGGGTACTATTTCTTACATTCTCATCCTCGGATGGCCTAGGATCTATCTCAACAATTTTCTGAGTCCCAGACCCAGATGAAGAACCCACTATTTTCAGCTTTTTATTTTTTGGCTAATATTCGTCTATGTTTTTCTCTGGTGCCATATCATCTTCTGGTACCTTCTCTTTTCTTTTTCTTTTTTTCTAGCATAGTACTTGCTCTATATACAAGGTTGCAAGCTTTTTCCATTTTCTGATTTCCTCTGGCTCTTCCTACCCTTCCATCTTGCCCAACAAAGAGAAGGGTTTGATGGTAAGTAGAAGGATTGCCAATTATTGCTACAGTGAATTTTCTTCCCAGAATACTGTTATATTTGGTAGGAGCATCCACAACATAAAATTCTTGGGGAACTGTAACAGTAAACCCCTATACATCAGTGATAGTAACTAGCAGAGTGATTTTCTCTACAATAGGTCTGGTTGATTTCTTCAAAACTTTGTCATCTACATCCATTTGATCCCAGCAAGATTTGTAGATGACATTTATTTCAGCACCACTATCTAGCAGCACCCTATGTACAAATTGGTCGGCAATGTCAATGACCATTACCAGGGAATCTGAATGAGGGTAAGATACCCCCCTATAAAATCCTCTCTATTAAAGGTCATATCTGGCAGATGTGATGGTTCTGCCTGTTCTATTACCTTCATCAGCTCATAACTGGGAATTGTTGTTGCTCTTAAGTGTGCTTCATTATCTGATATGCCAGATTCCTGGTATATCATAAGAATTTCTTTTCTTTTCTTTGGGGTTAATCATTTTCAACCCTGGCCTGCCTAGATGTATTGCCATCTTGTCTTTTGCTAGCAGCTCTATCTTTTTTGTATTGTTGGAAATACCCTCTCTGGATCATATCTTCAATATTATTCGTAAGAGATTAGCATTGCTCTGTCCAGTGACTTGGACATTCATGAAATTTGTAATATGCATCTGGATTTTTCCCAACCATTTTACTCTGGACAGGCCTTTGCCATTTGGTATCCTGTTTATGTACATTGAAGATTTTGGCCCTGGACTCTTTCAAAGGCGTATAATTTGTATAATTGTTGAGCCCAGCAACATCAAAATCCTCAGTTCTCACCAATTTCTTCCACTTGTCCTACCTTTCATACGGCTTCCTGTTGCTTCTTTCAGGGGCTTTACCTTTTTTGCTCCATGCTCCTGGTGATGGATTTAAAATCCTCAACTTTTACGTGGGACTGAGCATACTCCCTGATTTCATTCATCGTTTTCATATAAGTCCACTGGTTGTTGAACTTCAAGGCTTCACTTTCAAGTCTTTCAGAATTCAGACCTTACCTGAAAGCGAATGTAAGGATTTTTCTTCAGGGTTCAGCACCTGTAAACTTTCCTTGTCAAACCTAGACACATAATTTCTCAGGTATTCATCTTTTCCCTGTCTGATGCTCAACATTTCAATGGACTGCTTAGATCTGGCAGTCCTTGAAGAAAAGTGGCCTCTTAACTTTTTAAGCAAGTTCATCAAATGAAGAAACTGAGCCTTCAAGGAGGCTTTGTGCCCATCTTTGTGTCATACCAGTTAGTGTCAATATAAAATTCTTGCACCAACTGGCATCAGTGTGACTATCCATATTCATTTCATTATTAAAGGCAGCTAAATAAGCATTTGGACATGATTCACCTTTAGAAGTCAGGTGAGCAGGAAAATTCACCCTCTTGGTAGATGAAGTAGCAATAGCAGGAGTAAATGGTGTCTTCCCAGAAAACTTGATTTTATGGTTCTCTGGGATCTTGGGGGGTAATCTTGAATGAGGGGATTTTCCCTTCAAAGAATGTATTTTTGGTTGCACATTTTCAGAAACCTGCATGGATTCTCCTTCACCTTCTCGAAGTTTTACAGATGAAGGTGAAGGGGTCTTTCCAAGCCTATTCATAACAGACACTCTTTTCGATGTTCCTAACTCTCTTGTTGCAGGCTGAGAGTCAGTCTGGCGATAGAAAGTTTCAGTCCATCTCATTCTGGTGTGAGTGCCTTGATAGGACGAGGCCCTAGGGTTCAAGGGAGTCATGTACCAGGCATATCTTGTGCATGTCATAGACTCACCCTCGTCTTCCCTGTGCCTATTTCTGTCAGAACCTGGTTGTTCTGGATCAGCTTCATTATGAGTTGGGACATAAGTTTCATCCTCTTCCTCATAATATCTTTCAGTGGAGATCTGTTGTCCCTAATTGCGACCAGCATCTCCCATTTCATTTTTGACAGCATTTGCAACTGTTGTTGCCAGCTAGGTAATAACATCCCTAGTCAGAGTAAATTGTGGTTGAATCTCCACAACAGGCTATTTTACTGGTTCCTCTTCGTACATCTGGGACATTGATGCACTTGGTTGTTCTCCCTGATAGCTTAATGATTGTCTTAAGGATCGCCTTTCATCTACAATCCTTTGTGCAGCATTACTTCTAAACCTCCTTCTCTGAGATCTAGTTTGCCTAGACTAATTTGAACTTTGGTTTTCATAATGACTTGCCATCTTCACTTGCTTAGAAAATTCTTACAGTAACTTTAGCAAAGAAAGAAAAAGGGGCCCTCCTTCTAGCGCCAAATTGTTCTTGTCTGATTATAGAGACAATTAATTTAGTTAAATAATCTGTGATTTGTGATTTAATCAGAATGATATGCTGGTGGGAGCTTCTTTAATTTAATTCTTTGCCAGCTATGCAGCAAGATCTTTGAAAGTGAAGCACTATCTAGAAATCTGCAAAACACACCAAGGGGTGAGAATGACCCGGAGTTGTTCTCCGGATTCGAACTCCAACGCCCAAGTCAGTATAAAAAAAGTGATGAATTTGCCTAACAAGTCCTTCAAGATGCACAGTGACAATCAAGTGGATTATTACTAGAGGTGTTCAAAACAGACCCGATGACCCGATAGACATCCGACTTTATAATCGAACTCGATTTGACCCGACTTAAAAATGGATCTACAATTATGTAAAAATCAATGTGATCACAAAACCCGATTTTGAATCGACCTGAAACACCTGACCCGAAATCAACCCGATGACCCGAATGAACACCTCTAATTATTACTTAGGGCTTATTTATACGTGAGGTCTTGTATAATAATTATCAAAAATATTCTTTGATTTGGAAACGTTGCTCTAAAAATCAATGTGAAATTATTAAATTCAGTCAAGATTGTTCTTATTGTATCTCTTTAAATTTTTTTGTACTTCTCTTTCTCAGTAAGAAATTAGTTCCCTCATTTATGGCGTTTGGGGCTGGTATTTATAGCTAATGAGTGTGAGACAAATATTCCTTTTCCCAATCCCTAGAAACATTCTTTGCATGTGCCAATCTTCTTTTAATACGTGTGGATCCTCTAGGTTCAATCAAATACTCTTTTTGTCTTTTATAGCTTATATAACTATGCAAAAGTGGCTCTTAAATGATTGACAAGTGTCTTTAAGTATCACGAAGAGTTCCCCATGCATAATACTTAGTATAGCAGCAACACTCTTTATACCCTGCCGGATAAAAGTTCTCAGATGACAACCAAATAAAGATTAGACCTGCCAGATTCCGGTGGATTTCACTTCATTTGACCATATTTTATCTTAATAATCTTTGTTTAATATTTTTACCCATACAAACTGATTTCTTACATCATCAATTAACCACATATATAAACTATTTAGTAGTAATCATGATATTTATTGTATTTCTCTTATAGAAAACTATGATCAGAATATGAGAAATGCGATAACCCATGAACATAAAAGAGGATGTGGTTAAAGAGTCCGCTCATAGAAAACTAGTTACTAGTAATTATTTTTTTAATGATATTAGTCATCATCATATCTAGTGTATATATTTCTTTCTCAGAATATGACAAAGGCAATAACCATGCCCATAAAAGAGTATGCGGTCAAAGCGTCCGCTCATAGAAAACTAGTTACTAGTAATTATTGTTTATTAATACCAATAATTAGTTACAAAAATAAACGAACATTAATTGAAATCTGAACTCATTTTGGTAAATGGTAGATGAAGGGTTCCATTATACTACAACCAAAATTGGAAGAGTAGTTGAATATTATCTTAGCTTCAAAAACATGCCAATTTTGTAGGTTTTTGACATGTATACATGCACGCACAAATATATATAACCATTTTGGTTTATCCTTGAAGAAAAGCATCCTTTTTGTGTTTAGCTAGTTCATATTCACGTATCCTTTTCGTTTAACCAACTACAATACAGTGACATTCTAGCAATAAATCTATACTCCTTTATATATAACCTAATTTTTGCATTCTTCCAACTTGTGTCTTTCACTCCTAGCTTGTTTAAGCATTTTTAGATAAATAAAATATAGAAGCTTCTTAATTAAAGCGATGGGGACTGTGGTTTTGAAGGGGTTGGTATTGCTGATTCTAAGTTGCTTATTGCCGGCTGTTTTGGTCCAGTGTCGCATTCGTCATTACAAGTTCAATGTAAGTAAATAAATTAAGGTTTTTCAAAAAAAAAAAAATTAATAAATTAGTGTTTCGCCGAAGGTTTTCAATTACGTACACCTTTATGACTTGAGTTTGATTCTCACTACCTATAGGAATAATTAAATACTTTTACCTTAATGCCATGTTTGGGAACAATGATTTTAATTCAAAAATTTGGAATTGACTAAAATTTATTGTTTGAAATGTCAAATTTAAATTTCGATCAAGTTCTAAAACCATATCATTCTCAAATTCTTCATTTATGAATTCATAATTGAAATTCAGAATTTGAAATGAAATACCTATTTCCAGAACTTGTAGAAAAGAATATATATATATATATATATATATTATATATATATATATATATATATATATATATATATATATATATATATATATATATATATATATATATATATAATATATATATATATAATATATATATATATATATATATATATATATATATATATATATATATATATAATATATATATATATATATATATATATATATTATATATATATATGATAAATATTATTTTTTGATTTTCATTATTTACAAATAAATTAGTACTTACTAAGAAATTTGAGTTTCCATCCCAAAAAAAAAAAAAGAAATTTGAGTTTTATGAATTATTACATACTTCTATATAACATTACTGCGTATTATTTCTTACTGTATAAGAGATGAACTTGCTTATATAATTAATGAAGTCAACGAATCCCGCATGTTTATAGTACAAAACATTTGGAGAACAAGGATACAAACTAGGGAAAAATCCTATTTTAATTATATACTCCCTCCGATCTTATTTGTTCTTTCACTTTGGGTATTCACAAATATTAAGGTAGATAGAATTATTGGGTTGTAGTGGGTATTATTTTATTTAACTAGTAGTGTGAAATAATGATTGTATTGAAAGTGTGAAAGAGAAAATAATTAAATAGTAGTGTGAAGTAATGATTGTATTGGAAGTATTGGAGAAAAAATAATTAAATAGTAGTGTGAAGTAAGAAAAGTTGGGTTTTAAGAGGTAAAAGTGGGATGAAAACTTTTCAAAAGTAGAAAGTATTTTAATGTGGAAGAACTTTTGAAACTAACCGTTATAGTAAGATGAAAGAACTTAAAAGAACGGAGGGAGTAATTTTTTTCCTATTCATGTCATAATGGTAGCAAAATATAATATCTGATTTTAATCCTACTATATCCTACTAATATATTTTATAAAAGTAGAAAATATAATGTTTTCTCCTAATATATAAATGAAATATATTATAAAAAAACATATTATCTATACCTAATACTCCCTCCGAATAAGTTTAGATGTCCCATTTGGGATTTCACAGATTTTAAGGGTTGAGTGGGGTCCATTAAAAAAGTAGTAGTTGGGTAGTTTAATTGATTAAATTAATTGTAAAGGTGGTAGTTGAGTATTGGGAATTGAAAAAGTGGGGGTATTTAGGTGAAAAAAGGATAGACAAAAAAGGAAATGAGACAATTGGTATGGTTTTGCCAAATAAGGAAATGGGACATCTAAACTGATTCGGAGATAGTATATTATATAGAAAAATGAAATATAATATGTTATTATATTATATTCTCCTAATAAATCTCTTAAAAATAGATTATATATATTATCTTACATTATGTTCTCATAACACATCTCACACTACAAAAAAAACATACATTTTTTATACTTAAAAGCACAGAGCCTTTTCTAAAACAATTTTTTCTATGCAATATGAAGTGTCTAAAAAAAAGTCTGTTACAAATCTTTTCCTACACTTATTTTGAACGCTTTAGTCAATTGAAAATGAAGTATTTTTTGTACGCTTTTTCAGTTGAAAATGAAGTATTTTTTTCAGTTGGATTATTCAAGATAATTTTTCTTATTATTTTTATGTATTATTCTACTGTATCTCATAAAATAGTTTTGCTGGAAGTAGTTTATAAATTCCGATGCATATAAATAGTTATCTTATGTATGTGAGATTAATGTAGGCATGCTTTATTTTATATACTAATAGGTGGTGTTGAAGAATCACACAAGATTGTGTTCAACAAAAGAAATAGTAACAGTGAATGGGAAATATCCAGGTCCAACCCTTGTAGCAAGGGAAGATGATACTGTCCTTGTTAAAGTGGTTAACCATGTCAAATACAATCTCACTATTCATTGGTTAGTCCAATTGTTGCTTTATTTACATTATCTTCAAACAAACTTTTCAAATTATAAACTTTAACAACTAATGCAGTAGAATCCATAATTATTCTCACTTTTTAAATATATACAAATCTACAAATCGTGAAACAATGCGTTATTTTTTTAAAATTTAAACACTTATTGGATAGAGAGAGATAGAGGAAAGGGAAGGAGATGAATTTGACAGGATAATAAAAATGGAAGAGAGAAATTTGAAGGGAAGGAGTTTGAAAGGAAAACATAAACAAACTTTGTCAAAAAGACAATATCACCTATACTGTGGAAAGATTTGAAAGACTAACACTCATTTTCTTTCTTTTTCCCTTTCCTTCCTTTTTAAACAAACAAAATTCACTCTTCCTCTTTAGTCCTTACCTTCCCCGCTCTTCCTTTAATTTCTCTTTCACTTTTGTTACTTTTTTTATTGTATAATTTTACTTATTATGTAATTTGAAGTATTATAAATCATGATAGATTGGGAGCCAACTAATAATATTGGAGCAATGAAATTTTGTTTTGATCGTGTATCCATCTAAAGTAAAATTATAGAATACTTATAATGATAAAAAGTTAATGAAACGAAATGACTAATATAATTAAGATCGCTAATGTAAAGATTTGCAAATTGCAAGCATGGTATTATTACTTAATTGTATAATTTACAGGCATGGAAAATAAAATAACTGTAATTGTAAATGAAAACTGTAAAGATTAGAAATTAATAAGGATATGTCATTTTGATTCTTTCTCAACCTAATGGAAAATGATTACAATAATGTTGTAAAATGATAATCTTAACTTCAATTTAATAATTACTTAATTGTATAATATGCAGGCATGGTATTCGCCAAATAAGAACAGGATGGTCAGATGGGCCATCTTACATAACACAATGTCCAATTCAGCCAGGGCAAACCTATACTTACAATTTTACATTAACGGGTCAAAGAGGAACCCTTTGGTATCATGCTCATATCCTATGGCTTAGGGCAACTGTCCATGGTGCAATTGTCATCTTGCCTAAACTTGGTGTTCCTTATCCCTTTCCAAAACCGCACAAGGAAGCGGTTGTTGTATTAGGTTCAAAATTATTTACCATTTTACATTTTATTCTCTTTTTCGAGCCGGGGGACTCTTTTGGCTGCGCTCTCCTTAATGGGTATGAGTCGTCGCCGTCCTTACCTCCCCATACCTTGTCCATAGTTTTCAATGAGCGGGATATACTGGGTAGGATGATGATGACGATTTTATTCTCTTCTTTGTTCTGAACAGTTGACCTTATTGATTTTAGACAATTACTCTTGTGAAAGACAATCTCTCTATGATAGAAATTTAAAATAAGGATTCAATATCTTCACAATTTGTATTTATTGGACTATTCAACCCATGCATAGGGGGAATCTCATGATAAGACCGTCTCGCACAAAAATTTGTGTTTTTGATTAAACTTCTACTAACATTCTTATAATAATAGGTGAATGGTGGAAATCGGATGTAGAAGCTGTGATTAATGAAGCTCTAAAATCTGGCTTGGCACCCAATGTCTCTGATGCTCACACAATCAATGGATTTCCTGGACCTGTTAAAAACTGTAACTCACAAGGTAGTGATTAGTGACCAAATTTACTTTTCATTATCATATTATAATAACGACATTTGTAGATCATGTTAGCTTAATCAACGGGTAAAGATTAACAATCAAAGTAGTAACGACCCGTTTGGTAGCTGGTAATAAACGGTGGCAATGGGAATGAAAAACAAGTGTAATTTTGGTTGAAAAAAATCTCTTGATTACCTTGATGGCATGCTTGTCCAATTTCAATCATCTCATTTTCTTCACAAAATTCATTCCAATTCATTACTATGGGGAGAGGTGGTATTAGGTGGTAATGAAACTTTGTATACAAAAATATTTTTGTGTGATCAAAGTTTCATTACCATGGGAATGATATGAAAATTTTGATGAAATTTTACACAATAAATCATTCTCATTATCGCGATATAGTACAACTAACCAAACGGACTGTAAGTGTTGTATAGACTTATTCCACGCTAAAATATATCTTTATTTTTACTTGATTCAACTATTTAAATATAAAAGTTCACACCGTGGGGCTAAGTGCATACATGACCTTTACAATGGACTAGTGTAAAAATTAAGTAAAGGCTACTTTCAAGTCAGTCTAATTTCTTGTTATTTTTTATGTGCTATTTTTGAGTCACATAACATTGTAAATATCACATAGTATTTAACATTTTATTTGTCCTATAATACATGCTTCTCGTTATATTTTGCAGAATTGTTCAACCTACATGTGAGGCCAGGAAAAAAATACATGCTTCGTATTGTCAATGCTGCACTTAATGAAGAACTTTTCTTTAAAATTGCTGGACACCAACTTACAGTTGTTGAAGTAGATGCTACCTACGTCAAACCCTTTAAAACTGATACAATTGTAATATCACCGGGTCAAACCACCAATGTAATCCTTGAAACTAATAAGGTTGCAGGAAAGTACTTGGTGGTAGTTTCGCCCTTTATGGATGCACCTATTGCGGTAGATAACGCTACCGGTTTGGCTACCCTCCACTACGCAACATCTAACACATCGACTACTCTAGCAACCACCCTTACCGCACCACCACCCATCAATGCTACTCAAATTTCTGATAGCTTTACCAATTCTCTCAAAGCTCTTAACTCTAAGAAATTCCCTGCTCTAGTCCCTCAAACAGTTGATCATTCATTGTTTTTTACTGTTGGTTTAGGAGTTAATCCTTGCTCAACTTGTGTAAATGGGTCTCGAGTTGTAGCCGCGATCAATAATGTCACATTTGTTATGCCAACGATTTCTCTTCTACAAGCACATTACTTTAATATTAAGGGTGTTTTTACTGCTGATTTCCCTGCAAATCCTCCTACACCATTTAATTATACTGGAAATCAAGCTACTAATGTTGCTACTACAACTGGGACTAGAGTATATAGACTTCCTTACAATGCAACTGTACAATTAGTCTTACAAGATACCGCGATGTTAACACCAGAAAATCATCCGTTCCATTTACATGGATTCAATTTCTTTGTTATTGGTAGAGGTATAGGAAACTACAATCCAAAGACTGATCCGAAGAAATTTAATCTCGTTGATCCCGTTGAAAGAAATACAATTGGAGTACCATCAGGTGGATGGACTGCCATCAGATTTAGAGCCGATAATCCAGGTATATATTGTTGTGATGGTTTATCCCACATCGATGATTAAAGATGGTGTGTACACTTTATAAGCCATTAGAGCTCTTCGTTCCACTATTATATGGTTTTGGGATGCTATCTTTTTTGCTTATGAAGTGTGTGCACCTTGTATTTTTCCGATAATATGATGGCATTTCTTATTATACATTTAATAGGATATCTCTTACAGATTTAAAATTACTTTTTGGACTTTGGTTGGTATGTTGCAGGAGTTTGGTTCTTGCATTGTCATTTGGAGATTCACACAACATGGGGATTAAAAATGGCATTCTTGGTAGATAATGGCAAGGGACCAAATCAATCTATTATACCACCTCCTACTGATTTTCCCAAATGTTAATAAACGACACGATATTTTCATATTTGTCATAAGCTTGCAATTTTTCTGCTCTTAAGGGAACCAAGAAAAACACACCAAAAGAGGGGAGGTTTACATTGAAATTGAAATTTTCTATAGTGGTTTCGAAAAAGAGTGGCATAAGGAAGGTATTTTTTCAATCAAGAAGCTCAAGAAACAATTCTGTTAATAAACCAAATCTAATTTGGTTTCCAACATTATGTAATTTTCAAAATTTAAAACTATTAATGATTTCATTTTTTGTTATTGCATTATTTGTTCGAGCTAGTTTTATGTTGTCATTAGACTTATTTTGAAGTTTTTGTCAAATATTTTTACGGTTAATATATATAAATATGGTCGTGTATATGTCATTGCCTATCTATAAATGATTATATATGAGTCATTGTAGCCCGCACTCGAAATAATTCAGCACGCCTATGTCACGTCAAATCCCCATTTCATTTCTATAACAATATTTTGTTATTCTAAGGCCATTAAGTTGTGTATCCAACTTAAAGTTTGGATGGTTGCATTGGATGTACACAATATCTTGTCCTTGTGTACTAATAATGTTGTTTACGGTTGGCCTTTTAATTGTGATTGCAAAATTAATTAATAAATATACACAAATAAAAAAAAGCACGTAATTTAATAAACTTATAGTTGCAAGTGTTATGAGTTTGTTAGTCCTAGGCAGCTAAGGTTGTTAGGATGTAACCCTTCTATTATATCCTAGAGTTCTAAGTCCAAATACAAGAAAAGTTTGTTCTCTTTCTTTTCGTCCTCATTTCGCGTTTGTTCTTCATGCGAAAATTGTGCAACATCACAATCTCTAACATGGCATTAGAGCTTATGAATCTTAGTTTGAATCGGTAAAAAATGATATCGTAGAGTTCTAAGTCCAAAATGCGTTCAGCATTACGTGCACAAGGTTCTTTATTTTGCGATAATGCATTCTATTATTCCACTTCTGACCAATAATAATGAAGTATAATCTAACCACATGAGGAAAACATAGTTAAGTCACTATTTAGGACACTAGCATATGCATACATAACTATGGCAACACAAGACAAATATTTCTAGAAGGAAGGAATACAAGGCTAAAACTAATCCTTCGGGCATTATATCTCCTTGAGATGTGACAATTTTTTTATTTTTTTGGTTTTTTGATTTACTTCAAAAAAAAGATAGAGTAAATATGACAATTAAGGAATTTTCAAAAAATCCAGATGACAAATATAAGGGGACATACCTGATACGAGTGATACTAGAATTGATTAGCAGATTTTGGTAGAGCATCAAATGATGACAAACATCATTATAGCTAAAGGTCTCTTACTGAAAGATGGAAATGGCCCAAAACATCTTCCACTGGACAAGAATACAACAATGTGTGGACTTAGTGGCAGAGTTACAATAGGTATGTATTTCTCGCTGACTATAATGCTCCATGATATACTGTACTTCTCCAGCCGCTCTTGTTAATGTATTCTGTGCTGACTTCTTATATATTGTTTACTGAACTAAAACTTGCTTCTTCCATAGGCTTTGTAATCAATTAATCATCAAGGTGAAGTTAACTGTATTAAAAACATGCTTGTGTTAAATGACTATGTATCTTGTAGATCGAACGAGATACCTCTATCTAGGATTGATTATCCTGTTTAATAAATCCTTATGGTGAAGTTTCGGGCAGGGATTTTTGAATGTCCTTACACTGACACTTCTAATTCCAATATGATCTTCAATTATTAGGCAAGTAGCAACTACTCTTATGTACAAGCAGGCCTATTAGCACAACATAGAACTCTAGTATAGATAGATGAAAAACTCATTTTTTCTCTACATTATTTTTTCTTTGTTGCTCCCTTCATCCCTTAGGCTATTCCAGATGTGAACATTTCAGAAAGTTCAGAAAACTTGAAGGGATGGAGGGAGCACAATGTCACGTGCGGACCATTTGGCTTACTCCATAAAGGTAGTCACTCACGTGCACCCGTTGTCTAGGCCCACTACTTGCCCCAATAAGGCTTTCTCCCACAATTGGCAGTTATGCACACAACACTTTTATAGCATGACCCAAGTGCTAGACGTCTTAAGGTTGATGCGGTTGTCCTACCGAAAGATCAGCCAGAAAGCCCAAAATCGCGAGATTCCCTTAACGCCTGACATTTGGTGATGCGGAAAATTTTAGTTTTCTAGATGTAAAACCTTTTCCATCCGGCACATAAGATACAATGCAGCTTTGTTTAACACAATAAATGAAAACTTCATTGTAAAGTCTTCATGCAGAGCACCAACAAAGACAGACTTCAAGAGCCTGTTTCGTAAGACAGACAGAATTACAAAGTTGACGATGCAGAGCACGTACCAGGTAACTAATACATCAATAATCAGTGCAAATCACTGAGTTCAAACTCCAAACTTGATGAATGAGAGGATCTAAATCTAAGGAAAAAGACTTGGCATCATAATTGTGTTGGTTTAAATTTGCAAAAGGGATAGAGCCAGATGAGAAAACGACAGATAGAACCAAAAGCTTTTATTGATTCACAATAATACTATCCTGGGTACAACAGTTGTGGCGAGTCCAGATACTCAAATTCATCAAATTATATGCATCACAACTTTTGGGTTTTCAATCCAAAACCCAAGGGGAATAAAGGATCATATGCATTATCTGCAGAATCTAATGGCAGTTGATCGACACTTTTGAACCACGAAACAGGAAGTTGACCCTCAAATTCATAATCTCCGAATAGAACATCAGCTACTCCATATCCTTCACTTCCAGGCAAAAATGCAGCAACCAAAGCATCTATCTTCTGCAAAAGCCACGGCTCTAAAACTAAAGGCCTTCCCGAAACCAAAATGACAAGTGTAGGAAATTTATCTGCAACTGCACTAATCAACTCAGCTCCATTAAAAGGAATATTGAGCACCCCATTGTCCCCTGTAAATTCAGCATATGGAGTTTCACCAACAGCTACAATGGCAACATCAAAATCTCCTCTTGCCAAGGTATCAGGTGATGGCATCTCTTCGAAGATTACTTGACTGTTTTCACCAACAGATCCTCTTATAGCATCCAAGATTGTAGTGCCTGAAAAATAAATGACACACCACTCTGAAACTCTGAATTCAATGATTATTTTTCAGAGCTACCAATCACCATGGATGATCAATAATTAACAACGAAAAACATCAAGTGGACAATATACCACATTACATTTACAATAAAATTTGGATTACACAAAAAGTCCCCCTCTTCCAGCTCAAGGTCAACATTAAGCTGTGACACGAAGAGTCAGGAGGGGGAAGATTGAACATCACACTAGAGCACATGCAGAAAAATAATGTTAAAAAATATATACCAAGAGTAATTCTGCCACCAACTCCATCCCAAGTTTTAGTCCACCCACCACATTGATATCCAAGATTGTCAGCATGTGTTCCAGAAACAAGAATTTTTTTAGCATACTTCTCCAATGGAAGAAATGGAATATTTGAATCTTTTCCATTTTTCAGGAGCACCATAGACTTCCGGACTGCTTCACGGCCTAGCTCGCGATGCAACTGACCCCAAGCCAATCAGTTAGTTCTAATTGAGGCAAGCAGAAACACTTTCAGCATCAAGGACATGCATGAGTGGACACCATTTCATGTAAAAGCCCCATTGTTATTGAAAGAAAGGTCAAGCAATATAGAGTAATGTAACAAATAGTTTTCCAGAGAGTATGTTAACTGAAAAGAAAGCCATCAGGATGGGAGAATATTCGTTTAACGACATACTATGATACTAGTCATGTAGGAAAAAGTTGTCTAATTTTTGAAAATTTTCTACGATAACAGACAAAGAGAGAAGATTACTTACAATGCCCAAAGGTGGAGGTTTTGGCACTAATGTACTGGGATATAAACAGACCAAAAAAGGTTAGAGCTCCTCAACCAACCATAGAATTCAGATTCCATGTAGTTAGATCTCTTTCGGACATTTTTGATGATTAGAAACCCAAGGCCACATGTCATAAGTGAAGAACTAGGAGGTCTACTTATCCTAGAAATATTTTAAGGATACATTAGTTTAATAGATAGATAATAATGGATAACAAGAAATACTATACATGGATGATTATTGAAATGATTTTTTTAGATGAGTATAAAATAGTCTGAAAAAAGTATAATCTTGGATGAAGAAAATCTCTCACGTCAATTTTGTTTATGTTCATGTAACCCACATCATATTCAGGCTTTGAAATGGTTGTTGTTGGTACTACGGCTAATTCACAGTCAACCACTCAAACACTGTTGATCAAGTGTGACATCAGGAAATATTTAAAAACTAGTGATGAAAACATAAAAGTGGTTTGAGCAGGGAAGCACTGGATGAGCAACATGTAAGTGCCCTAGCCCCTGGTGGAGAGATAGTTTGAAGGGTGCAGGAATACATACTTTGAATTTTTCTAGTGTTGGTCTTTGGGTACCTCAGGAGGGATGCATTCTGTATGGAGTATGGACTTTCTGCCTAATTTTGGAACTTACTCAGGCAGAGTCATATAATAATCTATACAAGGTCCTTATTATTTGATAAATATCTTTGCCAACTATTTTAAGTTTACACTATGAACAAGAATAAACTTCAAAGAGAAGAAATAGTTTGCAGAAACAAACCTTGCAACCAACAGTATCTAGCAAAGATCGGTCAGTGTAAGGATGCTCAAAAAGCCCTGCCACAAACTTCACCCTCAGAATGCGTTCAACAGCATCATTTATTCTAGACAACGGTACCTCTTTTGATTCTACAAGATTAGTCAATTCCTTCATATACTTCACGTAGCTAAAAGGAACCATGACCTGCGTGCTCACTTCATCATGATTGGAAAATACAAATAAGACAAAGAGTAAGCTCTACCATTTGTTTCCTACAAGTTTCCATACCATATCAATTCCTGCATTGATAGCAGCTGAAATACAGAAACGATAGTCTGCACCTTGAGGTTCACAAAGTCTATCAATGCCCTCCCAATCTGAAATTACAAATCCCTGCACAGAAACGATGTAGTGAGACATCAGTTCCCACTACCAACTTGATCCTTATACAAGCAATTCCAATTTCCAAAACAAATTAATGGAAGAAAGCAGAATTCAATGTTATTACAAACAACACTGATTATAATAAATGTTGCAGCACAGTCGGAAAACTTCATTGCTATATTTGAAGAGAAAGAGATAGAGTTAAATCAAAACGGCCAAACATGTTCTTGTGTAGGTTCGAAAAGGTGTGGCAATTCTAGTCCACATAAATAAACGCAAATATGACCACATACCTTAAACCCCAGCTTATCTTTAAGGACCTCCGTGAGAAGAAAACGATCAGCATGTAGCTTTTGTCCATTCCAACTGGAATAGGAGGCCATGACTGTGCAAACTCCCTGAGAAATACAGTCCAGATAAGGCGCCATATGGATCCTTGCTAAATCTTGATATGAAGAGATTGTATTTCCTTCATTTATGCCTGTATGTGTTCCTCCATCACCAACAAAGTGTTTGGCACAAGCAATCACATTTTTTCTGGAAAGAAACACATGTGTGATTTCAGTACAATAAAACTTCAGAACCATGCTATAAGTTAATGCATAAGGTATCAAATTCTGCAGCGGCCTACACAACCAACCAATAGGCTAGCTCAATGGGAGGATTAGTTGGGATGACTTTTCCCTCACCTTCCAGCCAGAAATGGGTATCCATTTAAGTGTTCCTTTGGTGGATTTCCCTGCAGCCCTGATACAATTGATGTCATTTTCCTCACAATTTGAGTGTCCTCACTATAGCTCTCATAGCATCTTCCCCATCTTGGGTCTCTGCATACCTAAAAAAGAAAACCAAAATGATCTCCGTTCTTATTATGACAGATGACAACAGTTAAAGATAAAAAATATATTCAATGGACCCAACAATCTATCACCAACTGGGTTCCTCCATGTACCAAATTCAATGTAAAGATGTTCTAGAGCAACATTCATAACCCCAATGCTATTAAGTGGCTCCAACCTAGGGGTGGGGTTTGGGGGATAAAAGTACAAATCTTAGCCTTGTTATAACTTTGTTAGCAATAACAAAGAGGTTATTTTTTATTGACCCTTGCTAGCAAATATCATCTTCAAATTCACAAAAATAGGAAGTGTACACATGATTTAATGATCCATTTTACTATAGTCCATTAAAATCTGAAACCAAAGACTTTCAAGATGGAATTAAAAATGAGTCTTGGTCACCTACATGTCTATAACTCATCGCATTCAAGAATCTTGTAGAGGTTCTAGCACTAAACCAATCTGGCTATTGGTTACTCCTTCATTTTGGTGGTGGTTGCTCAACATATCTCCGATATGGATTAACTCATACATGCTCAGATTATGTGAGTCAACACATAAATTATATCGTGTTAAATTATGCTAATAGCAACCATGTCAGATATTGGTTTATAAATCAATGACAAGCACATTGTAGTGAAAATGTTACAGTCTCATTCTCTTCAACATGAAACAATAAAATTAAATCAATTTATAAATCAATAACAAGAAGGATTGTAGTGAATATGCTAAGGTCCTTTCTTTTCACCTTGAAAAAATAAACTTAAGTAAAAATAAAGTAACTGCAAAGGAAAGAACAATTAGGATCAGTAAATATAACTAAATTCAACAAAAATACATGAAAGTTCAGTTCAGTAAGCAAAATACTCCGAAGGTCACCTCGAAAAAATAATGTGATGAGAATGGAGTCTAAACCAGACTATATAGCATTTATATCCTTAAACTAAATGAACGTCATAGCTAATTGACTCATGAGTAAAATTTACTTACAGCTACACAAGGAGCAAAGGTATAATGAGCTCCACTAGCTCTAACCTCCAGTGCAGTTGCAACCCCAATTCTATAAGCTAAATTTGCATCTCTGCATAAAAAACTCAAGTAATTCACCATCTTTCCATAAATTAAACTCACTAAAAAACTTTTCAAAACCAAGATATCAATCAACTAACCTAGTGGCACCAAGATTAACATTGTGAGGAAAAATAGTAGCACCATAAACATTATTATTACCATGAACCGCATCAACACCATAAATAATCGGAATACCTAACCGTGATTCCATTGCCGATTTCTGAAAACCATCTACCATATCAGCCCAATCTGAAGAAACAGCTTTCTCAAAAGGCGCACTTCCTCCTGCACTTAGTATACTACCTGCAAAATAAATAAACAAATATATAAAATAAACTAATACATCAAATGTTTTTTGACAAATATTGAAAAATAACATACATGTGTATACAAAAAAGCATTAGAGAGGAGGTAACTAACAGATAAGCTTGATGGACTACTCTTTCTATTACTAATTTGTTTTAGGATGGAACCTCAACAGATTTGTGCGCGGTACACTCGCCATATCCAGCTTAATCATGCATCGAGGACTGATATGAGACCAACTATACCCCTTAATAAGATCTGTAGCAAGCAAAACATTATCCATAATTTGCCTCCCAGTAATAAACCCAGACTGGGCTGAGCTTACAACAGAACCCACCACCTTTTGCAATCGAGCAGTAAAGATCTTGGCAATAATTTTATAAACAACAGAACAACAAGAAATTGGCCTGAAGTCCTTCACCTGACAAGCATTAGCAACTTTGGGTACAAGGGTGATAGTAGTGATGTTAACAGGGGAATAAAGAGAATTAGAACAGAAGAATTCAGCAACAGCATCAAAAATATCAAACTTAACAATAGGCCAAGCTTGCTTAAAGAAAAAGGAATTAAACCCATCAATTCCTGGACTTTTACTATCATCAATACCTTTAAGAGCTACTTCAACATCTAGCATATTTACTGGCTGAATAAGCTCCAAAGCCTGAGCATGAGAAATTTGAGGCCCAACCCTCAGAACTTGAACATCTACACTCACAAGCTCGCGAGCACTAGAGCCAAGCAGGGTCTTATAGAAAACAGAAATAGTGGCACGAATTTGCTCCTTATCCACCATAATGCTCCCCTGATCATTCTGCAAAAAGTCAATCCTATTACGAGACGTCCTAGCTTTCACAGCACTATGAAAGTAACGAGTGTTGGAATCCCCCTCCTTAAGCCACTGAATTCGAGCTTTTTGACGAAGAGTCGACATCTCAATCCTCTTCCACTTTTGGAGCTGAACACAAGCATTACTCTCAATAGCATGAAAAGCACTGTCTAGAGGATCCCGTTGGAGCTGGGATTGAGTATCATCAAGAACCTCTTGCCACTTCAGAATGTTAATGTGTACTTGCCGAAAATGATGAAGATGAAGTTGTTTCAGCTTTTGCTTAACACCTTTCAACTTGTGCCACACCCTTTCCATAGCATCCCCCGAATGAACACTGCCAAACACCTTGAACAATCTCCATGAAGTCTTTATGAGCTGCCAAATAGTTGAGGAAACGAAAAGGCCTTCCCCTACCACTCTCCTTAGGCCCTAACTGACAAACCAGAGGAGTGTGATCAGACACACCCTGATTTAGGTGATGCACCACAGCTTGGTCAAATTTATCCATCCATTGATCATTGACAAAAGCATGATCAATCCTAGAGCAGATCCTATCCTTCCCTTGAGCTTTATTGTGCCAAGAATACCAATGTCCCACAGAATGAGCTGCGATCAACTGAGCATCTTCTATAACCTGTAAAAAATCTCTCATCTCATAAGTAGAAACAAGCCTACCATTAGTCCTATGAGAGATATCATACACAGCATTAAAGTCCCCCATGATACACCAAGGCTCCACCATAGACTCACTAATATCAATCAACTCATGCCACAAATCCTTCTTACCAGCTATACTATTAAGGCCATAAACCACTTAGAACCAAAAAACCTTTCTACTATGCTTTACAGTCACCTTACAAAGCATACACTGAAGATGACAATGAGTAACGATCACATCCAATAAGCTAGGATCCCACCCGATGAGGAGACGAACCCTGTTATGAAACTGCCCATTATGAACCCATGACCAAGAGCTAGCAATCAACGCAGTAACCTTATCAATACTCTGATGCTTAACTCTAGTTTCCAATAAACCAACCAAACTCACATTATTCAATTTATGCCAGTTACCAGTGCTCCTAGCTTTAGAGGACTCACAAAGCCCTCTAGTGTTCCAAGAAGAGGAGAATGGGATTTAGAGGTATCCCAGCACCATCTGAAGTAACAATACTAGAAACTACATCATGAGCTTTATCCTGAGCTTCCACACTATCATGCACACCATTAGACTGACCAGACTTTCGATTTTGCTTCCTACCCGTCGCCTGAACCCACTCACCATCCACTGCACTAGGTGACTCAACCTCCTGCTGACCCTGAGCCCCCTCAGAAGCCCCTGGTTTCTCAACAATAGTAGGTCTCACCACCGTCTGCATCCTTCTATTATTCCCCTGCCCTCCTTGCTGGGTCAATCGCCCCTCTCCACATATATGACCAAGGGTTTGGCACTTTTGGCAGAAATGCGGAATCCACTCTATGAAGAAAGCTTGGTCATAAACCTTCCCATTCTCATCCTCCACCATGATAGATTTTGGCAAGGGTTTTGACACATCAACCTCAACCAAAATACGTGCATAAGTAACCCTACGTTGTGTAGCAGTGCATTCATCAACAGATATGGACACACCAAGCACCAATGCTACTTAGAGACTTAACTCCCCAAAATTTAGTTGGCAGGTTCAAAGCCTCACCCAAACTGGAACAACACGTAAAATATCACGCTTAAAATCAAATTGATCATCCCATTTACGAATTAACACTGGTCTTTTACCTATCATAGCATTACCCCCGCGTAGAATCTCCTGCACATTATTCTCATAACCACATTTGACCAAAAAGAAACCATCATCATGAATAACAGTAGGCAAATATTCCTAATAAACTCATATTAAACTGTCAGCCCCTCCTTCTTCTTTCTTCTTTGATAGGTCTTAAGGACCCTCGGGACCGTGGGTGTTACAGTACTCCCCGCCAAATCAAGCACCTTGTCCTCAAGGTCGGTAAAATGTAACTCGGAACCCAATGGTTGCTTCCACCATTGAGCCATCAACAGTTGGCGCACCTATAAACCCGAACAAGTACTTGAGTGTATCTTTAAGATTGAATGTTTTGTAGTGGGGGATTAGAGTGAGTGGGTTGAAAGAATTTAGGGTAAAAATATTTTGAAATTGGTTGAAATTATTCCCAATTGCAAAAGGTCTTGGGCATAAAATGTTTTGATCCTTTCTCCAATTCATTTTTTTATTGATGACATCATCACTGATGTCATCAGCACATCTAACTCCAGAAACAGTGACCTCATCGCTGACGTCATCATCAAATTCAAAATCACAGCATTGTTGTATTCCCGCAGTCATCGCCCCTTTCCCCTTCTCTTCTTTATTAAATTCATAAACCCTAAAGAAATCAACCAACCTTTCAATCTTCTTCCACCTGCCGCCGGCCAGCCAACACGATATTATGGTGAGCCGCCACTTTCCGGCGGTATTAAGTCCCTTACAGCCACCGCCTCCTTCGCCACCGTTCCCTTCTCTCTCCTTTCTCTCGCTTTTCTCGCACAATTTCACCAACGATGGCTCAACGTTCGTGTGCTGTTGATCGAATTGTCGGCCACTTCTCCGGCCGACACCCACCACGAACCGATTATCTCCTGCACCGCCCAGGAGCCACCTTCTTTTTCCCCATTTCCATTCAATTTTTTAATTCCCACAAACCCTAATTTTTTTCTTACCATGCTCTGTGATATGTCACGCCAATCCACCGCCTCCACCGGTGCCTCTGCCATCCCTTGGTTCCGGCGCCGCCAACCCGGACCTCCCCCAGAACCACTACTAAGTTGACCTAACTTCCTCTCTTCATGAGCGTCCCAAGCCTCTTTTCTTATCTTTCTCTTTTCCCTTCTTATTTTTTTCTGTTTTTCCCTACTGTTTTTCTTTTCCTCGATGCCTTCTTTTCTTGTTTCCTCCATCCTGTATTTCATGATTTTCCTATCTTTTTCTCTTTTTGCTTCCCCTTTCATCTTTATCTTCTTTTTTCCTAAATACCTTCTATTTATCTTTCTAATTCTGATATTTTCTCTATTTTGCTCCAAGTTAGTTTTATCAATTTTGCTTAAGCTTCCCTTTGTCTCATTCATCGATCTTGGATCCATTTCTTGGTTCTTTAATGGCTGAACTGTTCGTTGATCCTCACTTATACCCAATTCACTTACCTTACTTCTTATATCATCAACCTTCACTCTCTCTTCTTGGACCACTTATTTTTTCCCTTTATGGAATACAAAGGCCATTAGTTCATCTTTCATATCTTGATGTAAAATGAGAAGTGAATACCCTTTGTCACTACATTCTTGTTTCGGATAAAAATGTTCATCACAAATCTCACAAGTTCCTCTTCCAAACTTCTCATAAATTTCATATGTGGAGGTCGTTTTGAATGATTGAATAATACCATTTTGGACAGCCTTTTGGAGCATAACTAAGGGATGAATTTCAACCCCGAAACCCTTGAAAAACACATCAAGATCTTCTTCTTGATCTGGATTACGTGTTTGTGGCTTGTCATCACTTCGTACTCGCCTATCAATTCTTTCTTTTTGACAAACCCATTCTGGACAGCTTATGTTATGATTTGAGTCAAAGGATCAGGTCGTTGATGGAGTAGAGGGAGACTTTGTCCTCCATTCCTGTTGTGTAATTAGTGGAAGCAAAGGATCGAAAAACAATAATGGAAAGCAATAAAGATTCAAAAAACAAAAAAGACAATCACACCGAGAAATTTAACGTGGTTCACTATCAATGTGATAGCGTCCACCGGCACCGACAATAAACTTTCACTATAAACTGGAGATTACAAGATGAACACGAGACACCACAACAATGGCTCTCCAAACTTTTCTGTTTTAGTTTCTTACTTTTTGTTTTTCATGCATCATTTTTAATTCTAAGAGATGAGGCCTTTTATATTATATCTAACATAACAAAAAAAAAATTACAATGTAACCACCTAAGATATAAGCATAACCAACAAGAAGTGGGAATAACCGTCCTTAAACTAAGTAATACTAACCAAAAATAAACGGAAGTAACCACCCACAAGCATTATGAAAATAACTGCCATTTTCATCATGATCCATCATCAACGTACAAGACTCTAATTCGAGTCATAATATACCAACAATTCCTTGTTTCGAGGCGAGTTGTTATTGAAATATCGACTAGCCTCATCCGAGAGATAAACATAGCCTTAGAGCTATGGGGTACCTATCAAACTAGAGTCCTAGCACACAACATGGAATAAAATCACTCCTGTAACATTACGTAGCAACCGTCATGTAAATAACAACTAGCCTCATCCGAGAGATAAACATAGCCTAAGAGCTATGGGGTACCTATCAAACTAGAGTCCTAGCGCACAACATGGAATAAAATCACTCCTGTAACATTACGTAGCACCCGTCATGTAACCTTTTTAGTGTTGCCACGACATTAAATCCTGTTATATAACGATGCGAGAACGTTCACTTTCAAAATATAGTTTTTACCGTTATATAACGTGTAAAGTCCATTTACGATATTTCACCGTTACAACGATATATGTCTCCATGATAAAATTTTGTTAATACTTATTAACTTTAATTTATACAATCACTTAAACTATAGTTACTCAAATTTTAGTTGATAAACAAAATAATTAACTAATAACTAGTAAGTTAAATTATACACTAAAGAACCTCAAATATTGTAATTATAATAGCTAGAGGCATATTATTGCATAATAATAGAGGTTCAACAAAAAAAAATGCAATTATACGTTGAATACTCTCGTTGAGTGATTTTTGTTTTTCGAAAATCACATTGTATCGGTCGTGATTCGCGTTATTACTCCGTTATAGTCGTTTGTCGCGACTTCGCAGTCGTTCTCGCAAATGCATCCATGACCAGTGATGTAGTTTTTACGTCTTTTTGCTTTATGCCTTGTTTTGGCTTGTTTCTCCTCATTCAGTTAAGAGTTAAGACTGACCTTCGTTTGTTTTTGGCTTGTTTCTCCTCATTTAGTTAAGAGCTAAGACTGACCTCCGTTTGTTTCCTTTGTTTTCAATTGCTTACATATCGGTACTAGTTGTGAAAGAATGGATAGCAGAGGTGATTATAGTATACTGCGAAGATTCTTTTGGATTTGAGTATGTATAGATGTTGCAGTTGGCCATGTCAAACTGTGTAGTAGATTTGGTTATGTCGACTACTTAGGACTACTATAGTTACTTGTGATGATATCTTGGTCTTCGTTTAGTTGTTTGGAATTGAGATTAGTTATTATAGTTAAGTTTAAATGTTACAACCCATTTTAAAGGTTATGGTTTAAGATATGAGTCCTTTGGGTTAAGTAAACCCCATAATGACCAAGATTACTTTGTTAATAAATAAGTCGGATTGTTACAGTGTGTATTTTGTTGAACAAAATTGGATGCTTTGAGCAATGAAACAAGGGATATGATGATATGAGGGACGAAATTATGAGATGGAATTTTAATGAAAATTGAAGGATAAATGCGTACGGAAAATGAGAGATTTAGAGGCAAATTAGGATTGCAAGTGGATGAATAAGTTCGATACAAAAACACCACGAACTTATAAAATTGGAGGCAAATTTGGATGTAGATTAAAAGGATAATTGGCTAACTCTAGATATCAGGGGGGGTATACAGACACACCTTTATAAAATATATAGGCTCCTCAAGACACATGTAAGGCGCCAACTTACGAAGCAGAGGAACATGCTAACGAAATTCTAATCCAAGATTTCAAAAGGCAAATGATGAACAATTACAAAAATTCAAATATTCATTAAACATCCAACTACCTTCTACATGATGTGGCATTACATATATATAAGAGCATAAATCTTAGAATATGTGACAACCTGACGGGGGACGGTTGGTACAACCGTTTGCAAGTGCTTGCATGATTTTTTAATAATCTCCATGTGTAAAATAACTTCCAAGTGACTTCCTACAACTCTTCCCATTACCGGTCATCACATGACTCCACAATTTGTTGGTTTTTTTCCATTTCTAATAACTTGCAAAGAATGCCCCTATGACATGAATGACCACCCATGGTCACTATCAATAACCACCCATGATCACTATGATGCACAAGTCGCATAACCACCTATCATGACTTGAATTGAATAATCAATTAGCTACTTATCCCAGCTCAACTAAATTACAGCAACTAAACATAGCTATTAAGAGTTCAATTATTACAATATTAAAATTTTCAAGATACAAGAGATACATAACATAGAAGACATAACTTGGCGTATGATTTAGAACTTCAAGATTAATGTCACGTATGTCACGCATCATATTGATTAACAGTATATTTTCCTTGTAGCTGCTCGTGATGCTAACAATAGGCCAATAAGACGCAAAAACAAAAACACCAAGAGCCCACAAACAAAATCAAAGTCACCCCAAAACTCAAAATAAAATATAATTACAAGAGTTTGCACCCTTATACACTATTAGAAACTTAAAATATAATGGCTTGCTGTCTCCATAGAGCATTAATCATTTCAATAAGCACAAATAAGCTTAGGCTCCACGTTTTTTTTTTTCTGTTCATCGTCTACATAAACTTAATTTGTTCGCGAAAGCAAGTATTTTCCCATTCCGAATACAAGAAACATAACACTCTACATCTAATCTCAACTGACATAACAATAACTTTACATAATTCTGGAATTCATTACATACAAAAAATCCCAAGGAAAGAGAAAAACTTACCGATTCCGAGGTGTTTGAGCGCGAAAGGAGAAGCAACACGACGTTCGATTTGAGTCATTTGAGCTAACTTCTCTTGTAAAGTCATTCGAGAAATTAGGTCTTTTATACGGTCTTCGATTAGTGCATTAGGGTCTCTGTAAATGCAGATTTCTTCCATGGATGCGCAGTTTAAATTAGGGATTTGGAGAGAGAAATTGATAAAAGATTGACTCGTGATTTATTTGTGACATGAGAAGGAGAGCATATATTTATCCGATAATTTTGGAGCACAAATAAAATGATGATACAACAAATATGGCGGGCGAAACGTAACGTCGGTATAAGGTGAATGAGATATGAATGTGGAATCTACCAATGTTTTATTTTTATGGGAAATTCTACGTGGTAATGGTAAGCACTAGGTTCAGGAAAACGCCTGTAATAATTAATTTTGTTTTTGTTTTTACATGGTAAGCACTAGGTTAAGGAAAACTAACTGTCGTAACTATATGGGCTGAAAAACGTTTGAATGGCCGTTAAAGGGTGAAATTACCATATTGCCCTTGTTTAATTCGCCATCATCTTCTTCTTCCTTTGTTTTTCTTCTCTTTCAAAACCTTTAACTCCATCATCATCTTCTTCCTTTGCTTTACATGTATCGTGGCCACCATCACCATGAAAACTAGTTATCCTTACAAAGAAAGTAAAAAAAAAAGGAAATAGTCATTAATTAATGGGGGGTATTTGATGCTTCTTCTAGGTCAGTTAATCTTTACTTTGAATGTTTTTAGAACTTTGAATTGTCTATTGTACTAATTTTTGTGATTTATGGGGGGTATTTGATGCAGACCAGATTCTGATTGTGTTGAGCTAGTTTGGGAAAATGGTCAGATTATGATGCAAGGTAAAGCTAGAAAAAAATCCTTTTTCAAACAATTTTTAATCATTTAGCTCCAAGCCCCAAGAAGATGGTAGGGTGTCTAATACTTCAAAAATGACCAAGTTTGGGCAAATGAATTGTGAAATGGCTGAATTTCCTTTGTGTGTTCCTTCTTGTGAAATGGGTTTGGATCAAGATGTTGACTTTTTGGTACCCTGGTTGAGTTACCCCATGGATGAACCTTTGCATAATGACTATACTCCTGACTATTTGAATGAATTATCAGGAGTTACCATTAATGATCTTCCCGCAGAGAGCCATTTAGCGTACCGTGAAAGGATACTAAGATTAATTAATGACTATTTCCTTCTTTTTTTTTTTTACTTTCTTTGTAAGGATAACTAGTTTTCATGGTGATGGTGGCCATGATACATGTAAAGCAAAGGAAGAAGATGATGATGGAGTTAAAGGTTTTAAAAGAGAAGAAAAGCAAAGGAAGAAGAAGATGATGGAGAATTAAACAAGGGCAATATGGTAATTTCACCCTTTAACGGCCATTCAAACGTTTTTTAGCCCATATAGTTACGGTAATTAGTTTCCCTTAACCTGGTGCGTACCATGTAGATACGAAAACAAGATTAGTTATTACAGTCGTTTCCCTTAAACTGGTGTGTTTTGTTAGTAATAGCTAGTAGGCTTGCTTAATGGGTTGTTTTTTCTAAATTTTTTTTAGTTGGTTTGCCTAACAGGTTTACTCTACTTGGATCATACTAAGTCAAATCATTTTAGCACATCTTTTCCTTTTAGTATATATTTTCTATTTGCATGTGGAGCATAAGAATTGGGTTCGACCCCTACTAAGTGCGGATATCAGTTGGAAGTTTCTTGACTGCACACTTCTCTCTTTACTCTCTCCTTGGGAGAATGGATATGATTTCTCCGCATCTTTCGAGAAAAAGAAAATCCCCCTACCCAAACCCTACCTTGTGCGGGATATTAGGAGTGTTATTTACCTTTACCTTTATATATTTTCTATTTGCAAAAAAGAACAAGAGAATTATATTGCTAACATTTCATATTTGATATATTATTTTTCTTCTATTTTATTTTTTATTTTCAGGCCTCTACTGGGACTAGTTATGAGTCTCGGGTTCTAAATGGGTCCTAATTGGGTCTTGAATTAAATTATTCATACTTTAACTTTTTTACAGTTTACAGGTTTCACTAGTACCAAAATAGGTCTAAGGGCTATATATAAGTCTAAATTGAGTCTTAAAATTGATTTTGGGTTGTAAAATAGTTCAGATTAATGGCAGGTATTAATTCAGATTAACAGTTTAATTACTAAGTAAAATCTTTAAAGTAACAACATATAATTTGAAACGTTAATTTTATTTATAAATTTTAATAATCTCAGTTTTAAAACGGTAGAAAGGAACTTAAAATTATACTTCGTATTACAAATATCTACTATGTCTATACTATTGTGTATGCATTTACCTAATTACTTTTGTGACCCCAACTATGACATCAATGTTACTCCCTCCTATTTATAGAGAATGGAACATTTGAGTTTTGTACTAAAATTAAGGAGGGGCGGGGGACCGCTTAAAAATGAGTGGAAAACGCTCTTTCCATAAAGGGTATTGATATTTCTGTGTTGTTGTATTGTTATAGTAGGGGTAAAAGGGTAAAAAAGAATTACGAAAATAAAAATGGGACATTTTCAATGAATTGACCCATTAAGAAAATGTCTCATTTTTTATGAATAGAATGGAGTATTAATACACAAGTTTTCATTTTTGTTTTTGTTTGTTTTTAACCCCCTTAGTTTTTGACCCCATTTCTTAAATTTCTTAATTAAACTATTAACTAAACGTATATTGCTTTACATTTGATTCCAATAATTGATAACTTGATATACTAAAGATTCTAACTTAAAATTTAATCAATCCTACAATGTATCTTATATTAATTCATCAAAAAATTGCCTTGGTTTACTATATCTAACAAGCTTGGTTGCACCACATTCTCATGTTTTATAGTCTCTAAATCCGGAGTTTCTTCTTCTTTATCATCCCCTTCGATGTTACTCGAATGATGCATAACATGATCAACATCAGCTTTGGCATTCTCTTCATAAGTAGTACATTCATCATCCTGTTTAAATTCATGTCATATAACTAATAAATCACAAATAAATATATACTCAAGTATTTTAAGACATTATCCTAGCTTGTTGGGTTATATTTTTACTACATACTAGATGGACTAAAAATTAACATAAATTCTTAAATGAGATGACCGGTTGTTAAAGGGAATAAACTTACATGAAAAGTTTGGTGATTAAGTGGGTCATCTTCAATTTGAATTTGACTTTGACTTTTTAATTCTTCTAATCTTGATTGGTCACAGTTGTTTTCCTGACTAGTAGTTGAAAAGGAATCTGATATGGCTTCCATTGGACTGGAATTCACTTCATTCTCATTTCCTACATCTTTATCTCGATCCTGTAATTAAAATTCACGAAAAGCAAAACATTCATTTAAATTGAAAAATCATTATCATACGCAAGTCTTAAGTATAAACTTTGTTTCAAACTTAATAACAACAATGTCAAAGCCTTACTCTAGCCAGCCGGGATTAAATGAATCAATAGATTAGTTTTAGTGGTCATTCGAATAAGTTTTCTTTCTCAATTTAATTCGATTCTTGGCCTATAATCTAAACCCATTATAATAATTTATTTATTGTAGTGAATTACCTCAAAGCTTCTTAAGTGAAATTCATAAGGCTCAGAAATGGATGAAGATTGATCATGAAACACTTTGTTAAGTTCCCTTGCATTAAAATCATTAGAACTTGAACTTGTGATTTCTTTTGGTGCTTCAATTTGGTTAGTTATAATAGTACTTCCTTCACTACTTCCATGAGATCCCTCTAAATCATGATTCCTTTCTTCTTGTTCATCTTTGTACTTTTTATTGACTTCAAAGTTGGGATTCATCTCATCTTGAATTGATTCCACTGAGCTTGATTCTCTAACATGAGATGGCTCCCCTTCCTAGATTTAATTAGAATCACAAAATAAACTAATAACATTATTAACAACATAATAGCTTTGTGTATGAAGAAAATATACACACTAAACAATATGTTTCTTATGATGTGAAACAACTTTTTCCTTCCTTCACTACTTTTGCAAGGGTTTATTAAAAGAACATTTGGGATTCAAATTGAATGAAACGTTGGAGAATGATTTTAAATCTTGTGTTTATTAAAAGATCATTCTGGTGTTTTTAAATCTTGTTCCTTGTACTAGTTAAGGGGCATTCGAATGATTTTATTGCAAGGTTGAACCAACTCAATCAAAATCTTAAACTTTTGGTTGAGTTGGTTTCTTAACATGGTATCAGAAGCCAACGTGACAAGAGGTCACGGGTTCGAATCTCAACCACCTCTCAAATAAAGTGGAATATTCAACGCCAGGTATCAGGAAGGCCTATGTTGCATCCACACTTCTAACCCAAAAGGCTCTCGTGTGAGGGGGCATGTTAGTTATATAGCAAGAGCAAGCTACCATACCAGCTTAATCTTTTTCATATGGTAATGCATTGGAAAAAATTTGTGAAGAAAATGAGATGATTGAAGGAGAACGAACATGTTCATTACACTAGTCTAAAGATTTTTCTACTAAAATTACCAAACAGACGGTAAAAAGTCAAAAACGATATTGATTGGTTGGTTTAAAAGCAAACAAACCTCAAAAACATTAGTGGCAGATTCTGTAGGAGGCAAACTAGCCAAAAATTCAGCAATATGTTCAGCTTTACTCTGCATTTGATTTGTTAAACTTTCGGAAGATGATGAAAGTGATGATCTTGACTCAACAATCTCTCCATCTACACTCCTCAAATCAACCACAATCCTACTCTTCAAAGGATTACTATCAGGCAAAATCGACGTAGGCGAAACTTTGCCTTCACCTTCAACTTCCACTTGATCAACTTCTGGATGTCGTTCTTGTTCCTCCATTAACGTAAGAGGAAGACGATGATTTACAACATCACCACCAACAACGTTATCCAATGTTGTTAAACTGGTGGAAGCTTCTTTATGTATGGCTTCGTTTTGTAACTTAAAACTAAGTCCGAATTCACCAAGTTTAGTAGGATGAGGTGATGCACCCCATAACTCATCATCATCTCCTGAGTAATTAGCATCCTTATCGACGTCTCCGTCGTATGATTCTTGATCTGTGGATGATGAGTTTGGAGAGGTAGGATCCACAGCGCTGCAGGATGCTGCCAGGGTTGGGGATCCAGCTTCTGAAACCTCCACTTGCATGTCTGATGCTATTGAGAAATTTGAGGTGTGGTGAGGGTTTGTGTAATATGATCGCTCCTGTATCAGTTGCGAATGCAGCTAATAATCACATTTTACAAATAACAATAACCCAAATAAGTAAAGAATACTCTCTGATATTGCTCATTCACTCAAAATACCCTAATTATTATTTAAATTTGTATACATCTGGGTATTGATATATTTAAGCTTGAATATTATGCATATTATTTTCAACCTGCTGTTTTGGGTACTTTAAGTAAATGAACAATATTAAGGAGACACAAGGTTAAGTATCATGATACTTTTAGTTGTAGATATACAGGATTAAATAATAATTGGTATTTCGAGTCAATGAACAATTGTTAAGAGTATTATTTAGGAAAGAAAACAACAAATTAAATATATGGGGATGAATGATGTTCAGTACTTCTTTGTTGGCTAGTTCGATTAGTTAGCAGTCAGTGTCTCTCAGGCTCAACCCATTGAACTTTAAGGTCTACATACTATATCTTTAATGCCTACTTATAATATACTCGATGCCCACCAAAAAAGTACTTAAAATGCTTACTTACAATATGTTTAATGCCTACGGAGAAAATTAGCCTAATAGTCTACTTACAATATCTTAAATGGCTACTCATACTACTTACAATATTCTTAATGCCAGCAGAGTAAGGACTTAAGTATTTACGATTTTCGTAATGTCTATCAAAAAACTTATACTATATTTTTCTATTTGGGCCACCCTAATTAGACAGGTTTTTCAAAAAGACCGTAATTTGTGTTTAGTTAGTTTAATAAGTCAATTCCTACAAACATATTTGGTTCAATTTGCTATTGGTGACTCATTAGAGTAAAGTACACCAAGTCACCAACACACCAAAGTTAACATAAAACGTTATTCATAGCAGTTTTTGCACAAAAAAAAAAAAATCATTTGCGGAACACGTTTATTACCTGATTAACATTACCAACAAATTAAAAGTGAAACTGAATAAAAAGTGACACAAATAAAGTCTATATAATCATAAAATAGAAATCAAGTATAAATAGATCACAATTAGAAAATGGTATTTATTACCTGCATCTTAGTGGGTAAAACATTGGTAGAAGTAGTAGTTTCCGTAGTAAAGAGTTGGCGAGTTTGAGTATTATGTAGTGAAATTGTGTTATCCTTAATTACAATTCCTGTATTCCTTGGGAATGCCAAACAAGTTAGAACCTTTCTTACTGAGTTTCTAAACGCCTCATTTTTATGTACATTGAAACCATTAACCACTTCACTATTTGATGATGAACACGAACTTTCTTCTTCATCATCATTACCGTTATCACCTTCTTTGTAATCGGCATGATGTTGCGAAGATTGAGCTTCATCATCATGTCTTGGAGAAGTAATTTGTTCCGAATCTATATCAAAACAATTATCATCCTCTTCTTCGTGATTTGAAATTTGGGTTTGGTCTTTTTCTGGTGGACTTATAAAATGATTATCAGAGTCTATAGTTTCTGTATGGACGGCAAAAGGGTTTTCGAATCTTTGAGATTCTTCGTCTTCTAGAGGTTGCGAACTTAGGGTTTCATCTTCATTATTTTTCTTATTATTATTGCCTTCTAGATCTTGTATGGGCGTAATTGTAACTGTAATGAAGTTAAATCAAAAAAGATATTAGAGAATGTATATGGTTTAACGAAAATATATTATAATTAAAATGTAATTTTGTTAAGAACAGAGAAATGGGAGAATGAGAGAAAATTATTTGATTTTAGTTCTAGCAGAAAATGTTAATTAATGATGATATCTTGTTAATCTCTATTCTAAACAATGGCTAGCAAATTTTTAGAAATTAATATTGGGGTAGGATAATAAGAAGTTTCTTGCTTGTTAAGAGAAATTAATGTTAATAATGTTGAGGGTTGAGACTTGGGAAGGGGGAAAGTTTCATAAAAAAAAAAGTTTTAGAGGGAGAGAATAATAATTTGAGTTGAGATTTGAATAAGTTATATAAAAATATTTTTATGATTAATGAAAATACAGAAAAGTAAAGACTTACATGAACAACTTTGTAACATAAATAATTTTTTTAAAATTTCTTGTCTATTTTTATTATTTGTCAAAGTCTTAATTTAAGTCTTATACTAAAATATCAATCTAAGTCTAACCATAGTCTTTTAATTTTCATTCTCACATGCCAAATATCTTCTAATGTCCTATTAATGGTGAATCATAAACATGACACAAATAAAAATAGAATTTATATTTGGTTCATTCATCCATGAAAATATGCTCACCTTTTGGAGGTAGCTCTTCCCAGAGATGTATTGTCTGTTGATTCTCTACATATAGATTAAAAAACCCAATTAAAACCAACCGAAATATAATGTTTCTATAAGCTAGAGCACTTAAAATTACATTATATATGCTAGAGCACTTAAAATTACATTATTTAATTATTAGTTTAAACCATTTGGTTGAATTTGGCTCTTGACATAGTATTAATCAAAAGTGGAATATTTAGTACCATGCATCAGAAGGACATATTGCATCTACACTTTTAGCCAAAATGACTCTTGTGAAGGACATGATAAAATAGGCGAATAATTTCGATCGAATTTTCGAGAGAGTTACCCATAAGGGTAATCGCGACGTTTGTTTTTTGAAAACATATCATTATGAGGGGTAAAAATGACGTTAAAAAACTGTTTCGCTTATTTGTCGGAAAATAGGCGAATAAGTACTTGTTTCGACCGAATTTTCGAAAGAGTTACTCCATAAGGATAATCGCATCGTCCGTTTTTGAAAAGATATATATCATTAAAATGGGTAAAAACGACGTTAAATATCTTTTTCGGTATGTGTCGAAAAATAGGCGAATAAGTACTTATTTCGACCGGATTTCTAAACGAGTTATCCCTAAAGAATAATTGCGACGTCCGTTGTTTGAAAAATTATCGTTATGATTGGTAAAAATGACGTTAAATATCTTTTTCGGTTTACGTGTCTAAAAAATGATGTCAAACCCTCAAAAATAACGGTCAATTCACGTTTTCTGTTAAGCAGAGTCATTTATAGAGAAATATATTACATTAAGTATTTTTTTTTGCAAAAAAAATACATAAGATAATTTTTCCTTATTTTATGCGAGCATTTACTAATTTAAATATAACAAATTGACTGTAACATAGAAATATAAGATACATAGTTAGAAATTAGAATTACACATTTACAAATCAATTGAGTTAATATTACCTTCTTTATTAAATGTCAATTGCTCTAGCATTTCCTTGAATTTTTCCTCCGCATCTTTAATAAACAAATTGCAATGTATTATTATTATTATTATTATTATTATTATTATTATTATTATTATTATTATTATTAGAGTATAAAAAACAACAAAACAAAATTTTTATCAATACAAAACTTGCATAAAATAGTCAAATCAAATTAGAGTTGTGCTTTAATTTTTTTTGTTTGGATCGGAAATGTTATGTTCGTAGTGGCGGACCTAAAATTGAAATATGAGGTTGTGAACTTAACAAAACGTCTTGATTCTCATTAACAAGTAAAGAAAATTGAAGTTATCATGATTTAAAACAAATTAAAATTCTAATTCATAAACAATTTAAACAAATAATACCCAAATCATACATAAAAAAATTGATTTTATCATTATTATTAGCTATATAAAACTGAACCCAAATTAAAAATACTCATAAATTGCAATTTACACACATAAAATTGATGTTATCATAAAATTATGCCCAAAGCAGATAATTGACGTGTAGATGCAATGGACTGGCGGTTTATGGACGTTCACCTCGACAGGGGGCAGCAACGGACAGTAAGTGTGGCGTTGGGTGACAATGGGAAATGGAGAGGAGGTCAGGGGAGGATGAACCGAAAAAGTAGGGTCGAAATATAAAATATTATAGGAAAACTAAATAGTCAATAAATTTCTTCCTTTAGTAGTCAAAAATTGTAATTGCTCGCATAAAATATTAGTAGTAATAAGATTAAAATAAAAAATTACTAAAAGTGAGTGTTGTAACCTAGTGATACTAAAGTATCCATATTTACCAATAGGTCTTGGGTTTGAGACCTTAGTACTACATCTTGAAAACACTTACGTTGGGTCCGTCCATGATTTAAAGTCACATCTTATATTTACAGAGATAGTTGCATATCTTAAAATTAAGATTTACACTATATTTGGATAGCAAATTAGGAGAGAAAAGAAAGGTAAGGAAGGGGAAGGAAAGGAATGGAAATACTTCATTGTTTGTATAGGAAGGAAGGGAAGGGGAAAGAAAGGAATTTCATTTTCCTTCCAAATCTTTCCTCTTATGGAGAGATTTAGATGTTAATAAAATGAAGGGACTTAATCCCTCCAAATCCCTTCCCTCCAAATCATCTCCCTCCCTTTTTGCTATCCACACAAGAGATTCCCCTTCCCTCCAAATCCTTTCTTTTCTTTTCCCTCTATTTCCCTCAATTCAAAAAAGGCATTAACGTAAGTTACAAAATATATTTGACGGTTGCTCTTTATTAGTTATTTGTTTAGGATATGTTTCGTTTAAAATTGTTGTTTTTATTAGCTATTTGCTTTTTATTAGAGAAAGAGAGGTTAATTAAAAAGGCAAAAACAAATTTAAAAAAAGTATTCATTGAAATTTATTTGGTTTTCTCTTTATAAAAGATATTTAAGTCCTCTCTTGAGAGACCGTCTATAGTATAAACGTCTCTCAAGAGCCCAACTCATATCTCCCTTTTAACTTACAAAACCATCAATCAGGTTTTTTTAATTTATAAATTGGATCAGCCTCAAAACTTGAGACGTCTATTGTATAGACGGTCTCAAGTAAGAATTTGTGAAAGATATTTGTCAAATACATGTCTTAGGTTATTTGATTTGCCAAGAAAAAGTATTTGTGAAAGTAAAATGCACCAATTGACATACAAAGATAAAAGAAAGACGAAAGTTACCAGATTCCCTTCTAAATCGTGTAAATCCGGGTTTATCCGACACACTCCTAGGCTTTGTTAAAAAGCCATAAACAGATTTCCCAACAGGATCCTCCAAATCATGAGTCATAGAACGATCCTTAGCATGTTCTTCACTCATAAAGAAATCATCATCAAAACTACCTCCTGTAAGAACAGGCTTTTCTTCAAGAGGATCATAAGGTAGATCAAAAGGATTCCTTGATGTGGGAAGCAACACAGAAGGAGCTGATCCAGGTTGATGATTATGATCATTTTCAACTTCATTAAAATTTAATTCATCAATCACCCCTTTTCCTTTAGATAAAACAATGGGCCCCACCCCCACCCCCACTACTAAACTATCATCATTTTGATCATCAAATGGGTAAAAATGGGGTCTTCTGGGTTGCATACTTAACAATTTTCTAGCTTTTCTTTTCGCAATTAAACTCTCTAATCTCTTGTTTCGTTCGAGTTCTAATGAACCTAATTCCATTAAATTTCTCTGATCATCTTCGGTCCATTCCACAACAAGCTTGTTTTTCTTTAAATTTTGTGTTTGATCATCTTCTTCATCACTTTGTGACTCTGTATCTGAATGGTTAGGACTGATTCCTTTTCTAAAAACTTGTGTTGTTGTTGTATTATCTGTGTTGTTTTTGTTTGTTTTACCAAATGTTCTTCTACTCATTTGTGTTTGTAAATATGGGCGACGATTATTTTGATCAAAAATGGATGTAAAATCACATGTAGTCTTTGTTTTTGATGAATCTTTATTGTTTGGATTTTCTTGTTTATCCAATCTAAATCTTGGTCCTCCAATAAGGATTGCTAAGCAAACTACTAATGGGAAAGTGTAAAATACAAGGTTGAAAACATAAGGGAATAAAATGTATAAAACATAGAAGAACAATAGAACAAATGAAACTAATGGGTGATCTTTTGCCCATTGGTAACATGTTTTTATCAAATATTGGAAACATGAATTTATTAAGATTTTGACATCATTCATGTCAATACCCATTTCTTGGATTTTTAATTTTATGTTTTTCATGGTGGTAAATTTACATTTATGAAGCAATAAGATGATCAATTGTGGGTGAACATATGTTGGAGAAAATGTGGTAAAAAAGAGTTGAAAAGAATGAAATTTGATGGAAATTTGGTATTATTTTGATCATAGAAGATGTTTATTGGAGTTTTCCTATATTTTTCTTGACAAAAAAATGGATAATGATTCTTCATTTTTAGAATACCTTATCCGTTGGCTCATAGAATATCATGTTCCTTCAATTTAGGCCTTCCATTTTCATATATATTTTTGTTTTTTTTTTCTTATTTTATTGGAAACATACAATAATGAAAGTAAAATGAAAGACAATGCTAAATGGGGGCATGAGAACTAAATGTACGAATGAATTTTGGATTTCTATGTTTTGCTAGATAGAGCCCTACATATGTTCATGTCATGACCAAAGACGTTTGCATATATTTATATACAATATAAATAAATACTCCCTCCGAATCAGTTTAGATGTCCCATTTCCTTATTTGGCAAAACCATATCAATTGTCTCATTTCCTTTTTTGTCTATCATTTTTTTTACCTAAATAGCCCCACTTTTCCAATTCCTAATACCCAAGTACTACCTCTACAATTAATTTAATCAATTAAAATACCCAACTACCACCTTTTTAATGGACCCCACTCAACCCTTAAAATCCGTGAAATACCAAATGGGACATCTAAACTGATTCAGAGAGAGTATTTCTATTAAAAACATTTGTAAAGTTATTAACTTAACATTAAAAATTACTCTTCATAACATATATCTTCATGAAAATAAAATAACAATTACTCTTGTATTTGTGTAGAAACTGTCGAATTTATAAGACGATCTAAAGTATTACATACTTGTAAGATTAAGGATGAATAGCAATCCGATCTCTTGAAAACCACTACCTACAACCACAAATAAAGACGAATTCAGAGGTTAATTTCTTTGAAAGCCTTTCTAAGACTTAAGTTAGACCGCGAACGATGATATGCATAGTCGGGCCAATAGGATGAGCACAAGGAGCAATGGCTCAGGGCCTCCATCATAAAAGGGGCTCGATTTTAATTTTTACTCCTATTTGTAAAAATATGTATTTATTAATTAAGGATACTACTATACAGAAACTTGAGAATCGTCATATATATAGTTGATATTTTGCAATTAAAGATTGTTCTTTGATGTTTTAATTTTTTTTAATCAATTCCCAAACTAAAGAAATACACTACAATTAAAAAGTATCCTACTCTTCTCAGTGGTGCATCTAGGGTTTAGAGTTCCTGGGGCATCAATAAATAATAGATGACATTAGCTAGTGTGAGCAGCAAATAACGTCTTTGTGAAACAATCTCTTAAACTAGGAAAAAGGTTTAAAAGCAACCAATTCCTCAACAAAACAGAGAAGCGGGAGCTGAGAGGGGTAGTTAACCACTCACTTGAGATTCATATTGATCAATCGAAAAAGTCAACCATGGTGTTTTGTTATTCAGTCAACCTGTCAAGGAACCAACTCAACCAAAAGCTTAAGCTAGTGGTTGAAGCCTCAGGATATGTTTAATACTCTAACACGCCCCCTCACACGAAAGCGCATTGGGTTAGAAGTGCGGATGCGCATAGACGCTGAATATTCCACATTGAGGGGTGGTTGAGATTCGAACTCGTGACCTCTTGTCACGTTGGCTCTGATACTATGTCAAGGAACCAACTCAATCGAAAGCTTAAGCTAGTGGTTGAGGCCCAAGGATATGTTTAATACTCTAACACAACCTGAATCTTGACTTCACCTAAAACATAGCATTTATAAAATGAATTACGCAACAAAGTCAAATCTATCCACCCCAAACCAAGACTCGCGACTTTAGATTTGGATTCTAGCTTCACAGTAATTCACGTGAGATTCTAACTAAATACCTAAAAACATAATTTGCAACTCCCACTTCTAATTTCTGAAGAATCCATGCTCTTCTTTGAATCTGTTTACTTGGTGTGTTATATTTAGATATATTGTCCCTAAAGCATACATTACAACTTTCTTCCGCAATTCATTCATATAATTTTTGAAATTAATCTTCTACACCAACAAACGAATCTATCTTTTAAAATATACTCGTTCTAAGCTTACAAAAAAAGACATAAAGTCTTAATCCCAAAAGATATTTTTGAATTCAATCCTAATATATAATAAAAGGATTGCTTTTCAAAAAATCTGAATTCCCAAATATCAAAAGCATCAATTTTCACCCGACAAAAATTATTCATCCTCTTTTTTTGGTAACCTCTCTCCCCGCAAAAAAAAAAGAAAAAAAACCATCACCCTTATCAGCTTAACTGATCCTACCAGTATCAGGTGGATTCATAGGGACGTGAACATAAACAATTATAACTTTTTCATATGCACAATCGGAACAGTTGAAGAAACCGGAACAGTTTCGTGTGAAATTGGTATGGTTGGTAACCTACGGAAATTAACATCGATTTTTCTAACCCAATAGCGTTTACCACACAAAGGACATCGATAAAGGAGACGATTGAGTGAGCTCGCATCCAAAAAAATCTAAACTTCGGCTAGAGATTCCAGATGACCATTAGAACAATATAATAAGTTAATGGATTCAATGGTGTAATCATCTTTGTAGATGCCTGCGTTATCATTACATTCATAATATGGCTTATATTGTATCATTATTACGCTTTGAGAAAGAAGGAAGTAGGAGATTAAAATGATTGGGTTTAGGATGATTTAAGTTGATAAGTAAATGATGTATTTATAGAACGGATGGAGACTTTGATTAGACAACGGTAAGGCTCCGGGATTTTGTCCCAAAATTACTTAAAGCCAATGTGCAAAACGTACCAACAATACTATTTGTCATTTCAACAATGCTTTTAGATTTTCTTTGATTTTATCAGGGGGTGAGGGAAGAAATAACTATAAAATGTTGTTCTTTTTTTCAGGATTAAAAACAATAAGTATATTACTAGACTGTACTACAAACATGCAAAAACAATACATCTATACAAACTGTTTGGAATAATTAATGTCAAAACAAAAAGCTGAATTTATAGAAGTCATAAATAACATTATAACCTTACATTTATTAGAACAAAAAAAAATTAAAACAAAACAGCAGCCACTACTTTTAATATGAATTTAAATTTATAGCGCGAAGGTTTTTAAAAAAATAATTTTTATAACGTCAAAGAAAATCATATTTTTTAAAAATGAATGATAATATACTAATTTAAGGAGTTGAATAGTCTATTAAATAGTAGTATTAATTAGAAAGTTCAAACCTTGAGTACTGCAATGGCTTAGGCTTTACCCAAAATGAAGATATTTTGGACAAAGGACGAGGGCTTTGATTAGACAAGAATATTGTTGGTTACTGATACGATATCTTTATCCTATCAGCCATTGCCAGACCTTTATATTTTCGGATGCTTTATTAAATCTACCAAAACAGATAACAATAATTGTCTTCTTTATTTCCATGTGTTTAGCAAATGTTCTCTTGTGCTATGCTTCTGGCAAGCAACACTTTCTGGGACCATAAATAGATAAAGTGCTTGTACAGACTAACTTTTCTTATGTTTGTGCGACAGTTTCTCTTTTTGATTGTAGGTAAGCCATGTCTGCTCGGCACATAGATAGCACAAATAAGATGCATTGCTAATATTGAAGTAATTGTAAAGCACAATTATGCTTGCTTTATTTACACAAATGAAGTCCTTTCCTTCGATGATAGGCAATTAAAATATTATTAGACAGCTATCAAAACAATACTTTCCAGAAATTATGTTCTCAAAACTATGTTTTGGCAGGAATAACGTCAACAAGCAAGTAATTTATAATGTCTTGATGTAGTATATGCGTTTTTTTTATATTATTTTTTAATTTATATTAGCAAATGATATAGTTACTTAATACTCTATTAAAACATTTATCCTTAGATTGTATATTTCATATATTTATATACAATCATATTAAATATAAATATTGCATAGTGCATAACACACGTGCATATAACATATATATGGAAAACCTTATCCATATGACCATATCCACAAAATACCATCCATACAGTTGTGGGCTTTAACATCAATTCAAAAAAAGCTTAATCACGTGAGTCTATGAATTTACATCAGAATCATCTAAAACTATAAGTGAATCTACATTAGTTGGGACAAACGTTTGATTTTAGAGTCTTTGTTTAGACACCTTGGTGACTTTGCTTCTTTTTGATTTTCGAACACCATGTTGTTGAGGTTTATGATATTCGGACCCAAACCAATCAACCCTCAAGCTTCTCACAAAACTTCTCATTAAAACTCAGTAAAATATTCGGACCCAAACCAATCAACCCTCAACTGTAAAACAACAGTGACAAGCTATAAATTGAAATATGATATTCAATTATCTCATTAAAACTTACAAAGCTCAAAGGTAACATACAAAATCATAATAGCCATTTATTTTGTTGTTTTTTTACAGGATCATGCAAGAAACGTTTGATAAAATAGAGAACAAATCTACCACAGTCAACATCATTTTTTGCTGAGGAACCTACGAATCATAAAGATAAGACACCTAATAAAGGATATTCAATAATAAAACAAAGCTAAATATCTTACTTATGGTTAACAAATCTACCAGGGAAAAATTCAAAATCACCTAAATGTCAAAAAAAATTGATTCGGAAGGAATATAATTAGTCATACACTAGTATAGAATCCCATGCAATACAAGGTTTTTTTAGCATCGACATATATAAATATATATATTAATTAAAAAAATAAAGTCTGAGATATTATGTAGTAAGTTACTCAATTTTTACAATATATTTATAAATTAAATTTGTAAATATAGAAATTGTCTAGAATATATGATGTGGTATATATATTTTCTAATTTACTCAATTGAACCATAAATAAATGATAGTCAAAGATAATTTAATGGTAGAGATATTGGTTAAGAATAAATGCAATTTATTAATTTACTCAATTTACTCAATTTAGTTTAATAAATATAGCAATTAATAAATTTGATTATTCCATGTGAGAAATAATCTGTTAGCTTTGACTGTAATTAGTTCATTTAGGAAAATTTAAAATTGTGACATTTGATATAAAAATAATTAAAACACCATAAGTACATAAATTATTTATAGTCTAATAAATTATTCCTTAAATTATTTATTGGTATTCTAATAAATTATTCCTTAAATTGAGCAAACATTATTTTAGATTGAAACAACATCTCAGAAAAGGCAGTATTAATTGAAGAAAGAAACTTGTTAACTTTTAACCAATAGAAAAATTACAATTGACACACCTTCTCTTACATTGACATTTGTCATTTCCCAAGAATTTTATTAGAATGTATGATTAATGAATTTGATTATTCCATGTGAGAAATAATCTATTAGCTTTGACTGTAATTAGTTCATTTAGGCAAATTTAAAATTGTGACATTTGATCTAAAAATAATTAAAACACCATAAGTACATAAATTATTTATATTCTAATAAATTATTCCTTAAATTATTTATGGTAACCTAATAAATTATTCCTTAAATTAAGCAAACATTATTGTAGATTGAAACAGCATCTCAGAAAAGGCAGTATTAATTGAAGAAAGAAACTTGTTAACTTTTAACCAATAGAAAAATTACAATTGACACACCTTCTCTTACATTGACATTTGTCATTTCCCAAGAGTTTTATTAGAATGTATGATTTATCTTCAACAACAAAAAAACAAAAACTTTTGTATAAGACGGACCTCTGGTACAAATAATGGAATACGATCAATGTCGGATTTGGGTTCAGAACTACCTTTTGCCTAAAATATATTGTAAAAAAACCTAAAAAGAAATTACTAAACTAAGATAATCTATCCACATAAACAATATTTTTATAAAAAAAATGTATTTAAAACAGGCTAAGAAGATTAAACATACTTTCTCAAATCAGATTCAATTGCTTTTGCATTTCTCTTATTGGAATCGAGTAACAAAATGCTTCATTTTTGATTTTTCGAGTCCATAACCTTGCCAAAATGACATAAAATAACCAACCTCGAGTGATTCCTATTCAAGAAACATGAAGATGTGTTGACATCAACATATATACACTAAGTAATCCTATAAAAGTTACTTTAATAGATAACTATAACTATGTATTAGCTTTATTTGTTCATAAGTGTGAGCAACTCAATAAACTAATTAATTTCGATGTCATTATTTAGTACATACAAATATATGTCGAGAAAAGAGTAGAAAATTAAGCTAACATACCAGCAAACAATAGGCACAAACACATATTTCTTTGAGAAAAGCTCTCTCTGTTTGTTTTCTTTCCATCCTAACCTTTCTTTGCACAAAAAGATGTGAAATTCCAAAGAGTCTAAAAAAATAAAATGCTTTGCTTTTGTTCTTCGATACTCCTTTCCATATATTCCTAACAATTTTATGATGGATATTATGTTCACAAAAAAATAACAATAAATGACTGTTTAAATCATAAAAGATAACTTAATCATAACAGAATAATAAATTCAATGATTTTAAAATCATAAAAAATAACTTACTCTAAGTGATGGCTAAACATATAACTATCCATCATTGACCTCATGGCTACGGATTTTGATTTCGTATTTGAGAGAGATACTTCTGAACCTATAAAACAAATCTAACCACATCAAACTCTTATTGATTGACTTCCAACATATATAAAAAAACCAGAATAACCAAATACCAGACACCTATTCAATAATGCTTTGATATTCATAGTCAAAATAGATAATGATTCATTTCGAAATTATGCCAGTATAAATTAAATCCTATCACAGAATACGCCGAAACAAAACTAGTTATTACCATTGGATTAAATAATTTTATTCAAAATTGGTTCTTTAATATGTCAGGATCAAAATAGGCCCAAACAAAATTGTAATAAGATAAGTAATAAAATATTTGAACTCTAGACCCAGAAAAAAAGCTAATCATAATCACAGAACGAAATGTAAAAAATTAAAAAATGTAAAGCATAGATTTAGGATGCGGCTTTTTTGCCTCATATCAACCCAAAACCCCAATAAATTATGTATTTAACTCTATATATCTTATACTAACTTAATTTTAAAATTTTTATGTTAGTTATAATACCCATATATTTTCTATAAATTTTATCTACATAACTTTATTAATTACTAAAATAATAGATCTTATCATTTTAAAAATTCAAGTTGTCATTGGGTCAACTAGTCCCAGTTTGGTGGGTCAAGTCAAAGGGCACAAAGGTCTGGAGGATCAGTTAAAACCTCCATAAGGCCCACGTATAGGGGTGAAGTTACGAAAATGTTCTTTGAATAGTCAACCAAAATCATTTATTGCCCTATAAATACCCCCATTTATTACCAATTATGGTATGCTTTTTCTTTCTTTACATCACTCTCTCAACTTCTAGCATTAGTTTCTGATTTCATCTTACCGACCACTAGGGGTGTTCATTATCGGGTACCCGGCTAATCGTTAGCTGGCTACCTTTTTTAACGGCCTGTGTCCGGGCCCATTTAATGCGGGTATCCGGTTAGCGGGTACCCGGATTAGACGGGTCGAGGCACCGAGTACTCGGTTATTATTTTTGATTACTTTTCTGATTTAATTATAATTTTTTTAAAAAAAATTCTGGGCATATTAGCTGAACATAACTAGCACTAAATCTAAAGGGCAGCAGGACCAATCTATGGGAAGTCTATGGATTAAAGAAGTTCTTTTCTTCTCTCTTCTTTTTTAAGGTTAAGTACATGAATGCAAGTGTGCAATACATTGAACTTCTTTTCTTCTCTCTTCTTTTTTAAGGTTAAGATCTAACATAAATTAATTTAAACTAATTTAATTTAAAACAAAATAAACTAATTTAAACTTATGCCAAAATAAACTAAATAACAAAAAAAAAGAGTATATATATTAACTATTATTGGGTCATTAACGGGTACCCGAATCAAATTAAAAGCGGCCCATGACCCAACCCGGTTAAGGCGGGTCAGGTACTCGACCCGGAGTTTTCATTTTTTTAATTTTTTGACCCGCCATTGATAAGGCGGGTCGGCGGGTCGGGTCAGACGGATCGGACACTTTTGAACACCCCTACCGACCACTGACTTGAGCGTCAGAGGGATTTTCCGGAAAATTGCCCCCGAATAAGTAACTCTGTTCGTTTTGCAGGTCAGCAGCTGAACTCGATTTGTCTTATTCAGTCCCTTCTACAGCATGATTCAACCGCAAACAATTCCTTTTATTGTGACTTAAATTAACTTGATTTCTTGGCAGAAACACAAGTTTCTTTTAAAGTACAAGCATCAATAGAAAACAATGGGAATAAATAAAGAGAGAGCTAAGTGGTAAGTAACATTGAATTGGTGACGGCGTATGCACATGGACTTACTATGGTACCTCGTGCCGTGGATTTTTTCACAAGTAGTTCAATAATTCCACTAGAAAAAGTAATACTTGTGCGGTATGAGCATAGGTATTTTGTCGGATTATTGAGTTATTTTTAAGTTTGATATTTTAGGTTAGATAAAAGTTAAATTTTGTATTCATATTGTTTTTAATATTAATGTATATTTATTTTTTTAGTCGAGTTAGAGTTGAGTTTTGTTATAAGATTGAGTTGGGTAAATATCAAGTTATCAAATTTATTTTGAACACTTTTATTCATCAGGACGAGAGAAATGATATTGTGCAATTAATAAATATGTTAAATATGTAATGAAAAGAAAAATAAAAATGTTGCAAATGTCATAAAATTAAAGAAAGAAATTGTCCTAATAATTCCACCCATTGTCTATTCACTGTAAGCTTGTAAATAATAATCTTTAATATCGATTATTTCTAAATAATCCAACTTTTGTATATTCTTTGCTGACAACAGTCCTTATTACATTTAAACCAGCCATTGTAGGTAACTACTAGTCGTTACCGTTACTTCTTCTTCCTTCTTAATCCTTATACTTCCTCGTTAACCATTCGCTACTGATATCTAAAGTAGCCAATTAAAATGTAAAAAAATGCTCTCAACAAAATATATAACAATAAAATTATTTATAAATTATACTCCCTGCTATTCTACCCATTAGTCCCATTGATTTTTCTTCACTATTCACTTAGCACTCTTAATTTGTATTTATTATTAATCTATAAGTTAAAACATAATCATGTGCATTGGCGGATCTATGCATGGGCACCCCGGGGCACGTGCCCGGGAGGAATTTTTTCGACATTGTTTTTGTTTTAATCTTAATTTTAACCTTTATGTTTAAAATTTTGATTTTTTTTTATGTATTTTCACTCTTAATCTTGATCTTAATCCTAATTTTTATGTTATAATCTTTAATTTCAATCTTAATCTTATATTCTCAATCTTGTTGTTCTAATCTTTATTCTTAATCTTGATTCTTATTACATATAAGTGTTTTTTGATATCTGATAACAACGTCATCTTAATTTGATTTAAGTTAGAATTGCGAAATCACTGTGTCTCAGAACCTAATGTTTAGTCAGGCTATGTGAACTAAATAGCAAACCAAGTACACAGATTCACAGAAGAGTATGGATGCTTTAGAAATTAGAAGTGGGAGTTGCAGATTGTGTTTTTAGGTATTTGGTTAAAATCTCACGTGAATTATTGTGAAGCTAGAATGCAAATCTAAAGTCGCGAGTCTTGGTTTGGGGTGGATAGATTTGACTTTGTTGCTTAATTCATTTTATAAATGCTATGTTTTAGGTGAAGTCAAGATTCAAGTTGACTGAATAACAAAACACTACGGTTGACTTTCGATTGATTAATATGAATCTCAAGTGAGTGGTTGACTACCCCTCCCAGCTCCCTCTTCTCTGTTTTGTTGAGGAATCGTTTGTTATTAAACCTTTTTCCTAGTTTAAGTGACTGTTTCACAAAAACGCTATATGCTGCTCACACTAGCTAATTCAATCCATTGATTTGTGCCCCAGGGAACTTTAAATCCTAGATCTGCCACTGATCATGTGGGATCTTGTTTGATTCGTCTCAATACAAAGATTATTAGTATTACTTTTTATAATTTTTAATTAAAAACAATTAGTAATGCTAAAGGTTAAAATGCCATCTCAGCAAGTGTGAAAAACCAAATGAGACTAATAGGTTGACAGGAGGTAATAATAATTAACCAGTGTGATTATTATGACAATTTGTGGACAAACCACTCGCTTGCAAGGTCTAGCGCTCGCTTTTTTATTAGGTAAGATATTTTCTATTAATACTATGTCCTTTATTATTATAGGGAAAAATTATAAGAAACTATCTAATATATACACTTTTTTTTTTAAAAATTATCTTATATAAAAAAATTTGCAAAAAACTACCTTATATAATACAATTCTTTGCAAAATACTACCTTTTACTGATTTTCGTCAATTGACTATTAACATTAACATTGACCTGCACAAAATACTACCTTATATAATACAATTTTTTGCAAAACACTATCTTATATAATACAATTCTTTGCAAAACACTACCTTATATAATACAATTCTGTGCAGGTCAACTTTAATGTTAACAGTCAACTGACAAAAATCAGTAAAAGGTAGTGTTTTGCAAAAAATTGTATTATATTAGGTAGTTTTTCGCAAATAAAAATAAATTTATATAAGGTAGTTTTTTTAAAAAAATATATAGATTAGGTAGATTTTTCCTTTTTATAAATATATAGTCTAGACAATCTATAAAACGGAAAGCCTCATTATCATCAAGATTCTGTAATCTTCTTCACCAAGTGCTACTTTCACTCGTCGCCTCCGATTTTTTGAATCTACTTTCTTAGTGTCCTTTGGTGAGTTCATCTTAACTTTCATCTTCGTTCTTCCATTATATTTTTAAATTTAAATCTTCAATGAAAGGTATTTTTGAGTATGTATTATTCATAAATTTTTCATATCACTAGTGGTTATTTATAATTATTTTGATATTGTGATTTGATATGTTGATTGTAGATTTGTAGTTAAATTGATGTATCTGAAAATTTGAAGATTAGATACATATATATATATATATATATATATATATATATATATATATATATATATATATATATATATATATATATATATATATATATATATACGCAACAATTTTTTTTTATTCAATCTAATAGAACATAACAGTAATGTTTTTGATTCATTTGATTCATTTCCGCAATCCACCGTTTAAGATAAGCTTAAAATCTGAATTTTTTTTGTAAATGCTCATTCTGTTAGATATTGCCAAAATACAGCAACAATTTTTTTTATTTCTCCTAATACTGTCTATCGTGTTTTATTAATTTTTATGCAATCTAATAGAACATAACAGTAATGTTAGTGATTATTTCAATGTCATGGATTTTACTTGTTTTACATCCATCCATTTAAAATACTCGCTATAAGATAAACCGCTGCAAATTCTTTGGTTTGTAAAAACACTAACAAGGTCGCAATTCTATGCAGTAATTTGGGAAAAAAAAAAAACTAAAATCATGTAGAAAAGTAAATCGTTAAGATAATTGGCGGATTTACAAATAAAAAGCTAACAATACATTAGAATCAATCCGAAGCCAAATTTAATTCAGCATGGACAGTCGTGTGAAGTTGTGAGAGTTTTGTTGCTGTTAAAACTATTTTACATTATTTTTGGAGAATTTTTTTTTCATACATCAGATACTAATTAACAGTTGTCATCCTTAAGAGTCTTGGATTATGGAGTGGTTTCAGTAATATAACTGTTGAAAGTAGAACTGGCTTCCTAAAATTTGTTGTTGTGCCCTTTTGATCAACAACTAATGCTTAAGAGGAATTACTGGGGTAAAACGTTGCTAAAGTGGACTTATTTTGTTTAATACGTCTTTACTTGGCTAACTGGACTGCATAATTTAGCTGATTAAGTGAAGTAAGCTAGGTATAGTGATGATTTGATTCTTAAATATCTCTTGTTTAGTTACAATCCTGGTCATGATCAACGAGTTCAGTGACCACGAAACTGCGTGGTAGTTGTAGTGTATTTGGCTAAAGGGCATTTGTGCACTAGCTAATCTCGAGTATGGTACTTTGTGTAGTGAGAGATATGTTGCAAAGGTCTCAACATTGATTTACACTGATTGCCTAACTTAAGAATATTGTGCCCCAATAAATTTTGCCGCAATAGTGGTTGTCGTTAGCAACTAGGTCAGTTTGTTTTCTAATTCAACTGTTTTATGTATATTGCCATGACTTTCAGGAATGGCAACGCTTCAAGCTACTTTGGCGACAATTTGGTGCAAGAATGACAACCATTCTGCGCAATACATGCTGCCTAAAACTTCTTTCTTGCCTAGATTCGATATACTGGGGAATACTGCCAGTGCTCATAGCAGAGAGTTTCATCCTAATTCCTTGAGTTCGGGCGCTCAAGCAACTTTGACCTTTGATCCACCAGCTACAAATACTAATAAAACTAAACAAAAGCATACAGTTGACCCTTCTTCTCCAGACTTTCTTCCTCTCCCATCCTTTGAACAGTGTTTCCCAAAGAGCACAAAAGAATACAGGTGTTTGTTTTCAAACTTCACAACTCCAGTTTCTTATGTGATCATTTGTGATTTTGTGAACTCTATTATATATTTTATTTGCAGATTATCTTGTTTTGCGTTTTTAATGGTTTCTAACAGCTTTTTTGCTGGAGCTTTGAATATTTATGTGCTAGCGTGAACGTGTATAATAGTTTGTGTATATTGTGCATACAGAGAAGCTATTCATGAGGAATCAGGTCATGTGCTCAAAGTACCCTTTCGGCGTATTCATCTATCTGGAGATGAACCCCATTTTGACACTTATGATACCAGTGGCCCTCAGAACATTAGTCCACGAACTGGTATGGTTTTAATTTCTTCCCTTTCTAGCAGCAAAAGTTTCAAACTGTTGATGAAGTTTCAATGAAAGTTCTTTCTCCAGTTAATGCTGTTAGAGAATTAGGTTTTCCTTTTCTGTGATTTCACTTTCAAATTTTACTCATTTTGTACCCCAATTAGGCACAATGTGTTTCTTTTATCATGTATTTACGTATCTTGTTAGTTCTTTCTATTTCCTGTGAACCTATTGCATGTATTTTTAATGTTATTCTTGCTGTAATTTTCATTGTTGATTTCATGTTTAGTTTATAAGAGCTTTACAACTTTTGTTTCATTTTCTTTTCTATATGAATTATTTTTTCTTCATTGGTTTTCAACCCAAATAATTAAAGTTCATTGCTGTTGAGATTGTTCTTGTTTTATAAGTCTTGTCTTAATCTCTTTAGTTTGAATTAAGATTATGTTCCTACTGGTCTCTAACTTGATTGGTTATTTATGCTATTGTACAACAGGACTCCCTAAGTTGCGCAAGGATTGGGTTGACAGGAGAGAGAAGTTGGGTCTACCGCGATACACCCAAATGTTTTATGCTAAGCAGGGAATTATAACTGAAGAGATGCTGTTCTGTGCTGCCCGTGAGAACCTTGATCCAGAATTTGTAAGGTCAGAGGTTGCTCGTGGACGTGCAATTATTCCTTCCAACAAGAAGCACTTAGAATTGGAACCTATGATTGTTGGAAGAAATTTTCTGGTCAAAGTTAATGCAAACATAGGAAATTCTGCTGTTGTTAGTTCAATTGAAGAGGAAGTCCACAAACTTCAGTGGGCAACTATGTGGGGCGCCGACACAATCATGGATTTGTCAACAGGTCGACATATTCATGAAACCCGTGAGTGGATCTTGCGTAACTCTGCTGTACCAGTTGGTACGGTTCCTATTTATCAGGCACTCGAAAAGGTGAATGGGATTGCTGAGGATCTCACCTGGGAAATTTTTAGGGATACCTTGATTGAACAAGCAGAGCAAGGTGTGGATTATTTCACTATTCATGCTGGCGTTCTCCTAAGGTACATTCCTCTCACAGCCAAGCGCATGACTGGCATCGTATCTCGTGGTGGATCCATTCATGCCAAGTGGTGTTTAGCTTACCACAAAGAAAATTTTGCTTATGAGCACTGGGATGATATTCTTGATATCTGTAACCAATATGATATAGCTCTATCAATTGGTGATGGCCTCAGGCCTGGGTCTATATATGATGCCAATGACACTGCCCAGTTTGCCGAGCTCTTGACTCAAGGAGAACTTACTCGACGAGCCTGGGAGAAAGATGTGCAGGTATTTTATATGAACTATGCTTTTGTAAATAGAATTTGATGTTTCAGTTCTAGTTCTTTGTTATCACCACAGCATGTTTCATCGCCAACTTTTCTTTTGATTGCTGCTGTAACATTTTCATATATTGAGTATTGATAAAAATTTTACCTCAGGTTATGAATGAAGGGCCTGGACACATTCCAATGCACAAGATTCCCGAAAATATGCAAAAACAGCTGGAGTGGTGTAATGAAGCTCCTTTCTACACGCTTGGTCCATTAACAACTGATATTGCTCCTGGCTATGATCACATAACCTCCGCCATCGGTGCGGCTAATATTGGAGCTCTTGGCACTGCTCTTTTATGTTATGTGACTCCCAAGGAACATCTTGGTTTGCCAAACAGGGATGATGTGAAAGCTGGGGTAATTGCCTACAAAATTGCTGCTCATGCTGCTGATCTGGCTAAGTGCCATCCATTTGCTCAAGCATGGGATGATGCATTGAGCAAAGCTAGATTTGAATTCCGGTGGATGGACCAGTTTGCCCTTTCACTTGACCCAATGACCGCCATGTCCTTCCATGATGAAACCTTGCCATCAGAGGGTGCCAAGGTAGCACATTTTTGCTCGATGTGTGGTCCTAAATTCTGCTCTATGAAGATAACCGAGGACGTCCGCAAGTATGCTGAGGAACATGGTTATGGTAATGCCGAGGAAGCTGTACAACAAGGGATGGAAGCTATGAGCGCTCAGTTTCTGGCTGCAAAGAAAACGATCAGTGGAGAACAACATGGTGAAGCTGGGGGTGAAATATACTTGCCACAAAGCTACATAGAGTCTTTGAAGAGGTAATTAACAAATTCATATTCTTTTCGTACCAATCCTTTGGATACATTTATCCAAATAGCTGTGCCAACCAATTTGATACAATTCTATATTTGGCCATGACTCCACGTCTTCCTCTTCTAATCGACAAACTCATTTTCTCCATCTCATCCATGCACTCCTTCATCCACTTGTTAATGTGTTGGTTTGTTATTTGCTCCAAACAAAATTTTTAAAAAGCACCGTAATTTTAAACGTTGCAAAATCCTTGGGACGAATACAAATCTTTATAATTACCACTACAACGCTTCAAAATAATTCGACAAATTATAATCTAAGTTTCTGCATCTGTTAATCATGACTTTACAGATAAAAGTATGAGCATTTGAAGTCCAGTCGAGGCAGTGGCATAGTTGAGCTTAGCCCTCCTTGAAGCCTCAGCAGATGCAGATTAATTATTCTGGACTTTTCCTGAGGTGGTAAGTTCGAGGTCGATGAACAAATAAAGAATAGACTAACTTGCTTATGCTTGTCTGAGAGTTGAGACTATGGAATCGATGGAGCCATTTCCCTTTCCTTTTCAATAATTGAACTTCATTGCTTATTTATTTAGAATTCGCATTTATTAACATAAGAAAGGCACCAGGGGTGTCTGTCTCTGCACACAGCATCTCAACTGTATTGATGAAAGATGCGGGCAAGGCAGGCTGAGAAAGTCCCTTTGAACCTGAACAGGATAATGCCTGCGTAGGGAGTGTGCGTTTTCTTTTGTATTGTTTTTGCGTGCAAACAGGGTTTATGACTTATGAGGCCTGCTTAATCTGGGTTAGCTGGTTCGTTATCTTGACCAAGCACGTCTATGATTCAGGTTGGTGGCTGCCAACTGTTTGTTAAATCTGTTATTTCCTCTACCTTCCTTAAACTTTTGGTTCAATAAACAAATGTATACGCTTTGGAGTAGTAAGCTATTTATTGCCGATTCAAACGGTAAATGGTTTACATCATGTAATATGAAGAATTGATTATTAGTAGGATAGTCTTGGGTGGACCCTTACTTAGACTGTACCCTTAATCATGACTTACAGATACGTTTGGTAGGTGGTAATAAACGGTGGTAATGAAAATGAAAAACTTGTGTAATTTTAGTTGAAAAATCTCTTGACTATCTTAATGGTCATGCTTGTCTAACTTCAATCATTTAATTTTTTTCATAAAATTCATTCCAATGCATTACCATTGGGAGATGTAGTATTAGAAGGTGATGAAATTTCACACTATATCATTCCCATTACCTCCATTATTACCACTAACCAAATGGGTCGTTAGGGTCTGAATATTTTGTATTAGGTCCAAACACGCCGAGTTTGATTGGTCTATGGTCCTAAACGGTAAGTCTTGATTACTCATACTACAACGTTTTTACATTTTAAAGATTACATTAGTATTGAAATGGGTCTATGGGTTGTATATACATCTAAATTGAGTCTGAAAATATAAAAATGGGTTTGGAATAAACTTAAAATTGATTTTGGATTTTATTAGAGATCTGATTTAGAGCGGGTTTGGACTAAATATGTCTTGAGAGAGGTTTGGATTGGGTCTGGGTTTGGATCAGAACACCCTAGATTCAAACCTAGACAATTTTTTAACCCCAAACCCTAAAACTGGTTGAGGTGTGTAGCAGTTTTGTTAGGGTCCTGAACCCATGATCATCTCTAAATATGGGTAAATGTTTTTAATTTCTAACACTTAGTATATCATATTTATGCTAAGGCGCTGCTTTTGATCATGTATTTCCTTGCTGTTGTATTTTTATTATACATCCATAAACGTGATGGAAATTAGAGAAGCTACTTTTCTAATGGGGATTAAATGGATTAATTTAGATTAGAAAACTAATGTATTTAGGTTTCGAAGGGTTGTAGGTGTTTGGCTTTGTTGTGGTCCTTGTGGAGCTTATTAACATAAACAAAGTGCATTGAGTCTTTAAGGAATCTAATTGTTTCAATAAAAGTATAAAAAAGAAAGAGAATGATTTGAAGTTGTAATATAGGGATGACAACTCGGTTCGAATTTTTTTTTGATTCGAGCCGATTTGAGAAATTTAATTCAATTCGAGTGCGATAGGCATTGTATTCCAATCCGTATTCGATAATATAGTTTGAGTCCGATTCAGAGATAAATCGGAGTTAGAACTCATAAAAATTTGATACTTCGACTCGACTTTGGCTTCGATTCGACCCAACTCGTCCCAATAGCCAACTCCGAATTGAATATAATTATAATACTAAAAAATTTAAACGTAATATTTTTTATTTTATAATTCATTATTAACAGAGAGCTGAATTATGACCAAGGTTGTTATAAGTGTAAATTTAACTCAAATAAAAAATAACTTCCAAAATTGGATCGTAGAATCGAATGATTTAAGAGTTTTTCAAAGATAAGAAGTTTTAATTGCTTATGTAATGTCCTTTAGCTATTTCTAATGTAAAAGAACACTTAAAACTCATTTGATGTTTTAAAAACTGTTATTATTTAAAAAGTATTTATGTACTTCTAATTTGTTTTCTTTTTTCTATTATTATTATTAGGGCCAAATTTTCGATTTAGTTTTCACATAAAATCAAATCAAACTAAATTAAATTCGATTTTTTGATTATTCAATCCAAATTCAAATTAAATTTTGCCATAAAATCTAATCAAATAAAATTAATTTGATTTAGACTTTTTTTAGTTTAATCCAAACCAAATTTACTCCTTTAAGACAAATGTAAAGTTAAAATCAAATTTGAAAACAAAATATAGCATAAGTTGGAATGAAAAAATGGAACGTGAATTGTAGATGATAGGTTTATCTTTTGTTGCAAGAACGCTTAAGGTTTTTTTTAGTATTTTCTTCTAAAGTGAATATGAGCTCCAACTTTTATTCGGTTTGTAATTTTGATTTTTGATCTTTAGCAAACTCAAACCTAATCCAAGCCAAATTATTTTGGTTTAGAAATTTCTAATTCAATTAGAACCAATTGTTGAAAATTTCAAACCATATTTCTTATACGATTTGGACTAGTTTGGTTTACGGTTTTTATTCGAATAACTTTAACTCCTAATTACTATTATAATTTAACAAACATAAAAAGATATACACTAGTAAATAGATTAGTAAAGCAAACACACACCAAGTAGATACAGCAACAACGATCCTGGTGCTAAGTAGAGTGATCTTATAATAGGTTATCAAAACTGCACTACATTGTAATATTCTTAAAGCCATAATAATTATGAAAACCAATGTAATCATTTATAAGTCAGTAACACCGAATGAAATTAAGGCTTAATTTATAATATAGATAAAAAAAATAGCTCTAAGTAAGAATTTCATTAAAAAGCTACGAGTTCCAACTATGGTTAAGAGTCTTAATTTAATCATCCGAAAGCAAAGGAATTAGGATCCGAAGATATAGTTGATTGGGTGGGCTAATGTCAATTTAGCATTTTGTGGAGTATTTATAAAATCATGTACAATTAGTAGAATCGTACGATTCTATTTGCACTCCTACAAATCTATACGATTCTAACGATTCTAATTGCGATTTAAGAATTTGAAGGACATATTTTCTTTATTAAGTTGTATTTGAAAGGCTACTCAATTAGTTTTTTATGCTTTTAAATCACTAGTATAATATCGATAAGAATAACGCTTGATAATAATTCGAACTCCATCGAAAGTCCGAGAATCCAAGTCGAAGCAAAGTTGAAGTAAAGTTGAAGGATGGTAATTCGAGTCGAGTCCAACCTATTGCGATCCGTAGGAATACTCAACTTAATAATAAGAGGATATGATGGTTAGGAATAGTCAACTTAACCAAGTGTGAATTCTAAGTTAGGAATACTTAACTCTCACATGTGAATTAAGGACTATTCACTCTCTCCCTAATTTGGACACCAACTAAATTCTAAACCAACAATAAGTTAAAACAATAAGCAAAGCTTAAGTTTGAAGATTTTGTTCGATAATGCAAGTTTGATTTATATTAATCATATGTATGAGTATATATATTACTCATCGTACGGCTATTAGCAAACAAAAAGACTTTAACTATGACTCCTTGGATTCCTTCAACTAAATAGCCAAAAAGGAATACTTTCTAAACATTAAGACCGGCTATTATTACAACTAATAATAAAAGTAGACTCTTTTAACCGAAAAGTAAACTAAAATAACTAAAAAACCAATCGTTACATAATTGTACATTATAACTCTTCTATTTGACTTCTAGGATTCTAAAACTAGCTCATAAATGGAACTTTAACTTTCTTATTAACTCATGTTAATACAAATTAAGCCGCATTTGAATTATTATTAACTCATATATATACATATATATATATATATATACATACATTAACGCTTATACATGTTTAATAATTTTATTGAAAAATTATAAGAAACTATCTAATCAGGTCGAAACAAGTATTTATTCGCCTATTTTTCGATACGTAAACCGAAAAAGATATTTGGCGTCATTTTTACCTATCATAATAATTTTTTTTCAAAAAACGGACGTTGCAATTACCCTTATGGGGTAACTCTTTCGAAAATCCGATTGAAACAAGAAATTATTCGACTATTTTTCGATACGTAAACCGAAAATGATATTTGATGTCGTTTTTACCCATCATAAAGATTTTTTTTTGAAAAAACGGACGTCGCTACTATCCTTATGGGATACTCTTTCGAAAATTCGAAAGAAACAAGTACTTATTCGAAAGAGTACTTGTTTTGACCAATGAATTAAACATTAAAATGGTGAATTAAATGTTAAAATTATTTTTTCGTAAAATTATATAACATTTATAGTTTTTTTCCATAAAATTATTAAACATTTATGGACGTTAATTGTAACAGACTAGAAATTTTCTTGTAATCATTCCATTAATTTTTCCCGATAAATTCTTAATTCATAATCCTTAACTCCAATTTAATTTAGTCATCATGTATGATTTTATTTCCTCGAGATTTAATTTTATATCCAATCTTATATTCCCTTAAAATTTCAATACGTGTCCGAGTTCTTTAAATTATTTCCAACTCAAAATTTTATATTTCTAAAATATTCTTTTTGAGCCAAAATATTTTAATTGCTAATTTATATACTTCAAAATTTTCGAAATTTTTAAACTTACAGTTTACTAATGCTTTACGTTTTGGATACTTAATTCATAATTAATTTCGTTAACAATTAGTTTAATGATTTTAACACTTTCACTTAAGCTATTTTAAAACCATTATAATTATAATACTAAATTTAACTACACTTTTAAGCTTGTTTTTACACCTAAACTAATCCTAACTACCTAAAACTAATAAGTCAAAATCTATCCAATATTTTAATCTTGTTTACTTATGCAAGTTAACCAAATTGGACAAATGAAAATCCTAACACCATACCCTCCTTATCCTAGAGGTTAGGCCATGCCTACTTGATTTTTTTAATCAAATATCTCAACAGCCATACCTAAATTAGCCTATTTAAGTACATGGTCTATTGCAAAAATGGGAAGAAAGAGACCAAACCTTTTTTTTTACCCTTGTTTACGTGAGACTTGTGGAAATTATAACCCACTAATTTTTTTTCCCATTTTCTCCTAAATTCACCTTATAAAATCATATACTAATATTCCTAAAATTAATTAGTTAGAGAAAATCAAGAAGAAGAAGAAGCAATAGTTGGGGTATAATTTTGCGTACTTGAAGATCATCATTTTGGAGTATTGGGCTTGGAGCATTGGAGCTTGGAGGATCACACTATCCACTTTCCTAATTAGTATTTAGTACTAATTCTTGGTGTTAGTATGGTATAATTCCTTACCCTACTTTTTATATGGAAATTTTACATTACATTTACTTTATAATATGCAAAGTATGAAATATATTGAGCATGATTCATCATCATCATCATCATACCCAGTGTATCCCGTTCATATACAATCTATGTCCAGGGTCTAGGGAGGGAAGATAGACAGCGTCTCATACCCATAAGGAGAGGGCGGTCAAAAGAGTCTCCCGGCTCAGGAAGGGTCTTTAAAGATAGGAACCCTTGGAGGAAAGTGTGTCAAAGAGTCCTCCGGCTCGTGAAAGATCTTCACCGAGAGCGAAACCTGCAACTTAAAAATAGCATTAGTAGATTACATACAAATATCAAACAAAAGGTAGAAGTAAAGAAGAAAAAGAGCTATAAAAAGGTAGAAAGTTGGGCATGATTAATTAGGAAAAATTGGTTGATGAATTTATGATTATGTTTATACAAAGTATGTTATGCTAAAATTATTATTAGTGTGTTGTTTAATAAATTTTGAACATGCTAGAAAGTTGGGTGGATTATTATGCTCTAACCAAAATTAAGTTTTACTTAAGTATAAATTTGTGTTGGTATGTTTATGGGTTATATGCTATATTAGGAACATTATTATAATTAAGTATGTTTATGCTAGAATTTTTTTTTTAATATGTTTATGTTAGTTTTAATAATGTTAATAAGTTGTGAGTAGTTCTTATGAACATGTTATATTAACTAGGATTATATATAAAAAAAAAGAGAGAGTTGTTATTAGAATTTATTTGATATTTATGATATCCTTAATAGTATATCAAATTTTCAAGTTATTGTGTAGAAGCTTTTATTTTTTTTAGTGATTATGTAAGTATTTAAGCTTAGGATATACTACATCATCATCATCATCATCATCATACCCAGTTTATCCCGAACATAGATAGATCTATTTTCAGGGTCTAGGGAGGGAAGATAGACGGCGTCACATACCCATAAGGAGAGGGCGGTCGAAAGAGTCCCCCGGCTCAAGAAGGGTCTTCAAGAGAGGAACCTGCAAGAAAACCGAAAACCTGCATCTTACATCTTACACCCATGTTAGCCAAACATAGAAATCAATAAACCGACAGCGAAGTAAGAGACATACACAACAAAAAGAAAATGTACATGTAACTAAAACGGTGAAAAGAGGTGGTAGAGAGCGATGGCGAAAAGGCAAATACTAATAACAAACAAGAGTAGAAATCTCGGACGTGAATAAGGCGCCGCCAATTTTCCCTATCCCTGGTCAGGTCCTTAGAGAGGTGAAGTTCGTGCATGTCATATTTAATCTGCTCCTCCCATGTCCTCTTAGGTCTTCCTCGGCTTCTTTTGCCCTCCACTATGATGCACTCGATCCTTCTTATTGGAGCGTCATGGGTGCTTCTCTGCACATGCCCAAACCACCTTAACCTATTCTCTCGCATCTTAGCAGAGAGAGGTGCAACCCCTAACTTTTCCCTAAACTCCTGATTTTTTATCCTGTCCATCATAGTCTTTCCACTCATCCATCTCAGCATTCGCATCTCTGTTAAATCCATCCTCTGTTCTAAGACCTTCTTTACGGGCCAACATTCTGTCCCTTACAACATAGCCGGCCTAATAGCAACGCGGTAAAATTTACCCTTAAGTCTACTAGGGAACTTTTTATCACAAAGCACTCCAGTCGCTGCTCTCCACTTAAGCCATCCTGTCTGTATGCGGTTTGAGACGTCCCCATCGATCTCCCCATTACTCTGGATAACTGAGCCCAGATATTTGAACTTGGACGTGCAAGCAATAGCTTCTCCCCCGATGGTCACCTCTGGCTCCCCTAACAAATCTTTCCCACTGAAGTCACATCTCAAGTATTCTGTCTTCGAGCAGCTTATTCGCAACCCCTTTCCCTCCAAGGCTTCCATCCACTCTTCCAATTTACTGTTAGCCTCCTCCTTAGATTCTGCTGCCAAAACGATGTCGTCGGCGAAGAGCATAGACCATGGTACTGTCTCCCAACTGGATTTTGAGATCTCATCCATAATGACTGCAAAGATGAAAGGACTAAGGGATGTTCCCTGATGTAGTCCCACTCCAATACTGAAAGTCTCTGTTAAACCCACCAGTGTCTGGATATTCGTCGAGACTCTGTCAAGTTGAAATTGTTTTATAAATGATATTATATATACTCGGATAACTAGCACAAGCCGTTAAGGACCAAGTTTGAAGAGAATTGCAATGATGTTGTGCAAGAATAATTTGATGCAAAGTGTTCAAAAGAAGCATTTTGGGAATATTGAAAGTTATGAATTAGTTGTCTGTAAAGATCGGAATTTAACAAGGAACAAAGAATGTAAAAAAGTATTTGTGACATGTTCAATTTAATGATATTTGAATATTAAGTGGATGCTTGATTTCTAGTATCAATTGAGTATTTGAGTTCAAGATTTATTAGTTGGGCAATTTGAGTATTAAAATGGGAATTTGGAGTTGAAATTTTAGTTCCAAAACTGAACCATTTTGTTTTGCAATTTTCGGTATAGTTATGATTGTCTATGGGTCTTGGTGTCTGCATATGAATTGTAGAGCTCGGAGTCGCGGTCGCGTGGGCACTTGAATCTCCCCAAAATGAGTTTGTATGAGAGAGTTATGCCCAAATTACTAACAGACTGTTATGAGAATCGAAAATATTCAATTATGAGGTTAATTGTTCAAATTGGGATCTAAATTGGGTATTCCTTTAATCAAGTATTTACGATTATTTTATGTTTCTTTATTCGGTAATTATGGATGGTATGAATTTGTTGGGTATTATTGATGGTGATGCAAAAAGGGAGCTTGAATCTTTATCTTTTGAAGTTAGAAGTTGATGCACACAAAGTGTTTGTTCAAATGCATCAATAAAGTTCTTTGGTTTTCTAATATGATTTTTAGTTGAATAATTTGCTCATTAAAGGTAATCCTACAAACACTATTATTTTTTAAATTCAATTTAAGTATTTCAAAGTTCATGTTATGTTTTATAAGTTGTGATATTACTGCTATTTATATTTGAGCAAAATCGTATATTTTTGGTGTTTGGATCTTTGGAATATGACTTTGACCTTGCTTTTAATCCTTGATCAAAAGTATGTTTTGTATGTTCATAGCTTTATAAATATGAGCTTTTAAATATTGTACTATCAAAATGAGTTATGATTAATGATTTTAAAGAAAATCAAGTGATTTACTGATTCGTTTTATATTGAAATGTTCAACATTGAAAAATGCCCGTTTTTGGGAATTGGCAACGGATATTTATGTCCGGATTATTATGACATCCTATAGCTTGATAATAGGTAACGATTTTCGGATCGGTCTCGAGCCCTCGATCCCGTTTCGTTCTTGCAAGAACCGTATTTCGGTGATTACGATCACCCGTATTCTCAGGATTTAGATCAAGCCTACTTCCTGACGGTCCTTACATTCCCACGTTTTAAAGTTGTGTTATATTATTGTTTTAATATGAGTTTTGAATAAATACGTTTGGTATATAAAGTTTTGTTTGTTTCGCAAATGAAATCTTATGTTTCATTTGTCGTATTTTGATTTCGCTATTAACTTGTAAAGTAATAGCCGTATGTTGATTTTCGCTATTAATTTGTAAAGTTATAGCCGTGTTTTGATTCACTATGAACCAAAGATTCTTAGTCGTATTTATGTCCATATCAAACAATCTTTTAAAAGAGTTTGAGTTTTGATAAAATTAATGTTTTATAAGGAGTTACCAAATGAGCAAAAGATTGAATTGAAGATGTTTGTAATTGACTTGTATATAAATGTAATAGTTTGTTGGATTACTCAACAATTCAATTGTTGACAGTCTTTGATGGGACCTATCCCTTACGGGGGATAGATCCATTTCCAGGTTAGCTCTGCTGTGGAGATAATGTCTGCTTGTGTTATGTGTTAAGTGCGCAGCAAGGACTTCTATTTGAAAATCGTAATGACAATTAGATATTTGTAAATTAAATTGTAATAATTTTATAATATTTTGTAAATCGTATTCACTTATTTAATGTAAAAAATTTTAAATACTCTGATATTGGTTTGCTGTGGCTATCGAGCTACCGGTCGGATTCAGTCCAGACTTTTATAAGTCTTCCGCTATGCTTTGTATACAGTATTATTATACAGTTTAGCTGGTTTGGGCTGTTTCAATTGGTAGCAATTGAAACAGGCCAAACCATCATAAACAGTAATATAATACTATTTACAAAACACAGCGGATGACTTAAAGAAGTCTGGACTGAATCCCACCTGTAGCTCGATAGCCACAACAAACTAATATCAGAGTATTTAAAAAGTTTTACATTAAATAAGTGAATACTATTTACAAAACATTATAAAATAATTACAAGTTAATTTACAAATATCTATTAATTTACAAAATGTGTTTCAAAAATCAGTCCTCGCCTCGCACGTATCACATAACACATGTAGAAAACCTCTCCACATAAGATCCAACCTGAAAATGGATCTATCCCCCGTAAGGGATAGGCCCCATCAAAGACTGTCAACAATTGAATTGTTGATTAATCCAACAAACTATTACATTTAGGTACAAGTCATTTACAAACATCTCTAATTCAATCTTTTTGTCATTGGTATCTCGATATGAAACATTAATTTATCAAAACCCAAACTCTTTTAAAAGACTGTTTGGTATCGACATAAATACGACTAAGAACCTTTGGTTCATAGTGTAAAAACACGGCTATAACTTTACAAGTTAATAGCGAAATCAAAATACGACTATTACTTTACAAGTATATAGCGAAAGTCAAAATACGACAAATGAAACATATGAATTCATTTGCGAAACAAACAAAACTTTATATACCAAACATATTTATTCAAAACTCATATGAAAACAATAATATAATAACACTTTAAAACGTGGGAATATATGGACCGTCAGGAAGTAGGCTTGATCTAAATTCTGAGAATACGAGTGATCGTCATCACCGAAATACGGTTCTTGCAAGAACGAAACGGGATCGGGGGCTCGATTCTGATCCGAAAAGCGTTACCTATTTTCAAGCTATAGGATTTCATAATAATCCGGATATAAATATCCGTTGCCAATTCCCAAAAACGGACATTTTTCAATGTCGAATATTTCAATATAAAACGAATCAATAAATCACTTGATTTTCTTTAAAATCAAGAATCATAACTCATTTTCATAGTACAATATTTAAAAGCTCATATTTATAAAGCTATGAACATACAAAACATAATTTTGATCTAAGATTAAAAGCAAGGTCAAACAAAGTCAAATTCCAAAGTTTCAAACACCAAAACTTGTATGATTTTGCTTAAATATAAATAGCAGTAATACCACACCTTATATAACATAACTTAAACTTTAAAATACTTAAATTAAATTTAAAAGATAATAATGTTTGTAGGATTACCTTCCTACGCCATGAGTATCAATCAATCATTAAAATACCAATACTCATCATCATCAACCATCAACATGTAAAAGCTTTAGTTACCATCAATGGTGTTTAACCAAATTTACACCAATCATAAATCCCAAATACCCAAATTATATCATAACTAGAGGTGTTCAACGGGCCGGATCGGGTCAAAGCCTTAACGGGTCGGGCCGGGCCACTATTAATTTTTAATGAGTCGGGCCGGGTCAAAGCCCTTTTGACCTGACCTGACCCGACCCATTAAGATTTTATTTAATCTTTTGATCTTACAAATTGCAACTTACTGTTACAAAGAACAATATTATATATAGCAGCACAAACAAACCTTCATACAATTTGTACAGTGTCCTTCTTACAATATTACTTACTGTTATATGAAGCAACTAACATAACCAACTAACATAATCAATCATATAAGACTTATCATGCTTATATGTTATAAGACTTATCATGTTATAGAAATGTAATTTAATCATGAATTATTTCTGTTTTGAAAGCTTATAACATTTAAGTAACATTTAAGTTCTGATTAACATTAATCATCAACAATGAACATGCTTCATTCTAAGTCTGATTACAATTTGTTATACTATAAGTAGTCCAAAAATATAAACAGCAAGTCAGCAACTAACATAACCAACTAACATAATCAATCATATAACGAAGTACTATAAGCTTTCAAGTGATATATCATCATCTTCATCATTATCCTCAGCATCCTCAACTTCTTTGTTTGTCTTATTAAAAGAGTAATCAATTCCGATGTCCAAATGAAACTCATCATCATGACGACGCCAATCTTGCACACATATTAAGGCTTGAACTGTTTTCGGCTTTAATGAGCTACGATTAGGAGATATTGTTTTCCCTCCGATGCTAAATGCAGATTTTGACGCTACACTTCTAACAGGAATACTAAGTAAATCTCGTGCCATAATCGAGAGCTCAGGGTACCTCATCGAAGCAGAATGCCAATATTCTAATACATCCAAATCGGAAAGGAAATCAACACGTGGCTCGGCTAAATACATATCAAGCTGTGATTTTCTAGATTCAACATTCCCACTTTGTTATCATCTCTAAATTGTCATCAATCAAAGCTAAACTGGCTTGAACAATCAAATTGATTATATGAGCACAACATTTTATATGAAAAAATCGACCGCTACCCACCAACATCCCCCTCCCCATGAGACGATACTTTAAATGGCTAATCATCAAGTCATTATATGAAGCATTGTCTACTGTTAAACTCATCACCTTATGTTCTAAGTTCCATTGATTTAAGAACATCCAAATTTCTTCTGCAACATTTTCCCCATCATAAGGAGGTGACCAACCCCTAAATCTTAGGATTCTTTTGTTCAACTTTCAGTTTTTATCTACAAAATGTGCAGTTAGACAAATATAATGTTGCTTTGAGTGTGATGCTTTCCAATTATCAGTAGTCAAACAAATATGACCGGGTGCCTCAAGTAAAGCCTTTTTTAAACTCTCCCTCTCCGAATAGTAGTAGGCAAAAAGATCCCTAGTCAACGTTGCTCTACCAAACGGAACAAATTCGGGGGTTGCACTATATAACATGCGCCTAAACCCTTTTTCATCAACAGTTGACAAAGGGTGGTTGCCTTCCACAACATAGAACAAAATATTGTACTTTAAGACATTCATATCAAAACCAAAAGCATCCCCATCTTCCTCATCACCCCCATCCCCAATTTGTAAGCCCTCTGGTCTTTTTGGACACCTTAACAAATGTCGTTTTAAATGAGATGTGCCACTATTAGAACCGACGACTAAAACTAAATTATAATGTGAACACTTTGCAGAAACTACCATACCTTTTACATCAGCTATTTCTTGAAACTCAATCCAAACCTTCAAAATTTTTTTCCTCCTACGTACAGGGCCGGTATATTCAATATATCCATCTTCAACTTGTTGCTCCCCTTCCATATGAAAACCTAAACACATAATTGTTATTATAAATTATCAAGAAGCTAAACAATATTAATCCTAGAGTTGTTCAAATTTTGCCCAAAACACATAATAATATTAATCCCCAGCTTTGACTTGAACTTTCCTAACAAGTTGAAAGAACAGGAAATAATAGCTCCATTAATATCCAAGCAGATATTTCAAAAATCAATGAATACTGGAATTTATACAAAACAATCAAACATCAGGTAACAAAACCAATAACACTGAATAAATGAATCCAGCTAAGGAAGAACAAATTGAGTATATGAATTTCACAGTTGTTTGATTTAGCAGTATTTGTTGTGGTTTTGATGATGTATCGGCTAAGAACAAGTATATTTCAAACAAATTGATTTAGCAGTATTAGGTAACAAAACAATCAAAAATCATTGCAACATAGAAGATAGAGGATTATATACAAAACAATCAAAAATAAAAATGCAAACAAATGACCATTATCGAGGTAGGAAAAATTATATACAATTCTTAACGGGTCAAACAAATTGCAAAATCTTAACGGGTAGGAAAAATTATATACTAGAAAATACTGGAATTTTGAAGAATATTTCAACGAAGAGAGAAATATAGGAGAAATCATGCCTTCAGCGAGATTAATCGATTGAAATTTGCGAAGCTAGGGTTCTTGATTGATTAATTTGGGGGAAAAATCAAAAACACATTTTGGTAGAGCAGAAAAAAAATGAAGAGGAAAAGTAAGAGTAGTGAATAAATAACATTGTATATAATTAAATTTTTGTATCATTAATTGTTATATCTTTTATGACCCGACCCTATTATGACCCTTTAATGACCCTTTATTTATCCATTATAGTAAAGCCCAATATTGACCCGACCCATTAATGACCTGCCCCGTTAGTGACCCATTAAAATTGACTCGACCCTTGACCCATTGGGTCGACCCGCCCCGTTAGGGTTATTTTCATTCCTTTTTATTTCAAATGGTTTCCAGCAAGATTTGATTAAAGTGTTGTTGGGTAATTTGAATATTAAGTGGATGCTTGATTTCTAGTATCAATTGAGTATTTGAGTTCAAGATTTATTAGTTGGGCAATTTGAGTATTAAAATGGGAATTTGGAGTTGAAATTTTAGTTCCAAAACTGAACCATTTTGTTTTGCAATTTTCGGTATAGTTATGATTGTTTATGGGTGTTGGTGTCTGCATATGAATTGTAGAGCTCGGAGTCGCGGTCGCGTGGGCACTTGAATCTCCCCAAAATGAGTTTGTATGAGAGAGTTATGCCCAAATTACTAACAGACTGTTATGAGAATCGAAAATATTCAATTATGAGGTTAATTGTTCAAATTGGGATCTAAATTGGGTATTCCTTTAATCAAGTATTTACGATTATTTTATGTTTCTTTATTCGGTAATTATGGATGGTATGAATTTGTTGGGTATTATTGATGGTGATGCAAAAAGGGAGCTTGAATCTTTATCTTTTGAAGTTAGAAGTTAATGCACACAAAGTGTTTGTTCAAATGCATCAATAAAGTTCTTTGGTTTTCTAATATGATTTTTAGTTGAAGAATTTGCTCATTAAAGGTAATCCTACAAACACTATTATTTTTTAAATTCAATTTAAGTATTTCAAAGTTCAAGTTATGTTTTATAAGTTGTGATATTACTGCTATTTATATTTGAGCAAAATCGTATATTTTTGGTGTTTGGATCTTTGGAATTTGACTTTGACCTTGCTTTTAATCCTTGATCAAAATTATGTTTTGTATGTTCATAGCTTTATAAATATGAGCTTTTAAATATTGTACTATGAAAATGAGCTATGATTATTGATTTTAAATATTGATTGTATGTTCATCATCATCAAGTGATTTATTGATTCGTTTTATATTGAAATGTTCGACATTGAAAAATATCCGTTTTTGGGAATTGGCAATGAATATTTATATCCGGATTATTATGAAATCCTATAGCTTGATAATAGGTAACGTTTTTCGGATCGGTCTCGAGCCCCCGATCCCGTTTCGTTCTTGCAAGAACCGTATTTCGGTGATGACGATCACCCGTATTCTCGGGGTTTAGATCAAGCCTACTTCCTGACGGTCCATACATTCCCACGTTTTAAAGTTGTGTTATATTATTGTTTTAATATGAGTTTTGAATAAATACGTTTGGTATATAAAGTTTTGTTTGTTTCGCAAATGAAATCATATGTTTCATTTGTCGTATTTTGATTTCGCTATTAACTTGTAAAGTAATAGCCGTGTGTTGATTTTCGCTATTAACTTGTAAAGTTATAGCCGTGTTTTGATTCACTATGAACCAAAGATTCTTAGTCGTATTTATGTCAATATCAAACGATCTTTTAAAAGAGTTTGGGTTTTGATAAAATTAATGTTTCAGAAGAAGATACCAAATGAGCAAAAGATTGAATTGGAGATGTTTGTTAATGACTTGTATATAAACAAAAATTTCTAATCAATAAACGTGGTTTGTAAATCACCATAAAAGACAAAAAGAATAATATCAAAATAAACAAAATTAAAAAAGATAAATTAAAATAACAAAATGCTCACCCTATCACAACCTACCACATAAGGGTGATTTATGAACCTCATAAATAACCGTTATTTACTAAGACCTTCTCTGTATATAAATGTAATAGTTTGTTGGATTACTCAACAATTCAATTGTTGACAGCCTTTGATGGGGCCTATCCCTTACGGGGGATAGATCCATTTTCAGGTTAGCTCTGCTATGGAGATAATGCCTGCATGTGTTATGTGTTAAGTGCGCGACAAGGACTTCTTTTTGAAAATCGTAATGTAAATTAGATATTTGTAAATTAAATTGTAATATTTTATAACGTTTTGTAAATCGTATTCACTTGTTTGATGTAAAAAGTTTTAAATACTCTGATATTGGTTTGCTGTGGCTATCGAGCCACATGTCGGATTCAGTCCAGACTTTTATAAGTCTTCCGCTATGCTTTGTATACAGTATTATTATACAATGGTGGAGGGACCACCTCTTGCGGCTGCTGTACCTGCTGGTGGCTCATGACACAGTCGTTGTGGTCGTTCGTGGTGAGGTTGCTGTTCGTAGGAGGACACTACAAAAAAAATGCATGTTTCGACTGGCCAAAATAGTCGGTGGTTGGTCGGTATAGAGCTATACCGACTAACCTTCGACTAAATGGAGATAGTCGGTTCAGATTAGTCGGTAAAAGAAAATAGTCGCAAATATAGTCGGAATTCCGACTATATGGGCTTTGGTAGCAGATTGGTCGCTGTTCCGACTACACCATTTAGTCGCAAAGTAGTAGCCATATACCGACCATTTTCCTACTAGCACACCGTCACAATATACCGACTATACATTTGGTCGGAGAGTAGTCGCTAACTTTTAAAATAAAATTGCAGCTTTTTCCCAAAAAAATAAATATAATCACATTTTCCGACTACATACCGACTACTACTTAGTAGGTAAGTAGTCGGAAAAGTCAAACGTTAGTTTGACCAAAAACTTGACCAGACTCTGGCGTTTGTGGATCCCGACTACTATTTAGTAGGTATGTAGTCGGTAGATGGTCGGTGGTTCTCAAACGTACCGACTATATTCCTACTACAATTTAGTCGGAATGTAGTCGGAAAGAAAATAAGATTAAAATAAAAAATCTGGTCAAATGTGGTCAACGTTGTTGACCATAATTTGACCAGTTTTTTTATTTTAACATTAAACCTAAATTATCAAAATAATAAAATGAAAAACGCAAGAAAATATTATATAATAGACATAAAAATAATGTTGTACAAGTTAATGTTTTAAACCATCAAAATACAAATAAAAAAACATAAAATACAAGGACTTAATTTGGCGGAGGCGGAGGAGGTTGTCTTTCTACAAAGACAGTGCGCATAAAGTGGAACATATTGTTGACCTCTTCTCTCAACCGCCGATGCTCCTCCATGAGTGCATCATGCTCCTCCCTTGAAATGTGCGAGTTGAGGCGTTCCTCAACTCGGGTCATAGCCTGCTGTAGACTATCCAACCTCTCGTTCATCACTTGCGTTGGGGAAGGAGCGGCCTGGTATTGAGACTGCGGCGCCACAACATCGGCGTAATAAACCGGTGCCGCATCACCAACACCAAACACACTCTTGGAGTTCTTCTTCGTCGACTCCTGTGATTCGATATTTTGGACGGCCTGGAAATAGGCGTCGTTAACCTCCTCATCAGGCGCATCGACGGGAAGATTGGCAGAGAGACGAAGGTATTCGTCCTAAACAACAAAACAATATATTTTGTAAAAATTTCGGCAGAGTAACGACTATAAACTAACTAAACCAAAACTTAAAAAAACTCTGAAATATTGTAAAACATTCTAAAATCCAATATTCTAAGACATTTATTATACCAAACATTTAATTTACCAAAAACTAATCTACCAAAAAACTAACGAAAACAGCTATCAAACCAGCATTTCCTCAAAATCCAATATCAAATAAACATAAGAAATATTCTAAAACATTTAATTTATATCACAAGCTAACCTACCAAAAAACTAACTAAGCTACGGTTCAATGATAATCAAAAAAGCTAATCTAAAAATAAGTAATATAGATCAGAAAATTCACATACGTGTATGGCCTTGGACTTCTCGTTGACCCACTGCAACCCGTCCTTTGTACGCACCTTATGAGTGCGTAGAAACAACTCATAAGAGAGCGGCGTGCGTTGCTGCTCTTGTTCCTACAATAACAAAGTTGAAGGTTATACGAAATTAAGTTTAAATATTTATGTGTATAAAAATAATAAACCAAATTATTAGAAGTTTAAGGTTATACTAAGATGCGCAATGTCTTGCGCGCAGACACCGATCCACCGGTGTGGGTGACTTCAGCGACACCCGCTTCATTGCCCCGGCGACGGTTCCTCCTCCCTCTGGACCGACTAGCCTCAAACTCTTTACTTTTCCAGGCTAGTACCCATCGCTCCCAAGCCTCCGCCGATGCCCAGGTGGGCTTGTACTCGTTATTTTCTTCATAGAACTTTCTTTGATGATGCATAATGTCCTTGTATCTGAGCTTGGCCCTCTTCTCCCAATCCTCGCGCACCCGAGAAGTGATAGAGGGATCCCAAGCCCATTGTTTCTGAAACGATTAAAACAATCAGTATTAGTATAACAAAGCAAGTCAATAAAAAGTTAATCAAATAATGAAGAAATGAAGTACATAGCCTTACTTGAAACTGGTTCCAATAAAACTCGATCGTTTGCCTAGATAGGTGCTTCCAAGCCCATCCATTAGGATCTTGGTAGGCCTCAAACGTCCTACGGATGGACGTGGATATTTGGCTGCCACCTTCTGTGGCAAACGTGCGCTCGACAGGCAACCATGGTAGGTGGAAGAGTATGTTGCGGCGGCCCCTGCGCAGTGTCAATTTCCGGAGTCCTTGCGTCACGTTGCGAAGCACGTGACGACACCGAAGAGGGAGGGACAGCCCCCTCTGTCCTCCTAAAATCAGACCTCAAAAAATGCTCCTCTAAACCCTGAGAAGGGTGAGAGAGCGATATATGATGAGGCTCAGCTTCAGGCTGAGATCGAGTACCTGATGGGGGAGGGTCAGAACGCGTATGTTGTGGTACCGGACGCGATTCAGGGTCGTATGGTTGTCCGGTTCGCGGGTCAATACGCTGTCCTAAGTTGTTTCTCATTCTAGGCATCTAAATGTCACAAAAAATTTCATAGAAAATAATAAAAAAACCAAAAACACTAAAATATTATAAAACAACTAATAATTTCGAAAATCAGAAATTATAAATAATTTCGAAAATCAGAAATTATAAATAATTTCGAAAATAAAAAAAAAAATATAACAAATAAAAAAAAAATCATGTTCATAATCATTCTCATAATCAAACCATCAAACCCTAAAAAACATGTATTTAATCTAAATTTCAAAAAAAAAAAAAATTAAAAAGAAGACTAACCTTTAATAGTCGGAGTGTAGTTGAGGTTCACTAGTCGGAGAATGACACAAAAACCGGTAGGAGATGAGGACTTAGTAAGAATGTAGTAGGAATATGGTAGGAATGAGAGAAAGAAAGAAAGAAGAAAACAACGAAGAATAGGTTTAGGAAATGAAAATGTTCAAAATTTTGGTGAAGTGCTGGTTTATATATCAGCTGCATTCCGACTAAAATGCGACTACAGGATAGTCGGTATCTTGTCGGTGGTTTTTTTACCTGCTTCATTAAATGCCAACAGTAACTACTCAGAAGACGTTGAAAAGTGAAAAAACTTTTCGGTTCACTGACTAATTTGCGACAACATTAGTCGGTGGTTGGTCGGTGAGATTTTTTACGTACCATATTGATTGCCAGCAGTAACTTTTCAGAAAACCTCGAAAATGAAAAAACCTTTTCAGTATTCCGACTAATTTGCGACTGCTGGATAGTCGCAATTTAGTCGGTATATTGAAAAGTTTTTTTCTTTCCCAATGCGTCTGACAAACAGAGAAGCTTCTCTGGGAAGCTTTCTAATTTCAAAATACCGACCACTCTGCGACTGGCACGTAGTCGGTGAGTGGTCGGAATTTCAAAAAAACAAAAATCGCGCCTTTGTGATTTAATTTTCTGTTTTGTATTATTATTATTATTATTATTATTATTATTATTATTATTATTATTATTATTATTATTATTATATTATCATTATTATTATTATTATTATTATTATTATTATTATTATTATTATTATTATATTATTATTTTTTTATTTTATTATTTTAAAGAAATTTACAAAACTAACTTAAATTAATTTAATATATTTATAAAATCTCCAAACGGATTATAATAATAATAATAACGATGTCATTAAAATGACGGGGTGTTACAACACATGTCTTGTATAAACTCAATGTACCTTGATGAAATACCTATATTCTTGAGGCTATCCCAAACTATGCTTCGCGGTATACTATCGTACGCTTTCTACAGGTCTATGAACACGAGATGTAAATCCTTCTTACGCTCCCTATTTTCCATCAGTCTCCTCAAAACATGAATTGCCTCAATGGTAGATCTACCAGGCATGAAACCGAATTGGTTCTCTCTGATCTCCGTCTCGTGTCTAATTCTTTTCTCAATTACTCTTTCCCACAATTTCATGGTGTGGCTGAGGAGTTTGATTCCCCTATAGTTTCCGCATTCTTGTGTATCACCCTTGTTCTTGAACAATGGGATAATTGTGCTAATCCTCCATTCTTTAGGCATCTTACTAGATCTCAAGATAGCATTAAAGAGTTTTGTAAGCCAAAGAATGCCCTCCTCTCCTAGACCCCTCCACACCTCAATCGGGATGTTATCTGGTCCAACTGCCTTAGAACCCCCGATCTTTCTGAGAGCTTCTCTTACTTCTGCCTTGGTTATATCACCAACTGACCCATGAACCTATGTTCTTTGGGTGTCCGAAGGCTGTCAACTTTCGCTTTCCTTTGTGGGACCCCTAGTCATATTGAGTAGTTGGGAAAAATATTGATGCCATCTTAATTTGATGCCCTCTTGTCTAATGAGAACTCGTTCACTCTCGTCCTTGATAAACCTCACTGCCCCTAGGTCTTCACGCTGCCTAGATCTGGCTTTAGCCAACTTGAAAATATATTTCTTCCCCTCTTTAGTATCAAGCTTTTGATAAAGGGCTTCGAAAGCATGACTCTTTGCCTTAGCAACTGCTTTCTTTGCCTCCCGTTTTGCTTCTTTATACATCTCTTTCTTTTGTGTCCTAACTTCCTCCTCCGTAGAAGCCATAAACTCCTTGAAGCAACTGTTTTTGTTCTTTACCTTTTCTTGCACCTCCTCGTTCCACCACCACGATTCTCTGTACTCCCTTGGCTTTCCTTACGACACCCCTAGCGTCTCCTTCCACTTACGACACCTCCTCGACTCCACTTCGTACCCCATCCAAACCGGCATACCATAGCTTGTACCCCTTTAAAACACTTGCTTTTTGTCCCTTCCACTTGGTCTCCTGGACACAAGCCACCTGAATCCTATATTTAGCTAGTTCGGTTGCCAACTCCAACGATTTAGCTTGTAAGGTGCCTATGTTCCAAGACCCCACTCTAAGCTCAACACCCTGCTTACGTTGTTCCCTTTGCCGCCCCCCCACCCCCTCCTAGGACCTGACCTTAGGTTACCATAGGTCTGCCTGTACTCTATACTTGCCTACACGTGTACACGACACCAAAAAAGATCACCCAACAAAAAACAAGAAAACTACTACACCTCGCAACACGACAAAGCAGCTACCACAGAGCAAAACAACAAATATACATCAAATTAAAAAGTGATAGAAATCTAACGAAAAAAAACAACGCAACAAATACCAAAATAAAAAGAATGGAAGGAAAAAACAAAAATCAGACAAAAGCCAAAAAATAACCTCGAACCTCGTTTTAACTATGCACGAGACAACAAGAAGACAACGTAAAGAGTAATTTAAAAGCTGAAAAAGGTATATTAAAGGAGGAAGTATGATAGAACAAAAATTTAAAAAACAAAACTACTAACCGGAAAAGAGATGGAAAAGTGAGGGCATACAATAACCGGAAAAAGCACTTAATATAGTAAGCAAAATAAACCACTATAAAAGAGTACTTCTACTCTAGGATGAAACACTCACCAAGGAACAAGGAGAAAAGCAATTAACTAAAACAAAACAAAACTAATCAAAAAACTACGTTTGATGGATAGTCACAAAATTGAGGTACAAAGACAGACCCGAAATCAGAAACCAACACAAACCCACAAAATAGTGAGCAATTATTGATCGAGTCGAGGATGAAGGTCGATATCGGCGTAACTTACCTGAGATGTCTTACCTGATACGCTTCAAAAATCCAGGCGAGCCTACAAAAGAGATGGGAAAGGGGTTGAGGGTGGTGGTGGTGGTGGGAAAGGGGGTGATGGTGGTGGTGCAGGGTACCGTTGGAAAAAAAATGGAAAGGGATGGGATGGGTTAGCCGTTGAGATTTAATTAAATAAAATAAGTTATTTATAAGTGGAAAATACTCCAAAAGTAGCCTAGACCATTTGACCATATTAGCTTATAAATAAATAAAAAGAGAGTTTTAATTAAATAATATTTGTGAGATAACTTTTTATAAGTATTTACAGTGTTTCCTTGAATATATGAGATATTATAATAAAGATAACTTTTATGAGATTAAATAACTAGTTACTACAAAATATATCTTTAGTTGACTATTTGACAAAAATTTATTTGAAACAATGTAAAAGTACTTTTTTTTTTATATAAATTTGTTTTTTTTTTTTAAATTTTGTGTGAAATTTTGATTTTATGAAAATATTAAAAGAATAAAGTTTTTACTTGTTTTACAACAAGAGTTATGGATTTGTGTGAATATATAATTTTTACTTGTTTTATTACTAGAAGTATTGATTTTCACGAGCTTATAAAGTGTTACTTGTTTTATAACTAGAAGTATTAATTTCGTAAAGAATTAATTGTGAATTACAGCCTTGATGTTTATGCCTTTTGCGAACTACAGCCATGATGTTTTTTTTTTTGCGAATTACAGCCACCAAGTTTTAATTGAAAGTGACCACCATTATGGCCAGGTGACCGGTTGACCAGCCATTTTACCTTTGACTTCCTTTTTTCTTTTCTGATTTTAATTTTTTTTTGAGTTTTTTTTTTTTGAGTTTTTCATTTAATTTTTTTCCCCATTTTCTCTCCTTTTTCTTCCCCAATTACTCATTCTCTCTCCACTCCATTGTTGCACATTAAAAAGCTTAAAATTGCTCTTCCATCTCCAAATTGCTCTCCTTGTTCTTCATCATCCCTAATGAATTTCAAAAATTCCATTAATTTTCAAAGACCCAATTTTTTTTCCAAAGTCCAAACCCTAAATTTTGCAGAACGGATTGCGGACCATATATTATAGAAATTAATGTTAGACTTAATTAATCTAGGTTGAGTAGACAGTAGCTGTCAATTTTGGAAGAATCAACAAAGAAAATAAAATACCATCCCTTGTAAATCCGTTTTTTGTTTTTTGGAAATCTCTCATAGCACTAAATCCAAGGTTGAGCAGACAACAATGACTGTCAATTTTTTGTTAATTAACTGACGAAATTAAGCGAAAAATAGAAGGTCAAAGCTATTTTAATTTCATTGAAAAACATACTGTACTTATTTCGAAAATAAAGAAAAGGAAGAAGCAAATCATATTATTTTGAATTTTAGAAGAAGATTAGTAAATTTCATGAGATTGTTGAGACTGTTTTGTAATAATCCAAAAATGACTACCTACTTAGAGAATAATTAGAATTATTACCAAAATTAAAATTGATGCAAAATCAAGTTTATGTTGGTAATGGGTTAAGCATTATTAAATGAAAAGATTTCTAGGGTTTGGACTTTGGAGAGAAATTGGGTCTTTGAAGATTAATGGAGTGTTTGAAGTTTATTAGGGATGAAGATGATGAAGATGATAGAGAAAAAGAAAGAAGAGAGAGAAAAATGATTGGAGAAGAAGGAGGAAGATGATTGGAGAAGAAGAGAGGGAGAAATTGGGTCTTTGAAGATTAATGGTGACTTTGTTGATTCTTCCAAAATTGACAGCCATTGAAGAGGATGAAGATGATGGAGAAGAATGAGGAAGAGGATGAACATGATGAAGAAGATGAAGGAATTAAATTAAAAAAAAGGAAAAAGAAAAAAAACTAAAAAAAATAAAATAAAAAAAATGAAAAGTCAAAGGTAATTGTGCTGGTCAACGGTCATAACCGGTCATTTGGCCATAATGGTGGTCACTTTCAAAACTTGATGGCTGTAATTCGCAAAAAAAACGTCATGGCTGTAATTCGCAAAAGGCATAAACATCAAGACTGTAATTCACAATTAACACTTTCGTAAAATAATAAGTTGTATCTGTTTTATAATTTGAAGAATAATTTGTGACTTACAGCCGCAAAGTTTAGTCATTTTGTGAATTACAGCCGCGAAGTTTTTTTTTTTTGCAAATTACAGCCACCAAGTTTTGAAAGTGACCACCATTGCGGCCAAATGACCGGTTATGACCGTTGACCAGGGAATTTACCTTTGACTTTCCATTTTTCTGATTTTTTCTTTTTTTTTTGAGTTGTTTTTTTCTTTTTCCTTTTTTTAATTTAATTCATTCATCCCCAATCATCTTTCTCTCTCTCTTCCTCCTTCTTCTCCATCATCTTTATCATCTTTATCCTCCATTAATCTTCAAAATCCAATTTCTCTCTAAAGTCCACACCCTAGATATACTATCTCCTCTTTCCACCACTACTGAGGTGGACCACTCATCATCAACCATGCTACTTACTATCCGAAAAGGGGTAACCTTATTATTGAATACCTGGGTACTGAACCAGGTAAAGTTGTCTCCTTTGTGGGTTGTCATATGGATGTTGTTACTGCTAATCCCGATGATTGGGTATTCTATTCTTCTCTTTATTCAATCTGTTGGTTATTGTTTTTATTAACTTTGAATCTTTTTGTGTTTTTTTCTTATGGGTTTTTGATTTTGTTTGATGGAATTTGGTGTTAGGTTTTTATGAGATTTTCGATTCGGATTGAATATGATTAACATTATGATTGGGTTTTGCATTCTTCTTTTTATTGAATCTGTTGGTTTTTTTAAAAGTTTGAAACTTTTAGATTTTTTGTCTTTTGGGGTATTGTTTCTGACTGATTAGGGTGTTAATTGTAAATGGGAATTTATATTTGGTTTGAATTTGATTGATGACTATGATTGGGTAAAGTGTTCTCATGTTGGAGTTTGTGTTTTTTGATTGAATTAATTTTTTGCTTGATGTTGCTAAATGTGTTTAGAAAATGATAATTGATCAAACTTATTGTGAATTTGGGCTGTTTTCATGTTTGTTCAAGTGGGGAAAATGAAATTTGGAATTTTTTATGGGTGTTTACATTTTGATTGAATTTGATTGATTATTATGATTGTGTATAAAATGTTCCCTGATTGGACTTTGTGCTTTTTGATTGAATTATTTTGTTGCTTGATGGTTCTAAAGGTGTTTGAAAGATGCTAATTGATCAAGTTAATTGTGTATATTGTTTGTTTTCATGTTTGCTCTGTACTGATTATCTGAGGTTGTCTCCTATTCATGGGTTAAATAGCTCAAATTCATGATTTGGTAATGAGGAAGAGAGAGAAAGATGATTGTGGATGAATGAATTAAATTAAAAAAAGGAAAAAGAAAAAAAAAACTCAAAAAAAAGAAGGAAAAATCAGAAAAATGGAAAGTCAAAGGTAAATTCCCTGGTCAACGGTCATAACCGGTCATTTGGCCGCAATGGTGGTCACTTTCAAAACTTGGTGGCTGTATTTCGCAAAAAAAAAACTTCGCGGCTGTAATTCACAAAATGACTAAACTTTGCGGCTGTAATTCACAAATTATTCTAATTTGAATATTGATTTTTGTGAATTTGATAAGTCTTATTTTTTTATTTTATTTATTTATTTATTTATTTTTTCAGCTTGAAATATTGATTTTTGATGAAATTGTTGAATTTTAAAAGTTTATCCATAGAATATAGTTTTACTTGATTTATAACTAAAATATTTATTTTGTGAAAGGAATTAAAAGATTTAATTGTTTTAAAGTTAGAAATGTTGATTATTGAAACTTAGTTCAAGAGAAATTTAAATTAGTAGCTACTTGTGAAAATATTAATCTAAAAACTATTAATAGAATATTAAGTTATTAGTGTAAATTTATTTAACAAATGAACTATTAAAAATAAAGTTTTAAATAAAGTTTAATGAGTAAAACTTTAGTAGTGAACTTAGAAGGGCATATAGGTAGGATATTATTAAATAAGGAAGTTAATTTCTAAGTTGGTTAAAGTCAAAGTCAACTTGTAGTAGTAAAAATGTGATGTGCTTGTGTGAAATTATCTGTGTATTGATTGAATGACCCTGATAGTAAGGAAATGTCGAACCATGGACCGGCATGTAAAATCCCGGCGCCCGTGTTGGCCGGCACATAAAATGTGGTGTTAGACAGGGGGTTAGCTACCTATCCTGTAGAAGCTCGAGCATAAACATTGGCGTAGTGACGACCCCCACCACAGTTAGATACAGGGCTTTGGCCCTAATCTAGCCATACCCTTACATATATCAGGTGTCATATTGTGGTGCTTGCTTGTTGACCAGTGATAAACTTGATTAGTGCTGACGTAGTGATGCATGGTACGGTTATGAGTATTAATCAAAGGAATTTACTTAAGTATTAAGATTACCGATAGCATAAGTGGCAGTAACGTACTTCTGCCAAGGATGAGAATGGTATCTTAATAACTTAAAAGAATAGAACAATAAAGAATATAGTAAAGTTACACAGTGGTATCAAGTAGTTATAAGTTCGTACTTGAAATATTATTTTGTAAATATAGTATACAATTTCTGTATTTTGAGCTGCATAGGGAGTTATACTCGGCGTTAAGCGCTGACCGGTTCAACCGGCTGTCATCCGTACTATGGATGACAGTATTTTGCAGGAATTAGTTCAGGTTCCGATCCAGGCCGCAGCTACCAATTATTTATGCTATCGAGGACTTAGCTGCATTTTGTTATTCACTTTATGTTTCATGATCTTGATGTACTTAATTTTAATTATTATGTATTTTTGGAACAAACGATATGTATTTGATTTTTCAAGTCTGATGTAATATTTATCGTTTGTCGTAAACAATTTTAGTTTTTAAAAGTTTTAGCAAATCGACATTTTCAGACTTCCGGTCATTTTTGTAAAATTTTATTGATGTTAATTACGTATCGAGGTTGCCGCTCCTGTTACATTAATGAATTAAACAGTGAATTAAACAATAAAATGGTGAATTAAACATCAAAATGGTAATTTAAACATCAAAATGGTAATTTAAACAAAAAGTTGATGCTACCGTGTGGAAAAATCTTACAAAATGATGAATTAAACGGAATTTAACAAGAACTTAACGGAAAATGCTACGGCAATTAAATAGTGCATAAACTGGATGCTACCATGTGGAATTTTCTTTAAAAAGTGCTACCATTGACATTTCATTAAAACTTGATGCTACCATGTGGAATTTCTCTAATAAAAAAAAGTTGTTACTTTTTAGCATAAAAAGTGTTACTCTCAGATTAATATATTATTTTCAAAAAAACAAAAGTATTAAAAAGTAACACGTTTTTTTTTTCGAAAAGTAACACATTTTTATGTAAAAAGTAACACATTTTATGAGGTTTTTTTTCAGAATTTTTTTCTTGAAGTAATACCTTTATTCCTAATAGTATCATAAAAAACAATAAAACCTTTTTGCCTAAAATGTAACACATATTTAGTAAAAAGTAACACTTTTTTGTATAATATATTGGTTCTCACGGTTTTCATATAAAGATGGTTCTCATCATATATATAT
>CM033465.1:721958-788700 GCA_019425755.1 Amaranthus cruentus | reverse complement strand
AAGCCCTTTCAATTGTGTTTCTAGCCGAAGAATGTCGTAAATTAAAAAGCTCTTTGTAATTTGTTGGAGTGGTGCCTCTCCACAAATTCAAATGGTACCTCGTACCTCTATAAGGAGCTAGAAAACCTTCAGCGTTAGCAAATCCCAAATCCACAAGAAAATACTTATCTGCATTATATAATTATTATACATATATTAGTATTTCATTTTACATTTGGTGTAAATTATTAGGTTGTTGTTACACATATAAAGTCTTACTTCTAGGAATCTTCAAACCATTAGGCCTTTGAAGAGCATCACGAAGAATGCGTGGATCCGAAGCAGAACCTTCCCAACCAGGCAAAACGTAAGTAAAATGAAGATTTGAATCACATGCAGCTAAGACATTGGTGCTAATGTCCCCCTTCCTATCTCGGTAGCGAGCTCGATCCTCAGTAGGCACAGTCATTTTAATATGAGTCCCATCGAGAGCTCCAACAACGCCCTAATATGGTTTATGGTAGTTAATACTACAAATCAAACCTCCTAAGAAAGTAAAGACATCGATTTATTTTTAATACTATAACTTACCTCAAACCTATTCCACTTTGTATCCTTTGTGTAATTGCTCTGGTTACATGGTTTTATATAATACTTTCCAAGCTTGAGTAGTGCTTTAAGGACTACGTGAAATTGTCGACTAATAGTCTCTCCAGAGCGAGCAAAGGTTGCTTGTATTGTTCTATTTTTTAAATCATGTGCAAGAACATGAAAAAACATTGCAACAATTTCTTTCACTGTAACATATCTTGTAGTCACTAAACCACCCTTGGATTGTAAAATATTGCACAATTTCTCAAAACAACGTTTGTCTAGACGTAATTGCTCCCTACATATTCTATCATTCATCAACGTGTCCATCCAAATTGTTCGTCTATGCATACGTTCTTGTTGATTCCATGTTATTTCCTTTACTCCATACCTCAAATCAAACCAAGCCACAACAACAGTCATGAAAAAACCTACAACCGCCATAACAACTTTCTTATCTTTGTCCACATTCTCCCTTGCACGTTTTCTAGATTCTTGAATACTAAGTTGATCAGACATTTTTTGTCTTCCAATAAAAAAAAATAATATTTGTCACTTAGGATACATGGGAGTATTTTGCAATTAATAATTACTTAGAAATTGTATAAATTACTATCAACATTTATAATTACTTAGAAAGTTATTGCTTCTTATTGTTTGGTGAAGATGTTTGGTGAAATATTCAATCCATGATGCTTAGGAAGTATTATTCTTTAGCTGTAAATAAATAGCAACTAATCCTAGTGCGTGATGACGGAAGTATTATACAAAAAATACTAAATTCTAGTTCATAATTAAATTGTAAAGTTTCTCAGTGCAACATCCTAATGCTTAGGTTACTGTAATATTTTACATTTCATAAAACAAGCTCTATGGGATGCCACTAGGAACTCAAATGTCTAAATAATCACATAGGTCCATATAAAAAGTATGAAGTGGCAGATGTTTCTACACAAATGCTAAAGGCTATCTATTATTTGGTGAAAGTAACTGCATCTTATTGAGCACTTCATTTTGTAGCTACAATTAATCCAAAAGATTCGTATTTTGTTAGATATCTAGTATGCAGATTGCAGTCAACTAATATAAAAGCAAAAACAAACTCTACAATTTTATCTGATTCCATATTCATGGTTAAATAATTGTAACACCCCTGAATTTCCGACCCTCTGAACGGAACCAAAACCGAAAGAGAACGGAGGAAATTCGGGTGTTACATTTAAAACAAAATAAAAGAAAATAAAAAGATAAATAAAGTTCGATTTAAAGTGGTTATAGAAAAACTTTCGAACAAAATTCTACGGAAAATTTCGGCAGCATCTGCCTTGAATTTTAACGCACCAAAAGAATCAAACAAACAATAAACCATCATGAGAAGAGGCATTAATAGGCTTGTAATAAAATCACGGCGGAGTGATCATCGCCAAAACCTCTGTCGACATGCTAAGCATGGATCGTGGTTCCCATGTAAACACTTAGGTTTTCCAAAAACATAACCAGCTAAACAAGCCATTCAAGATACTATAACGAAATATAAAGCGAAATAAAACTTTGCAGCGGAACTAATTACATCAAAAGGAGGGCACACACCTCAAACCAAAAATATACGCAGTTACAATTCAAAAACTACATATGTTGTCAAAAATAGTTAGAACATGGCACGCGTCAAGGTTCTCACTCAGATCCCCCGTATGCAATGCAAAGAAAACTCCCAAAAACCTGCAAGTGCTATCTATAAGACCCCTACTGCTCAACGTAAGGTCATAGACCAACGTGTCATAGCAGGGCCATCAAAGATAAGCCATCAACAAGGAAACAAACAGTACACGTCAGTAACTAACCATAAATTATGTAAATGTAACCATCGATTATATTCAACTAAACCAGGTGGGGAAGATACTCCAATATGTAAGCACCTACTCCATCTATTTCTCAATTCTATATACTTCTCGATACCTTCACCGTATTCCATCTCTTCATAAGTTTCATATATCTTCTTATGTGACTAGAGGCCACCATATTGGGGTTTGCAAGACCCACATGGTAACACCTCAGCCAAGGACGGTGACGGCCATGCCGGCGCCCAATGGCAAAGTATGATCATACCCCCGTACAGCGACCATATATAGACGGTCCATGCCTCCGGGAACTAATCCAGCTGGGGTACCCATCCAGTGAAGTCACAGTAAATATCCAACTTAATATCTCTTCAAATAAGGGGACTTATTCCCATTTCAATCTCATACAATCCAACATTCTAATCTTGCGATATCAGAACTCATTCTCTACTATGTCTACGACTGATTCTTACTTGTAGCACTAACTTAATAATATTTAATTGCAGATCATATCCAACATAGCTCATATAATATTGCTACGCAGAGAAAACATATTCAAGATACAAGAATTAGCTACTGCGTTACTTACCTGCAACTGCAAGATAATAAGTCGCAAAAGTCACTTTGAAGGAGGTTCTTAAGCCCCTCTTATGAACCGGGCACCTATACACGTTAAAAGTAAGACTAATAAGCCTACTTCACATCATTTAAGAACCACTGACTTCATACAACTACACTATTAGTCAAACAAATTTCGATTCAAGCGAATACGCGTTCTAAACGCACTCATGCAATAAATTCAACTCATGTTCACACATGAACCACGTCATCAATTCCAATCAAACTATAACATTATATTCTAGTCAAGTTTGTATCAAGATATGTTCAAATGAAAGGGGCACAAAACCATACGCTTGTGCGTTATAGTCAAACCATTCATCGGAAAGTTTAAGAACACGTAATGTATGACATTACACTTAATAACCATCATATCACTCATGGTAGTAGCGATTTATTATTTTTCCAAGGATTTTAGAGTAAAACGATTAAGAGTAAATTAAATTTGTAGCTTGACGAATTAATAACGATTCGTATAACTTGGGTCAAAGTCACAAAATTTAGCACCACAATTGAACATCTCAATATAACAACCAAGCTCAAAACTAACCACCTCATCAAACGACTATAACCATGACAATACTTTCATTAATGACAATCACGACCTTAATTTTTCTTAGTAATTATTATTATCATTTACTCTACAACAATGGTTATCAACAATACTAGTCATACCACAATGAGTAAAGTAATATAAACAACAACTAGTCACCATTCATCAACCATGTCACATAAACAAGGCTTACGCAAGATTTTAAATCATTAAAACACCATTCAAACCACAAAAGTAGTACATACTACTTTTAAATTCATCAAACCCTAACTAATTCAAGTTCAAATTACACTTTCTAATACTTACCCACTTTAAATTATATCAAGATATAACTTAATTTAAGCTACAATTCATGAATTTACCCAAAATACTACTTTTAGATTCATCTTAATATAAAACCTAACTCATCCATTTCAAACTCAAACTCCTAATTCTTTACCCAAATCACTTTTGAGCATAAAACAACAATTAAATTTTATAACAACATCAACATTCATTAACTACTTGAAATTAGATAAAATTCATAGAGCTACTAGAAATTAGATACAAAAATAACATTAAGAAGAATGAGTTTAAATAGCTCACAAAAAGGAGAAGAGAATATGGCTTACAATGGGGGACTAAGGGAAAAGAAGGAAGAAGGTGGTTAGAGTAGTGGAGGAGGCGACTCTGGGCTGCCGCGGTGGTGCAGTGCGCGGCTCTGGCTGCTGCTGCCGGCTGACTGACGGGGGAGAGGGGAAGGAGCGGTTGCCGGCTGTCTGAGGGTGGCCGTCTGGGCAGCTGCCGGTGGTCGCGGTGGCCGGTGTGGGTCTTTAGTGAGAGAGTGAGAGAGTGAAGAAGAGAGGGAGGAAGGATGAGATGAGAGGAGTGTAATGACGGCTAGTGTTAGGGTTTTAACCAAGACTTCTTATTATGGGTATTAATATTATTATTATTATTCCTAAACTCACTTTCTTGAAATGCCCACTTATAGAACTCGTTTTCATGTGCCCACACATTTTAATAAAATAACAATTTAATTCAACCTCTTTATTTAAGAAGTCGTAGCTGTATTTTTAATATAAACATATGTTAATATTTAAATTCGTTTACAAACACAACTTATTAAACTACTTTTAAAATTAATTTAATATAATATAAAATTCCCAAAGGTTATTAAATTATTAATTAATGATGTCCGAAAATCTCGGGGTGTTACAATAATTTTTTGAACAATCTTTTGGACAATTAATCGATAGAAACAATGGGTAAGAACAGTTAACAAGGAGATAATCTCCAAGAACAATGGTATCTTATCCTTCATTACAACTCTTTAGAGCAATTATGAAACGAGTATAAAAGTAGCAACAACTAATCGCAAATATCTGTGCTCTCGGTATCGAGCTCGATAGAGAAATAGAAAGTAAGAGATGGAGCATACCTGAAAAGCAAGGACGAAAAGCTTTGGAGCAATGAAAACCAACAACAATGGTGGATCGAAGCAGATTGGATTGGAATTGGGAGATTACAGCAATTAGAAAGAGACACTGAAAGATGAAAATAGGGTTTCTGAAAGAAGGAGAGGCAGATTGGATTTCAAATTACAGGTCATGGGCTGTCATTTTACCATGGGCTATTTTTAAGAGTATTGGAATTGGGTTGGAATTGGGCCAAATTCTAGAATTGAATTTTATGACCTCCCAAACAAGTAAATTGAGACAATTCTGGATTTACAAATCAAATCTCCATTCCCAAACACAGCAAACCACTTGACGGTTTTTGTACGTTGACTGTTAAAATTTTATTTTGACCAGCATGTGGGGTCACGTGAGTTACTTAAGTCAGCATTTGTTCCTCTTTTAAAACACGATTTCTTTCTAACTTTCCCCTTTCCCCGTCAATTCTTAAGAACCCTAATTCTTTCCCCAAATTGAATTGTCTTCTCCTAATTCTTTCCCCTTCAATTCTTAAGAACTCTAATTCTTTCTTTTTTAATGCCCTGCATCCTATGTCTTGCTTTTGAGTATTTATGTTGCTGAAGGAAAATTGCAACATGTGGCCCAACAGAGGAAGGGAATAAATGACAAAGGCATAGCTGGATTAAATTCAAGAATAAAGTGCATGTTTTCTTTGTTAATGATCAGTCCAGTCCATATATGAACCAGATATATGCCAAGATGGAAAAGTTAAACCTGATAATGGTTTACAAAGGTTATTGATCTGATTTGAGTTTTGTTCTTCATGGTGTACACGATTATAAAAAGATACGAAAACAAAAGAATCGCAGCGAAAGACTTGCAATTGTTTTCGTAGTTGTGCCCCCTGGTCGTCCCATACAAGTGGTTAAGAATCTTAGGGTTTGTGGTGATTGCCACACTGCAACAAAATTTATATCTAAATTAACTCAGAGAGAAATACTTATGAGATTCTGTTTGATTTCATTTATTCAAAAATAGAACTTCCTCATGTGGAGATTTTTAGTGATTTGTTCTTTTGGGGAATGTTGTTTTCAGTTATTAGTACTTCTTGAAAGTGTGGACTTTGAGTTAATTACTCCTCTTAGTTCCTTATATCCATAGTGAAAATATGTTTCGTTCGTGAATGCGGTAACAATCACAGTGATGGGTAATAGGTGATGTGATTGACGTTGTTGTACTGCTTATTAAATTTTGGCTGAAGTCATGTGATATCCCTTAAATGGTCTAAAACATGGTTTCTTACACCTTTACAACTAAGTATCTTACAAACTATTACGCCCAGAGATATGGATCTTTTAGGATTTGCAAAAAAAATATATAAAAAAAATTAGATTTGGTAGTTTTTTGCATAAGGTACAATAGATTAGGTAGTTTTTTTGTAATTTTTCCTTTATTTAGTTATTGTCAAGATCTAATTAACCTAATTAGTGTTTTTGATTCTTGTTCTTATAAAAGTTCAAATAAAGACGACCAAAATATTTACATCTAAATATAAATTTCGGATAGTAAATCAGACATTTACAATTATAAGTAAAATTGATTTACCGTACTGATTGATAACATTTAAAGGAGAAGAAAAATTTTCAATAAAATTTAATATATTATAACAAAACAATATATTTGCTTTCAATTTATTAAGGCCATATGATTCTTAAGTTGTAACGTTTATATTTTTTCGTTAATATATTATAACGAAAAAATATAAAAGTTACAACTTAAGAATCATATGGCCTTAACAAATTGAAAGCAAAATATATCGAAACTAAATAGTACATGAACAAAAGTAATCGTAACATAGATTATAGAAAGGCCAATAGGATAGTAACAATATATAATCAAGTATATCAATCACTTCATCCTATCTTATAAGAGGCTCTAGTTTACATATACATATCCCTTCCTTCAAACCCCAAATAATGATGTTACCAAGTCTATATGGACCGCTAAAGTGCTTATAATTTTGGAAGAATTCACATAAGTCTAATCCCAATGCAATTACCTGACCAAGATGTTGCCCAACCCATCAACAAAATAGTCTAGACGAAGTGTGTGTATACTCTTATACAATGCCTATTAGAACCTTGTCATAAGCTCAAAGTTCAATAAACCCAACCTTATAAGGATATCGGATTTCTCTATAATTAGGGCTGAACAAAGTTTGGTCTAAACCGTAAATCAAACCGGAATTTTAGTATTTAGCCTAGTCTACAGTTAAAATAGTTTGGTCTCGATTTTTTTATTTTTCAGACTAGACCGGACAACAAACCGTAATATATATTGTCGAAATCTATAATTTTGTATTTAAAAAATTAAGTTGTTACCTAGATATTTTAAGATGTAGTTATTTTTATATATTAATATATACTTGAACAATGTTGATGTTATCAATTACTTAGAAATTATTATATTTATTAATTGTAGGTGTGAAATATTTCCATAAATACATGTATTAATTTGGATAAAAAAAATCGTAGATCAGACTAGACCGGATCGCTGTAAAACGGTTTGGGTCGGTCCGGTAGAGAAAATTTTCAGATCGAAATTTCTAGTTTGGTCTGATTTTAGTGTCAGACCAGACTAAATTAGACCATGTTAACCTCTATCTATAACAATCCCTACAAAAGAAAAAACAGTCACGAATTTCAAATTAAACTCTTTCAAATTCTTAGAGGTATTTAGACAAACTGATATAAAATATCAGAATTTGCTGCACAACAATATTACTCTACCATATCAACTACATGTAACATATTGTTAGAGCATGTACGTAGCTTATTAGCACGACCCGATGAACCTCAAACTTTAAATAATTACTGACCCCTTATAAACTAAGATTGTATCAACAAACAAACATATAAATAACATATATAAAATGTGCACATTGATACGTGTCATAACACTTTATTTACATTCATTAATCACTATAATCACAAAAGTACACTCACCGAGTACTATAGCACATAAATGCAACATATGGTGGATGAAATTTTCGGCTACTTTTAAGTAAACGACATATCCGACATCACAATTGCAATCACAATAGCAAGTCGTTGACCGACGACACATTGTCTTTCTCTAGATTGTGTTCTGTTAAATCAAAATATTGCCAATGAGTCGTGGCTTTTAACAACTTGTCACTTTCTTTTAGAAAAAACTTCTCGTCAATTTTTCTTATAATCTACTTCAAGCCTCATGATAATTATACCAAATCATTCAAGAATATATATATATATATATATATATATATATAGGGGTAGGATCAAGTGAAAACACTTAAAGTGCTGAAAACTGAAAACCAGACAGAGGTATACATATTGTAGCAAAAGGGGTACATATTATATTATAACGTGTACATATATTTTGTGAAGAAAAAAGTTCATGTTATTTACAAAAATGTCATCTGATTATATACCCCTTTTAAGCGTATATGTACCATTTTTAGCAAATGTCTAATTATTTACAGAATTGCCATCCAAATATGTACTCCATTTGAGCTTAATGTACCCCTGTTTTCAGTTTTCACCATTTTAATTGGTTTTCACGTGATCCAAATCCTATATATATATATATATATATATATATATATATAGGTAGAAGTTCCAGTGAGAACCATTCTTATATGAGAACTGTGAGAACCAATCTGCTTTACAAAAAAGTGTTACTTTTTACTAAAAATGTTGTTTAAAAAAATGTGTTACTTTTCAAAAAAAACGTGATACTTTTTAATATTTTTGTTTTTTAGTTTGTCTCACTGAACTTGACCTATATATATATATATATATATATATATATATATATATATATATATATATATATATATATATATATATATATATATATATATATATAATGGCGGATTTAATTGAGGGCATTCGGGGGCACGTACCGTTAGGCCAATTTATAAAAAAAAAATTGAAATTTATCATTGGAGCATAACTAATCGATAAAGAATCTAATATACAGTGCTACGTCATTGATGAGTATGAAAAATATATAAAAAATTACAATCACCATCGATGAGCACATTTAATTAAAAGGAAGAAGATGTTGAAACGTTTTCTATTTTTTAGAGTACGATCACTTATTGAAACCCTTGTAATACAAATGTAATAATTTGGGACATCAAATTATCAGAATTAGGTATTGGACTTAATTTTATTATTTATTATATTTATTAAGTATTACGTAACTAATTATATTTATTTCATTTTATTTTACTCTATCTCCATTTCAAACTATTGGTACATTTTTTTTCAAAATCCTCAATGTATTATTTTAATTCTTAATATTTGAATGTGTATATGAAAAAATTATGAGTGATATCAAATAATGCTACTAGAACGGGAGAGTTAAATTATTATTCTTATTCTTAATATTATAAGTAGTAATCTCAAAAAAAAATTATAAATAGTACCCTTTTTGTACGATATTTAAGTCGCATTTAACTTTTGGCATTTAATAAAGAACATGATATAGAAAATAAAAGATAAAATTAGTGATCGATACTTTATATATGACATAAATTTGAAAAAAAATCATTTTCTTCTTTTATATCTTATTATCTTTCTTATTATATTCGAGAGTTTTCTTTTTTATTCCATATAAAAAACAAGAGGTGCAACCCTCACTGAAGTATGAGTGCATTTTTCATACTCATACATTGAATAAAATGAGGGTTGATATCCATTTTCGTGTTATTATACTGTCTTTGTTTTTGATGAAATAAAAAAAACAGTTTCCAAAAAAAATAACATATTATATTAGAAATAATTAACAAAACATGAATTATAGTTGAAAAATAAATTTGTTTTATCGTATCAGTTGTTGTTATCACAAATGTTGTGAAACGATACTATATATTAGGATGTAAGCCCAAAGTCAGTAGGATTGTGATGAAGGGTACTTTGGTACATTGTATTGTTATATTCCTTTGTATATATACTCTTATGTAATGAATGTAAGGGATCAAGGATTATTTCCTACATGGTATCAGGCCTTCCTTTGATCCTCTCTCACCTTCTGCCTATCAATCATCTTCTTCCTTTCTTCTTCTTGAGTGCTTTTTCATTACCATGGCTGGTAAGAGAAACTCATTGCACCCTTCTCTCTCTGTAACTAATATCAAGAACCATATTCCTATACAATTGGAATTGGAAACTGGGTTATACTCAACATGGTCTCAACTATTCCAAAGCCACTACAAAGCCTACCGCGTTCTTGATCATATCGTTCCAAATACGTCTGCCTCTGATTCATCTTCTACACCAGTGCCGGATAAAGACAAGTGGGAATATGTGGATGCTCACGTCCTAACGTGGATTTATGGCTCCATCTCTCGTGACCTCCTTCTTACCATCATCTCCAAGGCCGACACCGCACAAAAAGCATGGGACAACCTACGTGATATCTTTCAAGACAACAAGACTACCCGTGCTCTCTATCTTGAAGAACAATTCACACACACCGATCTTGCAAATTTTATGGATATGAATGCATATTGTCTTCGTTTAAAGAATCTTGCGGATCAACTTGATAATGTCGGGTCTTCGGTTTCGGAACAACGATTGGTTCTTCAACTAATCAAGGGCTTAACTCCTTCTTATAGTGAAATTGCTACTGTGCTTGAACAACAAGAACCCTTGCCCTCGTTCCATCACACGCGCTCTAAACTTCTTCTTCGCGAGACTAGGCGAAATCATCAGGCCTCTAAAGAAGCTGCTGGGGACACATCTGCCTTGCTCTCCACGCATAGTACTGATGAAAATACTAGTCCTATTCTTGATTCCTCCTCTTCTCATAAGGGCTCCAACAAGAAGCAACATGGTTCGAATAGGGGTGGTCGCAAACGGGGTAATCAACGCAACAATTATAATCAGAATAAAGGTAATAATTATAGGGGCAATAATTCTCATAATAATAATAACAGGAGAAATAATGACAATAATTTTCCTAATGCCCAGTGGCCTCCTGTCAATTCCTGGCCGTCGTCTCAGCCTCCCTGGACTGGTTGGAACCCCTCCTGGCAATATCCACCATGTCCTTATCCATCAACCCCAATAAAGTGGTCTCGTCCGTCCAGTTCCAATGGTCCAGGAATTCTTGGCTCGAAACCTCAAGCGTATAATGCGACTAGTCAGAGCGCTTCTACGTATGCTCCATCATTATGTCCTACTGATATCAATGTTGCAATTAACACCATGACTCTAAATGCTCAAGACTCGAATTGGTACGTGGATACCGGCGCCACTAACCATATGACGTCCTCATCAGGTACTCTTTCCCCCTATATTAGTATGAGCAGTAATAATAATATCATTGTTGGTAGTGGGGATCGAATCCCAATTCATGGTCATGGTCATGCTTCTTTTTCCCCTCCACACCCTCCTCTCACTCTCAAAAATGTTTTTCATGCCCCCAAATTAATTAAAAATTTGATATTTGTTCGTCGTTTCATAGTTGACAATAATGTGTCTATTGAGTTTGACCCTTTTGGTTTTTCTGTGAATGACCTTTGGACGGGGATGCCTCTCATGAGATGTAATAGTAAAGGGGACCTTTATCCACTCTCTTCCTCGTAAGCTTCACCTACATCATCACACTTTACAGCATTGTTAGGAGTTTTGTGGCACAATAGGTTGGGACATCCAGGAAATACTGTGTTTAGAACACTTAGGAAAAATAATGATATTTCTTGTAATAAACCTTTAACTAAAAGTCTTTGTAGTTCTTGTGTTCTTGGCAAACAAGTGCGTTTACCGTTTAATGATTCTATTTCTTATACTTTGCTTCCATTTGATATTGTGCATAGTAATTTGTGGACTTCTCCTGTTGTGAGTTCTAGTGGTCATAAATATTATGTTTTATTCTTGGATGACTATACCAATTTTTTGTGGACATTTCCTATTGCTAATAAATCACATGTCTTCTCTATATTTTCTACATTCTATGCTCAAGTTCACACTCAATTTGCACGTCGCATAAAATGTTTCCAATGTGATAATGGGAAGGAGTATGACAACTCTTCATTTCATAAATTTTGTGACCACAATGGGATAGTATTTCGATTTTCTTGTCTGCATACTTCTTCACAAAATGGGAAAGCGGAACGCAAGATCTGCACTATTAACAATATTATGCGCACTTTGATGGTTCATTCATCCTTGCCGCCTACTTTGTGGCATCATGATCTTGCTATTGTCACATATCTTCACAATATTCTTCCTACTAAAATTCTCAATCATAAATCTCCAACCCATGTTCTTTACAATAAAGCTCCTGCTTTTTGCCATATACGCGTTTTTGGGTGTCTTTGTTTCCCTCTATTTCCATCCACTACTATAAACAAACTTCAGGCTCGTTCAACTCCATGTGTGTTTTTAGGCTACCCTTCTAATCACCGTGGGTGTAAGTGCATTGATCTGTCGAGTCATACAATTTTTGTTTCTAGGCATGTCCTGTTTGATGAGCACATTTTTCCCTTTGCTGCAAATAAGGGCACTTCTCCTCAACCATACCAATTTCTTGAGTCTGGGCTACCACATACATTGTTTCCTAACTTGGGTTTTCCTTCCAAGCAGATACCTCGATCCCCTCCGTTGACTTCTTCTCCTATTATGTCTCCTGAAGCCCGACATCCCTTTAATCTAGGGGCTCAGCCTACTCATAGCCCCACACGCTCCCACATCAGCCCTCCACAACATGTATCCATACCTAGTCCTAAGTCGATGCTTCCTAGCCCAGTCCTTTCTGTCCCCATGACTCAATCTTCCCACCACATGGTTACCCGGGCTCAAAGAGGTATTTTTAAACCTCGTCACCACCTAAACATGGTAACTATCCAATCTCCTTCTCCCGTGCCTCACAATCCTAAAGATGCTCTTAAAGATCCCCATTGGAAAAAGGCCATGACTGATGAATATACTGCTCTTATGAATAATGATACGTGGGAATTAGTTCCTCGTCCTTCTAATGTATGTGGATATTTTTGTCATAAAACTAATTCTGACGGTTCTTTTGAGCGCTATAAAGCTCGTTTAGTTGGTGATGGTAGTTCTCAATAGGTTGGGATTGATTGTATTGACACCTTTAGCCTTGTGGTTAAACCTGCAACAATTCGAGTGGTTTTAAGTTTAGCTCTTGCTCGTTCTTAGTCCATTAAAAATCCCGGAAAGATGTTTATGGGCATCGAATATATTATGGCAATTAAGGAAAATAAATTTATATATAATCGAGGATTATAAAAGGTTCAATATGAGAATTTAAAACATGATGTGGCATTATTTACAGGAAGAAATGCATCCTATATGAAAACTAATTCCAATGCTTATTTTTGTATTCAGCGAAACACATAGGTGGAAGATAATTTAAGGGCAATTTTGTTAGGTTGAATTTCGAATTTAACTTACTTTTTATGTTTTGTGTTCTCTATTCAAATATAATTACAAAAATAATATTACTTCTCTCCAAACATTTCCACCTTGGTTTCGATTTGAGATCATTCAAGGGCAATTTTGACAGGTTGAATCGTGAATTCTACCATACAATATAATACGGTAAATCTATAAAAATAACGCATGTACACTTGCAATGTTTGACTTTTTAAACAATACATTGTATTAATTCAGTGCTTAATTAATCCTTCCTGTGTTTCTTTTCAAATATGCCATCTGTTTTGGGTTATTATTCATTAATCACTTTTAATTTGTATTGTATTCTTAATCTATGCATTAAAACATAGTCCAAAGAGATCTTGTTTGATTCGCCTCAAAATATAAGATTTATTATTATCTAGTTTTTATAGTTTTTATTTATACACCATTATCGCTATGGATTAGTGCATTGACAAACGTGAAAAAAAATGATACATTTGAAATGAAACGCAGAGACTATTATGTATGTAAAAAAAATTATTAAATTTTGATATTAATATTACGTATATGATGCATGTCACATAATTTTCTTATTCAATCATTGTTTCATTTCAATGGTTTAAATGATGTACATGTATCCTTTAGCACCAATGGGTTATCATGGTTTTGTTAATTATTATTTTTCACTCTCTGTGTTTTTATATTAACTAGTTGGTGGGGCACGTGCTACGCACGCGCTCCCCCAAGAAATCCTATTTAAATTAACATTAACCGCGTGTAATTTGCATAAATAGAAATTGTTGCATTTGCCTCATAATTATTGGTATGATGATACCGATGAATCATGAATTATTGTTTTAGTATGTAACTGAAACAACTAAAATGTATTGTGATGCAAGACTCAAGAGGAAGAATCCAACATTCATTAAGATAATCAATTAAATATATAGAGTTATAAAGATTGAATAGTACAAAGATGAAATATGTACAAGCTAGCAAAAACAATTGCAAAAGTATAACTTCATCCTCAAGTTTCATATAAGAAGAGTCATATTCTCCATTTAAATCATATTCGTCCATTATCCTTTCAATAAGCACGTTCACTAACTACACAATTCCAAGAAAAAACTATTAGATAAAAAAACAAAGACCACAAATAAAATTATTCTCACTATTTAATCAGATCAACAATATATTTTACCATTTTTTTCCTAATGTATTAATTATCATCTCCCCTATCCTAAAAAATATTTGTCATAAATTAGTAATTATAGATTTTACACCGTTATTACCATAAAAACCATATAATCGTGGGGTAAGCTTAATGCAATAAACTTCTAAACCCAACCAACTTAATCATTTAATATATTCATCAAAACTCTTTTATGTACCCCATAAAAATCAAAATCAACAAACTATAAAAAAACTAGTGAAATAACAAATCCCATATATAGAAAAATCACAATTTAGTTTCCAAGCTTATATCTATCCGAGAAGAGTCATACATAGCCAAAACGACCTTGTAAAAGCAACAAAAAACACAGTAATACAAATGAAGCATGATTTTGCATTTCACTTTTCTCTCTTTTGAGTTTGCCAACCCTTAATGTGAAATTTCGGAACCATAACTTTAACATGAGATACCATAACATAAGTGAGTTTTGAAAGAATCAAAACATTTAGCAATAAAATAACTTCTTCATTGCATATAGAATATTGAACAAAGTGGATTGGTAGCTATTGATTAGTAAGTACTGCATATTCAAAATTTCCAACGCACTCTACTCACTGCCACAAATTATTAATATGTTCCATTTTTCTGTTTCTGGTTGAAAATGTTTTGGATAATAAACCCACAAATTTCTCATGTGTAAATTTTCAATTGTATAGCTTAATAAACCAATAATAAAACTCTTATTCAATCCGAGTTATGTACCTCCAGCTAAAAGTTAACATTTATCATTTTCGACCGAAAAGCTTTGAGTAGAGTATGCTCGTATCTTCGTCAATGTCAAAAATTTTAAAAGAGAAAGGATATGAGACTGATAATATACTAACTATAAGAATCCATAAGTACTCGTAAGTCGCAAATCATACTAAAATAAATAATGTTCTGGTTGCCACAAAAAAATTGTAGTTAAGTTAAAAGTTTATTTTGATAATTTATCATTTGTAAATTTTCAATTGTTTAGCATAATATACCCATAATAAACTTGGTAAAAAGATCCTAAAAGCGTAAGCGTTCGACACAATTGACTTAATAAGGTGAAAATAAGCCAAGAGTAAAACAGATCAAGCATCAAGAGTGTGTCCTTGATAAGAAAGATACAAAAGATACTTACATAAAACATGTGTTCATTTCGTGTTAGTGCAACCAATTAGTTCCTCCTCAAGTTTTCAACAAATACCTGATACTAACCTTTTGAAATGAAATCAAGACCGGTGAAGAAGTTTAGAAATCAAGAAATCAAAAGAAAATGGAAGTTGGTTGCAATGGATATGTACCAGTTACCATGGCAACCCAAGTGTAACTGCCTAAGAGAGAGCAAACGACCCAAGACAGCAGCAATAATATGTACCATTGGTTTCTCAACAGTTGATTTACATCAAACACCTTTGAACTACAACATAAACACGCTCACACGCCCTGTTCACCCTGCAGCTAAAGCAAAACTCTTAAGATTCTAATAAACTCTGAATCAACAATTTGTTTCATAATGCTAATATTTAGTTTTAGCATTTCAAGTTGTTTCATTGACTAGACTTCTTAATTCCCTTTTTGTATCTCTAGAAAAGGAAATCCTATGTCATATGTTATATTCGTCATCCTTGAGGTGGGTGACCCCAACAAACTGAAAGGAAAAGATAACAGACCCCAACAAAAGATAAAGTATTGATATCAGCTTATTTTTATTGTTATTTACAAAACTTTTACCTCTCGAAAAAAAATATAAATTTGATAGTCAAAAGATATTTTTATTTTCTTGCTTCCCCCTCCTCGATCAAATAGCATAGTTGCACCTGACCATAAGCACATGTTAACAGGATAAGTGGAAAATATTTACAGAATATCATCAACTCCACTCCCTGTATCCAGGAAACCTATAGTTATCAAGTTGAGGTTGGATCATGTTATTCTAACTAGAATGGTATTCTCATAAAGTGTTCTAAACTCTGCAAAATAAAAAATTCCTAAAATAAAAAATTCCTAACATAAACTCTGCAAAATAAGGTCACAATCTAGCTTATGACAAGCCATGTTGTGAAATATATGCACCTAGTTAATTGCCAGCTCATAATCAACAATCTTATAATAACAAATTCAACAGAAACAACAATCTTTCACATCCACCAATATATTCAAAATTTCTGACCAAAACATCAAAAATTTCATACCATTTAACAATTTATTGAACAAGATTAAAAACAAGACAAAAAATGGTTGTTTACTTACAGTAATGACAACTCCTCCACTGGATTTTTGAGCAAGTCTAAGACTTTAGGTTTATCAACTTCTACGATAATTTTAGGAGCACCAGCATCTTTGCACTAATCTCAAATAAATGTTCAACATAATCAACTTAGCCCGTATTTTCTATCGTCTTGATTAAGTATGCATAACCGCTCAGTAGCTTTATCTATTATCTATCTATTATCTATTATCTATTATCTATTATTATTAGGAAAATTTGCCAACAATAATCCCAACTATCACCCGTTGGCCAGAAATAATCCCAACTATTGATTATTTTTTAATAATCCCAACTATTGATAACGTTTGTTGAAAACTGTCCCATTTGTTTTGAAACCGGTTGTAGCATGTCAAATTGAAAGCAACTAGTAATGAATGAATATGAACAATGAATTTTTTTAAAAAAAAGCTAAAAAAATTACATAACTTAACCTGCTACAACCGGTTTCAAAATCCCATTTGTTTTGAAACCGGTTGTAGCATGTCAAATTGAAAGCAACTAGTTTTGATCGTTTTTTAGAAGCGTATCAATAGTTGGATTATAAAAATAATCAATAGTGGATTATCTGCCGGATAATGAGGATTATTCTAGAATTTTCCTTATTATTATTATTAGTTATTATTATTATTATTATTTTATTATTATCCTCTAACATTAAAATGTTTGTAAGGCATGAATACTATTCATGAACCCATTCATGAACAGTATTCACGCCACATCACCTTCCTTTGCCATTTCATCTGCCCATTCAGCTGCCACTCACTCCTTTGCTTTGCCATTTCAGCTTCTACTTCTTTGCTTTGCCATTTCAGCTTCCTGGTTAATACCCACCAGAAGAAACGACCTCAATAGCCACCCTACCTCTCCTCTTCCTCCTCTCTCTTCATTAAATTTTTGGGTTCTCCATGTCTCTGGGGCGGCTGATGTCGTATTTCGTCACATACATCATCAAGTCAAGGATGGTGAAGCTATTGAAGCTATTGAAGCTATTGAATTATTTATTCTATTATCACCATCATTGTTTTCTTGCTAAAGGTTAGTTCCAATTTCAATTAGTTCTCTGAGAATCTACTGTGTTGCATTAAAGATTGAATTATTGCATTTTACACATTCTACTTTCTACTGTATTGGAGTGTATTTCGTTGGGTGTGCATTCTACTGTGTCTGTTCTGCTGTCCCTGGGTAAAGATCTCCTTGGATTTTAATTGCATTTAAGCTTGTTGTTGTAAGTTGTTGTTGGATTGCATTTATTCAATCAAGCTAATCTCTGAATTGTGGAATATTACATGTACAATTTGGTAGATTTGACTATAATCATGCTATCCTAATTCCTAATTTGATAAATATTACATTTAGAATAAACAAAATTGTAGAAATATTTGGGTTTTTATTATTAAATAATCATGTTATGTCATTTTTAGGGATTATTAATTTGACTATAATCATGCTATCCTAATTTGATAAATAATCATGTTTTGTCATTTTTAGGGAATAATAATTTGACTATAATCATCTTTTACGATTTAGGGTTGAATTGTGGAATATTACATTTAGAATTTGGTTAAGATGATTTAATAAAAATCATTATAATAGCAGAATAAAAAATCCAATAGAAATATTTGTGTTTTTATTATTAAATAATCATGTTTTGTCATTTTTAGGGATTAATAATTTGACTATAATCATGCTATCCTAATTTGATAAATAATCATGTTTTGTCATTTTGAAGGAGAATCATCTATGTGATCTACCTTTATTTATCCTTAATTTTTAGCAAGAATTAGAACTGACTAATATAATCATCTTGCGTTTTGAAACATAGAAGAAAGTGATTATTTTTACCGCTTAATTTCTGTGTTAATTATAATGTTCATTTGCATCATTCTATTAAATTGAGTTTGGAGAACTCTACTGTGTCTGCATTGGTGTATTAAACCTTACAACTTTACTGTGTTAGGAGAGTTTATTAAATTCTACTGTGTTGGATTGTTGGATTTAGCTTCTGCTGTGTTGCATTTAATTCCATCAATTTGCATTTTGTTCTAATTATTACAATTGATGCATTGATGGTTTAGGTTTAGAATGTATGCATTGGTTTTGTTGAAGCGTTTATAGTGTGAGGTTTATTTATTGTCTTGCGTTTGGAGCTCCATTTATGTCGATCATGATTGCTTAGTGTTATATGTGCTTTAGATTTGATTTACTTGATTGTAGATCATTATTGCTTAGTTGCATTTATCATAAGTAAATCTCTTGGTCTCATTAAACTAAATTTAGGTGGTTGCCATCCGTTAGATTAGTTATTAAAAGAACAACATATGTTTTAAAAATGACAGGTAATGGCTAGCTCCACAAAAAATACCACTGGTGCTAACAAGAAATTACTTAGCGATGTGACGAAGCTCTTGGGCTTTTCTGAACCCCTTTATGGTACCTTGAATGGTAATTCGCATGTGGCTTGTGTTGTTATTTTTACGAGCAAAGGAGCGCTGCCTTATTTTAGAGTTGGCCATGTTTCCATGAACTTGATCGGCTCAGAAGAATCGGCGGCGGGGCATTGCTTGCAATCTCTTGTAAAGGACTTTGTCGTTTGTACTGAACATATGGACACTGACATGGGTAGACTTTGTGAACAGTGCGCTCGCTTTTTTGATTTATCTTCTACAAGGGGGAGTATCGAAGGAGAGACCTACGTTGACATACCACATGAGACAATTTCGAATACCTCTAAGGATGAGTGTTTGACTCCGACAGATCCTTCCTCGCGAATCCCTTGTTGTACCCTTCCGCCTCCTCCTAAGAAACGTCGGGTCAATTGGTTTCCTGTTGTAGCACCCCGTACTCCTCAACTAATTCATCTGCCTTCTAATTTCCCTGATTTGTTTCCTAAGAAAAAGGGTGGTCGTTGACTCGCAATACCAGCGTCCTTTGCTCGAAACAGCATGTCATTTCGCGCTTAGAGTACTGTTTTTTCACCTTGTTGTAGTAATGGTGGAATACTAATATCGTTGTTATGTTGTTAGATTATCAGTTTTTAGTTTTTGTATCGCAATGCCTTCGGAAGCTGCTCTTACAGCATATGTCTTTCCGTACTTAGGGTTTTTTTTGCTTTGGGTAGTAATGGTGGAATACTAAAGCCGTTTTTATGTTGTTATCTTATAAGAAATTAGTTTTTGTATTAGGCTTATGTTGCTTAGTGTTGAACACCATTGCTCTTTTGTAAACCTCTTAAAATCAAACTATCGTTGTACTTCAATGACCATTTCTAAAAGCTTAATTAAATGTACGTATTCTATGTTTTGCTTAACTCTTACTCATCCTTCATCTATTTGCTCATTTTTATTTTCAGTCTGCTATGCTTTTAAAATTGTTGTTTGCTTAATTGCCTGCGTTTGGACCTATGGACGACCTTACGCTTTGCTTGAATGATAATATATTCGTTGTGGTTTTATATGCCTTTGAAAGGCTTAGCTGCCTTGGGTGTCATCTACTTCCAAAAACGCTCTAGCGCATTTTGATGTGTTGCTTTAGATTCAAATGCTAATATAATGAGGTTTATGTGCTTTTGCAAATTCACAGATTAGCGAAACAATTTAGCATTTACACATGTGTGTGCCATTGATGAAGCACATCTTCATGAGTTTTTAGGCTGAATGTTGTTGCCTTTCTATAGGTTCTGTCTGTTTTACTTTGCTGATAATTGGAAGACAGTCGTCAAATCTTTTAGTAGCCATGGATCAATACCGCAGTAAGCGCTTAGCACCCAATAAAAACAAAAATCCGCCCAAAATCCCTTCTCGTAATGTTCAATACAAAAGTAAGCGCATTGTGGAGAATCCTGAGGTTTCACAACTACATGATGTATCTGCTCCTGATAGCTTGCTCATCCGCCCTGTTAGTGAAATTGATCATTGTGCCTATATTGCAACACAACCTTCAAGTTCCAATTCTAACGTAAACAGAAAACGAAAAGGTGTTTGTGCGCTCTATGTTTTTGGTTTTTCCATTCTTAGGCTTATTAGAAATTAATAATGCTATTTTGCCACTAATAGGGAGGTTGCAAAACAATCATTCCAATTCAGTTGTAGGTGATTTCGGGGAACAACTATTCATAGGTATTCTATTCCATATTATTTTCTTTTCTTGTATTATATACACCATCCAATCATTTTTATGTGCATGCTTCACATACTTTTTTTTTTCTTATATTATTATTCAACCTACGCAAAAGCTATACCTCTTTAAGCACCTTTGCAGATAAGGGGTTCCCTACTTCTCCCGTTAAGCTTGCTGAACCGACATGTTGTGCGTCGTGTGGTGCTAAGTTGTTTGCTTATGAATCCAAAATTTTCTGTTGTGGTGATGGAATAATAAAGATTGCAATGAATGAATATCCTTCGCAACTTATTTCGCTTTTCTCACGTGAAGATGAAATAGGAATCCACTTTAGGAAGTATTGTCGCCTATACAATAGTATGTTTGCGTTTAGTTCGCTTGGAGGCTCAATTGATGCGCGTACCCACAAAGGCATTTATGTGTTCAAGCTGCATGGACAACTATATCACTATGTGCCTGATCTATTGCCTCGCGATTCCGAGAAGCCAAAGTTCTTACAACTCTATTTTTATGATGGTGCATTTGAAAAAGAGCACCGCTCTGGCGCCTTCCCGGAGCTTAATCCTGCTATAGTTAGCTTGCTTATGGACATAATGGATCATAATCCATATGCGCACTTCTTTCGGTCTTTGCGGCACATAGATGTGCGCGAGCATACACGAGTTTTGCTGAATAAGAACCCATGTTTAGATCAGAGATTATATAATGCACCATCATCTGATGAAGTTGCTGCAATTTTACTTGATGATTTACCATCAAATGAAAGTAGAAGTCCATATATCGTGGTTTGGGGTAAATCGTCCACATCTCATCGCATCTATCATTACTACGGCTGCTACGACCCTTTACAGTATCCGTTGTTGTTTCCTAATGGGGATTGTGGATGGCACCAAGCATACGAAAAAATTCTTATGATCAAAGACGATCGAGGCAAAGTATGCGCAACCCGATTACTCCGACTTTAGCACAGACTGCTGAAGAATTACTTCTTGATGAAGCAATTGGTTAGTGCATACATGATTACTTAGAATTCTATTGTTGCACTCTTTTCATGCGCTTAGATTTCTATGTTTTAAAAAACAGTCGCTGCAGATGGTTTCAAAGATCGTCAACAAAGGTTATCATGCCGCGAGTACTATGCGTATAGGCTCCAGATTCGTCCGCATAATTATCTTATAAGAGCTGGGCGACTTTTCCAACAATTTGTGGTTGATATGTATGTAAAGATCGAGAACACAAGACTAGATTTTGTTCGCAACAACCAAGCACAACTTCGTGCTGAACTATATGACGGGATAGTGGACAGCATGAACAACGGGGACTGTTGTGCATCAAATATTGGGCATCGTATCATTCTACCGCCTTCGTTTATAGGTGGTCCTAGAGATATGAAGAAGCGATATTTGAATGCGATGGCTCTTGTGCAGAGATATGGCAAACCTGATATTTTCCTTACAATGACATGCAACGCAAATTGGGCTGAGATAAAACAAGAACTTGCAGAAGGTGAACATGCCCAAGATAGACCGGATTTAGTTTCCAGGGTCTTCCGTGCAAAATTAGTGGCTTTAAAAAAGATAATACGAGAAAAAAAGTTTTTTGGAGAGGTTGTTGCAATTATACATGTTATTGAATTCCAAAAGCGCGGCCTACCACATGCACACTTTTTAATTATTTTGCAGCCTCAATCGAAGATCACACAGCCACAACAATTTGATAAGTTTGTATGTGCGGAAATACCATCACCGTCTTACCAATATTTGAGAGGACTTGTGCTACGGCATATGATGCATGGTCCATGTGGCTTTTTAAATCCTGAGTGCCCATGTATGGTCAAACGTGATGGTAAGCATGTGTGTAGGTATAAGTATCCAAGGGACTTTACCACATTTACAACGCATTCCGATGACGGCTATCCGACATATATGCGGCGAGATACCGGTGAAGCTGTTCGCATACGTGGTGTGGATTTAGATAATCGGTGGGTTATTCCATATAACCCATATCTTCTAGCGAGTTTTGATTGCCATATCAATGTGGAAATATGTTCAACCATTAAGGCTGTGAAATACCTTTACAAGTATGTGTACAAAGGGCATGATAAAATATCAGTTAGCATCGGTGCTAGCGCTGAAGCACAGGTCATTGATGAGGTCGAAAGGTTTCAATCCGGAAGGTGGGTTTCTCCCCCTGAAGCTGCTTGGAGAATTTTTTCATTCGATTTGTATGATATGCAGCCTGCAGTTCTACCTCTCCAAGTGCATTTGCCGAATAAGCAAAGTGTTTGTTTTAACGCGTCAGAGAATCTTGCGCAAGTCCTTGGATGCGAATCAAGAGCTAAAACTGTCCTAACTGAGTTCTTCGAATACAATGCGTCACATCCCAATGAGCCAAAATACTGCTTTCCTACATTTGCAGAACACCATGTTTGGCATGCACAGAGCAAATCTTGGAGGAAAAGGAAGCGGAGCAAGGTCATCGGTAGACTTGCATTTGTTGCACCTTCAGAGGGTGAACGATACTATTTACGCTTATTGTTAGCACGAGTAGTTGGTCCTCGCTCGTTTGATAACTTGCTCACAGTAAACAATCAACGATGCTCTTCTTTTCATGAGGCCGCATTGAAGCGAGGATTCGTTGAGCCAGATAACTTAATCGAACGTTGTTTAGATGAAGCAGTGGCAGTCCAAATGCCATATGCTCTGCGGCGCCTTTTTGCTACTGTCCTCATTTTCCTTGAACCGATTGCTCCTTCTCAGCTATGGGACCACTATTACCCTTACCTTTCAGAAGACTATGCACTCAAGCATCCTAATCAACCTCGCAAGGTTTTAGCACTTACTACTCGATCTTTTGAGCTCTTCTTGGAGAACATGGGTAAGACGCTTGCAGATTATGGTTTACAACATCTCTATCGAGATACAGATTTGGCGTGTAGCATTGTTGACTGGTGAACAGCGTGTAGCATACAAACGCATTATTTCCCATGTTAAACAAGGAAAGCCTGGGTTGTTTTTCATTGATGGTCCAGGTGGTACTGGGAAAACGTTTTTGTATAATGCCTTGTACGCAAAAGTCAGATTACTTGGAAAGATCGTGCTTCCAACAGCAACATCGGGCATAGCAGCTTCTAATATGCCTACTGGTCGCACCGCCCATTCGCGATTTAAGATACCAAATGATTGCGGCCAATACATGTCATGCAACGTCGGGAAACAATCAAGCCTTGCAGCCCTAATCAAAGAAGCTGCACTGATTATTTGGGATGAAGCTTCCATGGCTCGCCGAGAAAACATCGAGTCGGTTGATTTGCTTTTGAGAGATCTGTGCTCACCCAATGTTCCTTTTGGTGGTAAGATCGTTGTTTTAGGGGGCGACTTCCGTCAAACGGTTCCTGTTGTTCCAAAAAAAACACAACAAGAAATCATTGAATACAGTTTGGTTTGCTCACCGCTATGGCCTCTTTTCACCCGTCTACGCTTAACTGAGAATATAAGGGCGCGCGAGGATCCAACATTCTCTGATTACTTACTTGCTCTAGGTAATGGTGAGCTCCAAACCGAGGAAAGTGAGCTTATTATCATCCCACCAACCTTCAGGTTGCAGTGTGAAGAATCCTCTACTAGCATAGATGATTTGCTACAACAAGTTTATCCTCAAATAGCCATTTCAAGTGCAACACCAGAACTTTTTACCGAAAGAGCTATTCTTACACCCAGGAACGAAGATGTGGATATAATAAATTCACGTCTCATAGAAAGTTTTGCTGGAGATATTTGTTGTTATAAAAGCTTTGATACAATCATTAATGATTACAACAATATCTATCCAACAGAATTCTTGAACACACTTTGTCCTGGAGGAATGAGCCCACATGAATTGCTTCTAAAGCTAAATTGCCCGGTCATCCTACTGCGGAATCTCGATCCATCAAGCGGCTTGTGTAATGGAACACGACTTATTTGTAGGAAGTTTATGCCGAATCTCATTCAGTGCGAAATTGCCACAGGGTTTTCAAAGGGTGACACCGTCTTTTTACCGCGGATTTGTCTTCGAGCACCTGAATCGTCTGGATACCCATTCCAATTCCAAAGGATGCAATTCCCGATCAAATTGTGTTTTGCTATGACCATTAATAAGTCACAAGGGCAAACTCTCCAAGAAGTTGGGATCTATATTCGTCAACCTTGCTTTTCACATGGTCAATTATATGTTGCTTTTTCAAGAGCTAGAAAAGCAAGCAAGATTTGGGTGCTTGATGAAAACTCTCAGAATGATTGTAGTCAACCACCCCGCACTACAAATGTTGTTTCGTATGACTTATTAAGAAAGCTGAAATTATACCAGGTTTAGCAATCGTATATAGCAAATATATTCCACAATTGTTTTGTTTACAACTTCTATTTGTTTCCTCTAACACAATCTTACGTCTTTTTTTTTTTTCAACAGATAATGATCATTAAGCATACATTGATACATCCAGAAATTTTTTTTAAATGCTTATTGAAGTAAGAAGTAAGTTAATCGCCTTTATGTTAATGCACATTAATAAGCTTTCTTTAGAAAATATTTAATTCCTTAATGAGTTTTAAAAGCTTTATGTATACAACAGATTAACTGTTCTCTTGTGTTGTTTTGTTGATGCTGTTGTAGTCGCATTTTGTTGTTGTGTTGTTACGTTTGCTATTTACGTTGCAACTATCGATACTTGGTAACTATTGTTATAACTTTGTTGCTTCTTTCTTAGATTGATCTCATTGTATTATTACTGTTCTCTTGTGTTGTTTTGGTGTTGCTGTTGTTGGCGCATTTTGTAGTTGTCTGTAATGTTGTCGCTGTTGCTGTGAATGTTTTGTTGCTGATGATGCGCTGCTGCCGCTGTGTTGTTTCTATTGTCTCGTTAACCGCTTTTGTTACTGTTGCTGTCATTGTTTTGTGTAGTTGTCTGTAATGTACACATGTTATGTTGTGCTTTTAGGCTGTGTGTCTATGTATCATTTCTTTGGTTTAAGCTTGTTTTTTAAATTGGTTTTCAATGAAGCAGCTACAAATGAATAACATATCAAGTTAATATGCAGCTGTTTACTAAGTTTGCAGATCAAGAACAAAAGTGAGGGATATCACAAAGCTGGTGCTCATTGCTTACTGATATTTGTAGCTGTTCTGTGCAACTTAGCAAAAACTTAAAGTATGTTGTTTCTATTGATGCTTTCTGTTGCTTTGTGGTGATTGGCTCGTGATGCAGATGTAGTTGTTGCTGCTTCTTTTTTTACTATCTTGCTGTTTTTCTGATGATGTGAGGGCTGTGGTGCTATTTTTGTTGCTTTGTCGTGATTTGCTCGTGGTGAGGGTTGTTTCTGTTGTAGTTCTTCCTGTTGCTTTGTCGAGATTTAGTGTAGATGGAAGTGGAAATATTCAGAGTGATTTGTATACTAATTGAAAGAACATAGAATGTAATGGGCCCCAAAGGAGCCGAAGCTACCTCTTAGAGGGAAATCTATTAAGTGTTGATCTCTGCTACAGTAGATTGTTAGTGACTTGTTGTTGCTGCTTCTGTGAAGTAGAGCGTCTTGATAGTGACCATTATGGATTGGTCAAGGTCAAGCAACGCATTATTGAATATTTAGCTGTTCGTACGGTAGATTACCTCCCTTTCATCTCAGTCACTCAATGGTAACAGCAATACACCTGGTTGATTTGTGTTCCTTGCAGCTTAAACTAACTGCAAGAGGTCTTGTCCTGTGCTTCGTTGGTCCACCGGGTGTTGGAAAAACATCATTGGCCACATCCATTGCTGTTGCACTTGGCAGAAAATTCATACGTATATCCCTCGGTGGTGTGAAGGATGAGGCTGATATCAGAGGGCACAGGCGAACATACATTGGGAGCATGCCAGGTCGTCTTATTGATGGAATAAAGGTTGATATTTTAATTAATTTTTTATATGGAGTATCTATATAAGTATTTCTATATTTTCCTCATTTGCTACAATTTTATGTTTTTCCTTTTTATAATTATGTCCTTGAATTGTAACTGGATCATTGGGTCCTTTATGCCATTAGAACAGGAGGGAAAGTAAATTATCTTTTTGTTGTTAGACTGGGCATGATCGTAAAGAATTTTTGGGCGTTGCTGTCCCCCTTCATTTATAATGCCTTTTTTTTATGTTTATATTTTCGTCATTTGGTACTAATTTTTGTGTTCCACTATTTTGATTGTTGGGAAAAATACATCCAATGACACAAGCTTGTGCAGTATGAATAGAAACAGCACAATATGGTTGGTTTTTCCATTTGTCATAGTAGTTCTCCAATTTTATCGGCATAGAAATGACACAAGCATTCACATAAGTTCACAACCCAATATTTTTAGCAATGTGAATCTACCTCACATGTGAAGTATTCCAACAGCTTAAAGTATTTGTATAAACAATCTAAGTCACCAAATCAGGCTTAATCAGTAAAATATATGCCTGTGTCTTATATTTGCTTTTTCCAAATCTTTTGCACAAAAAATTATCCAATCTTAGACTCACTGGCTCAATAGGGTACCAGCTTGGGAGTTTGAAAGCCTTGACTGAATTGTAAACTAACATCTCTTTGCAATATTTTTAGTACATTTGTAATACTAACATATCATACTTCTATAATTTGATGTCACAGCCTTTCTCCCTTCCCACCTTGCACAACTAATTAAAACCAACAAAAGAACCAGCACAACTACTGGATCTATTTTCAGTTTCGAAAGTAGTAGAACAATCACTTTAGAGTATGAAGAGGTTGTTGCTCCTAACACTTCTCAACAGCCAAAGAGTGATTTACGCTTCGAAACACTCTGCAAAAGGTTTCGTTCCCTCTGGATGCAAAGTGTCCAAAATAACTTCTCAAGACATTTACTCTTTCCATGCTGGACTGATAACTGCTTTATCTAGGTGAGATCTTTGGAAGTGATATGTATATGAATTCCATGTTTGACTAATCAAGAATAATCTAAGAGCTTATGCATATAAATTGGAAAATAAAGTGCAAGGTTGAGCCCTGTTAAGTGGAGATCATCATGCTGCACATTATATTCTTTTGTGGGTGTGATGATATAACTCATGATCTATATTGAGAAAACATATTATCACACATTAATATCTCACATTCATCGCTTCAAATCGTTTAATTTTCTTTTATACTGCAAGTTAATACAAATATGGTTTTTATACTGCAATTTCAGGCATTATTGAGTATTGGTAGAAATAATTTGTCTTTTTGGCATATTTGTGTACATGTGTTTGTTGAATATATATTGGGATGTATTGTGTTTTGAAGCTTTGATCTTTGGTTTTAGGTGTACTTGTGCCGGATAAGTACATGTTGGTATATGGGTTTGTAGTAAAAATGTGATCTTCTTTGGTATTTAAATGGCAATTTATTACTGATATTAACCCTGAAATCTGAATCATATTTCTGAATTAAGTTTATGTAAACTCATTGTTACATTACATAAGTTGTTGGGGTTTGTGCTACTTTCTGTAGGTTGGGGGCTTTCAGTGCAAGGTTGAGCCCTGTTAAGTGGAGCAAAAATCTTACAAGAACTTTTATTGCAAATAAAGGATTCAAAAGCAGCAGGAGGGGTGATCTGGAAATTGCCCAGAACATGTAAGCAGTTTTGAGCTGCTTTCACATTGTACATAATGGTGATTCTGATCTTTAAGCTGTAGCGTCCCCGTCAACTGACATTATATCAAGATAGTTAACACTTAACATTAAATATATTTGATTAGAGACACTTTTTATATGATATGATTAATTTACAAAGTAACTTAACAGCTGCAAAATCATCTTCATCATGCAGTAACAACTACTTAGTAAGGATACATCTATATACTGTAACTGAACGTGCGACAATCATAAATTTTTTTAAGATTATCAAAAAGTAGACATCTGGATGCCACACATTGATAAGATGCTAGCATTCAGTTGTATGGAACCGGCTATTAAGGTATGTCAAAATAATATTTACATGTATAGAGAGTTGAGTAAATTTTAATTACTTAGCTTGTTTTTTGGGCATTGGATAGGGGGTGATTGATGAATTTCGTGCTCCACATCCGGAACAAAATGGTGAACAGAGTGATGATTTTCAGATATTTTACATTAACGGCCTGCTTGCTGTTGTGTTTTCCTTTGGAGTACTCTTCACTTCTGTCAAAAGCGTTACGGCAAGATCATGGCATTATGGCACCGGTACTCTAAACAACTCCTATTTTATTTAGTTCATTTCTTCGAAAACCCATATTCGTACTTGCCCACCTCACCTCAGCATGTTCGTTTCAGTAAAACATCCCAAACTTGTAAACATCCTTGTACATTTCAGGATGGTTTCGGAGTTTTATAGCTGATTATGGGGTACCCGTCATGATAGTTGTGTGGACAATAGTGTCTTATCTTATTCCGTGTAGACTCTCTTCTGAGGTTCCGAGGAGGCTTGAAGTACCATCCCCTTGGGACTCAGCCTCTCAAGCCCACTGGGCTGTTTTCAAGGTTAGTATACTTCCTATGAGCTCAATACTTCTTGCTTTACAGTTGTTTCAAACTATGTCTTAAAATGTGTAGGACATGTCAAAGGTTCCAGTTTCCTACATTATTGCAGCTTGTATACCCGCAATTATGATTGCTGGACTTTATTTCTTCGATCACAGCGTTGCATCACAGATGGCTCAGCAGCCCGAGTTCAATCTAAAGAGACCGTCTGCGTACCACTATGATCTCTTCGTACTTGGATTTACAGTAAATTTGTTGATGAGCATTTGATGCATTTATTTTTTGTGAAGTCAAAACCTTTTTTACTGATGCTTTTTTCAGACTTTAATATGTGGGTTGCTTGGACTCCCTCCCTGTAATGGAGTCTTACCACAAGCTCCTATGCACACCAAAAGCCTTGCTGTTCTGAGGAGGCAGGTAATTAACATTTTGAGATAACTACAGTTTGAGCTTGAAACAAATAGTAGGCTTCTTATTTGTTTTCTATTTTCGCACGTTCAATTACAGTTGATGCGACAAAAAATGATCTCCAAAGCTAAAGAATCCATACAACTGAATGCTAGCATCTTATCAATACGCTTACAATTTATGCCTTATGGTATATGAATTTTTTTAAGATTATCAAAAAGTAGACATCTGGATGCCACAATCAGAAAAATTGCTGTTATAATACGGTTTTTCCCCTTAATGAAACTACATGATTGTATAACTATGAGTTGTATATGCTTTGTAAGCAACTGATTCTGTTTAGTAAATTAATACTCCTATAATTTTGTTAGCATCTTATCAATGTGTGGCCACTAATCTGGATTGAAAGAAACCAAAAAAGGGCTTGGTAAAAGTTATACAGCCCCATTATGAAACACATCTGCTGACCTACACATTTTAAAACACAAAAAAATAGTGCTTTGCTCACTATCTACTGTTTTACTGTAGCAAGTACAACAAATCTGCTTTTGTAGCTTCACAAAATCTTCTCCTTTCTGATATAGAGGTGGCTTCTTTATTACTTTTCCCATCTTATATGGGATTTTGCTTCCTCTCATTAAAGACACATTCCTTTATAATCTGCTTTTGTAGCTGCATTTGTTATATATATATATATATATATATATATATATATATATATATATATATATATATATATATATATATATATATATATATATATATATATATATGGCATTAGCACTTCCTACTCTTACAAATCTTTTGTTCTCACAGCAACTCACTTAAGGCAGCTCACAGCAACTGAAGGCAGCTCACAGCAAGGCACTAAAGGTCAGTAGAATTGTTGGCTTCTAACTTTTCATTGATGATAGTTTTACTTCAATCTGTAATTGATTGCTCTTGCAACCTGCAAAACATGGTCATTCATGTTAATTTAAACAAATATGTAGCTTTATTTTTAAATGGCTTGAAAGTACTTCTCTTTTGGTGGCACAAGATTCTAGATTGAATACTATTTTTTCTTGCTGTGACTACGTGTCAAACTACTAACTATATATAACTCAGCATCCTGAATTTAATGAATAGACAGTTTTGCAAAGACATACATAAAAGAAATATTTGTATCTGCTGCCACATTGAATGTTTGAATAGCGTATTGAATGTTGAAAGAGCTGAGGTTATTTAGTTAGATTGATTAGCAAAACACAAAGCTTGTTTAGAAACTCGAGCTCATTTGACAACTGTACTCTAATAAATGAGCCGTTTATGAGTTTGCTTTAGACATAATACAGCTTTAACCAAGTAATGTGTTATTTAGTGTCTAATTTGTTTGATGACAACCATCACAAAAAAAGTCAGAATATAGAAAAGAGGATGTCTTTTTAAAGGTTGTTTGAAATTAAAGGTTATTGATATGAAATTTGTTTTGTTATATGTATGATTACTGGATGGAATGAAAACCAAAATATCATACCTACACTAAAACAGCAACCTACTTCTGTACCAAAAAATGTGTTCATACATATATGTCCCAAAAATAAGTTCCATGCATATCTGTCCCAAAAAAATTGCATTCTCATAAACATTTGATTAAGAAAACAGCTTAAATAGTGCACATTACTTATATGTTAGGAAAAGCTAACCATCAAAGAGTCAAAACAAATATCATATATATCATAATATTACAATGTCAAAAAAACAACATATTGATTAAATGCACTTTGAGTACAGCAATCAATCTTAGTGCTAATGCCTTTCACTTATTGACAGCCATACACAGATATGAAGGAACAGTACGCAAAGTTCAATGAACTGAACCCCAAACAGGCGAATCACAAAATCAAATGCAAAGTGATTGAAAAATCTCGTCCATTTCAGTCACCTGGAAAAAAGAAGTACCAACGACTTTTGCTACAAGACGAAAATGTATTGGTTGCTTTTGTACTTAGTTACTTAAATTTCATGACCACAAACTACTTTTTCTAACATATTTTGTTGTAATACACTTATGATGTCAGGGTGATCTAATGAAAGCAACATTGTTTGAGGATGATATACAAGCCTACGACGATCTAATCCAGCAAAGTCAAGAATACATGATCTCAAATCCAACAATTCGCACTGTAGATGAAAAATATCAATCGAAGGTTGGCGAGTTCCAAATGACGTTCAATAATCGGACAGTCATCCAGGCCACCGGTTCTTCAAGTGCCTCTGGTCCGGCTTATCATGCACTATCAAGCATTCCTCGCGTTGCAAGTCCTTATGAAAGATATGGTATATAAACATTACTCTTACTTATATACGTAGACTCATGAACGAATTGACGCTTTTCTTATTTTCACTAATTTACATGTATTTGTTCTCATACTTCTTTTCAAGTGCAAAAATATAGTCATCTCTACTTACTTTTTCTAGATGTTCTCGGAATTGTTCTTTTCCTTGGAGACGTACGAAAAGTTACTAGAGCTTTTGCCCAACAAAGTAGCGTATGTGAAATTCTAATCACGGATCACAGGTATTCTTTTCTTAAGAATTAGAGTTACAAGCCTATTCATGTCATGTTATAACATATTTTCCTTTTCGATTTGATTCCAAACGCAGCTCCCATCAACCCATAACAATCTCAGCATGGAATGATCTAGCAGATTTCTTTAAAGAAAAACCTATTTCATATCCTATTATCGGCTTTACTTCTCTCAAAGTGACTTCGCACAAAGGTTGCAATTTCCGTACATCAAATTCTAATCCACGCTTTCTTTGCATAATTATTTTTTTTAAAAAAAAAACTTACTCTTTCTGTGACACTTGCTAGGCTTCGGCTTATCGACTACAATGTCCTCCACCTTCATACTAACGCCCACAGGCGAAAAGGCGGCCCAGCTCAGCCATTGGTTTGTTTTTGCGTCAATCATTTTTTTGCTTCTATGTTCTTCAAATTAGTGTTTCTTCCGCCTCTTTTTTGCAGTTGTAATGTCATATACATGCTGCTGTACTGGTACCTACTGAGCGGAGATGATTATTTCTTTGCCATGGTTCTGTCGTTGTCGCACACTGGTTTTAAAGTTGCTGCGTCACTCTTGAATTACTATCTTTTGTTGTCTTGTCTATGTCGCTGCTGTCGTTGCTTTTTGTTATCATCCTCACACTATTGTTGCCAATCGATACACACTTTCAAGCTCACTGTTTTAATGAGACTTTTAATGCTTATCCTTTGCTTTATACAACTTATTATAACTATTATTTCATTTACTTAGGGCCTCTACACATCGGAATTTGCTTGATGAACGGAAAGCGCAGATCCAAGAAACGCGCACAACACTGGAACAACGACGCCATACAACAATAGATTTCATTAAGAACAAAAAAGTATTGTCTCATACTTTATATTAATTCTTATTGTTATCTAACCATTTCCAAACAGCTTAACTTACAAAGGTACTATTACAATATGCAGGCTAACAACACCATACAAGACGAGCGCTATTGTATTCAAGCATTCATCCCCACATGCAACTACAATGATATTCGCAAATTTTTGGGCTGTGGCTCATGCAACAAAAAAACAGACACGGATAAGTATAAAGTCTATACTTGTCAATGGTGTCACAAAAAAGACTCCATTTCTACGCCCAGGTTTCCCCACTTATTTTATTCGCTAAGCAAGTTCAATTTGCAATATTCTTATTCTTCTCTAATAAATCTTCTCTAATAAATCTTCTCTTTTGGTTTGCCAAATTTGCAGATTGGCTCTAACATTCGATGCTATAGATGCCACTGGGTGTATCAATCTCACAGCTTTCAATGACGACGTGGCTAAGTTGTTTGGAAAAACAATTGACGCTTTATATGCTCCCACAACTTCTGTAAGTAGTGTAAAAATTTTGTCTTTTTTTGGAAAAAAAATGGAATTATAAGTATGTTTTTGCATAAACAGGAAGAGATTACTGCTTACGAGGAGATAGCAAGCTCGTTTAAAGACAAAGCTATATGCATTGAAGTTGGCCCCACAACAGCGTTATCAAAGAACGGAGTCTTAAAGTGGGTGTTAAAATCAATTTTGGCCGAACCGCTTCCAACACAAGCAAATCAGCCACAGCCTGAACAACTCCAAACCAACATCTCACCAAAGCCCACCAACCTAAATGAAAGTGTTGTTGCTCCTCGTGCACCTACAAAATCAGAAAATTCGCAGTTGTTTCCCTCCCCTTCGGTTACTGCAGAACAAGATACCTCTATAACACCCGTCCCTAATCCATGTGAAGCTGCCTCATCATCTTCACCAAATCCGCCAGCACGGGAGCTGAAAGTGCGTCGCCGTTTAGAGTTTGGACAAATGGGATGCAGTTCTGAACCTGATGACACCGCTTGATAAACATTAACTATGTTTTTTTTTTTGGGTTCTTTTGCCTTTGGCCAAATAGAATGCACCTTAAACCAGAAACCTTGGCCTCCTACCCATCTACTACAGCTATCTTTATTTTATTTGTGTTGTGCACAACTTTTGAACGCTCTATATGCTCCGCATCAAGCCTTTTGTAGATGAATCATGTTGTTCATTACTTTTGTTTCACAATGCAAGCTTAGATGTAGCTACTACTGTATGTACTGGTCTACTACGCTATATTTATATATGTATGCTATTATGATGCTTAAAACCCTTCTAAAAAACTACTATGGCAACCCTTCTACATGCTATATGTTCGTTTGTCTTGTTTAAATTTTCAGGGAAATTGATCACCTAAGGAATGTCTTGCGTTCATGCTGGAATGATGGCTTTATGGACGATTCTGATTTATGATTGTCTTTGGTGAGAATCGAAGCTTAAATCTCATAGTTGAATCTCTTGCATTGGGCAAGTACTTAATTCTTTTGCGGGTGTTGTGTCTGTTTACATGCTTCTTTATGAAAACTCAGATTTTCTTGGGATTGCTTGATCTCGTTTTGAAGTTTGGTTTTTTATTCCTCAGACTTGAGCAAATCAGTAGCGTTGCTGCAGATCAGCAGGACTCTGCACAATGTAATCTATGGAAAAAGAGCAAATCAGGAGCAGGCTCAATAGCAGCAGCAAAGACAACATCACAAGACCAGCAGCAGCTTGAAAACAGCACACAGTTCAACAGCATCAGCAACATCTACATCACAGCAGAAGCAGGATCAACAGCAGCACGCACTGAAAGCTGAATCATCACTGAATGGCCAAATCATCACTGAAAGCTGAATCATCACCCACAGATTCTTCCCCTTCTGAAAAGCAGCAACCTACAAAGCCTGAACCAGCACAAGGTTTTGTCTTTTGATATCCGTAATGTATATATTTTTGGCCCTTTAATTATATTACCTATTATTGCTGTTATTGAATCAACTTTTTAGAAGTTATAAATATAAACGAGGTTGGCTTTTTCAAATATTTCTGGAACTTAAGCCTACCAATTACCATTGCTTTGTATGAACACTAATGGGATCGAAATGTTTTGAGGGTATTGGTAGATCTTGTTTTGAAAAGCCTTTTGCACTTCTATTAGACCATAAATTGAGCCTTCATCTCATCATCTGTGTTGATGGAATTCTGTAGTCTCACATTTTGTAGTCCATTTTTTTATACTTATTCTTAACGATTGATTTTCTATTGAATACCCTTAATAGCTAAAACACTACATACCAACAGAAAAGCTAATGCATAATGTGTCAATTATTACTATTGAACTTATTTGCTGGTTTTAAAGACTGTATTTTTGCCACATTATTACTATGTCAACATATCTTCATTATGTTGTATGCTAACATAACATGTTTATCGATTGCTTGAATTTGCCTTTAGTAATGGATATTGGTTCATTTGGATTAGTATTTTGCAATGAAGACGTGTGACTATCGAAATGTTAGAACTAATAGATGCGAATATTAAAATTTTTTCAAGCGTTAAATTTATTACTTTTTCATGAATCTCGAATAGCGCAAACTATTATCGTCAAATTAAAAGTATAACTTGGGGGACCGCGTGCGTAGCACGCGGCCCCACAACTAGTTAAATATAAAATGTTTGGTAAGGCTGAATATTGTTCATGAGCCTCTCGATGAACAGTGAATTCACTGTTTATGCATGCGCCTTTTTTTCTTTCTTTCTCTTGCTGCTCTGTTCTGCTGACTTCCTTCTTTCCATTCCATTTACCTTCTTCTTTTCGGCTTCTCATTGAAAAAAGGGCAAAGCAAAAAATCAGTCCAAGGCTCGAGCAGTCTTGCACCTGTGACTTCGATCATGCCGGCGTCAACTGTGTTTTTTTTAGCTTTTGAACTTTTGTGCATTCTCATAAGTTTCTCTTCAGTTTGGAATAAAGGATTTTATGTAGGTAAGATTTGTTTCATTTGTGTATGTTAATGATTTCGGGTTTTTGGGTTAATACGTTTGATTTCAGTTTATGTGAAGATTTTATGTTAATGCTTTGAGATGAAATGGGTATATTGTTGGGTACATATCCTTCAAGAAGAACAGAAAGTTTCACAATTATGAAGCAGAGGACAAATTTAGTAATTTCAGTTTTATAGTTTTCATTTTCCTTGTTTTATCGGAATTGTTTTTTGGGTGGATATTAACAGGTAATTTCTCAATTAGGTCATCCAATTTCTCCCCTTTTTGAATTTGACCTAATTTATTTGATTTGTTGATTTTCAATTAGAGTTGTCGGGTTTTTGGGAATTTAGTCGTTGTGCGTCATTCTTGTAGTCTACAGGTTGTAGAGTAGAGTAATGTGCAATGTCAAGCATAGCATGTCATTTTTCTGGGTTGCCATTGAAGTCTTCATTTTAATGGCGTAATTATCAACAGAAGAAGCTTCTCTGGTTCAGCACTCAAAGTGTCGATGAGTTTGAGAGCTGGTATTGTTGATCTCCCTAATATTGGCAAATCTACACCTGTCAATGTTGTTGTAAGTCTTTCTTACTCTTACATTCGAAACAAATGAATAACGATAGTGAATTTTTGAAAGTTTTATTATACCTAAATAGTTCATACATTAAATCTTTGTAAGTGTTTCTCCTTTATGCATATTCCTATTTATTTTGCTTACTGGATTTGTGCAGACAAGTTGAGTTGTTCCTCCCAAATCATAGCTAATTGAAGCTGGTTTAGTTTTTTGGTAATTGGCATTTTAGGCATAAGAAGCTTGATCTTTCTCTGAGTTTGGATCAAAACAACTTGCTCCAGATAAGTGTGGAGCATTCAGCTCCTCCAAATCCACCAGCATAATCCAAACAACTTATTAAGCCTTTTCTGAAGCACTTTGGTTTAATCATAATATCAAAAGAGAACGGAGGAAGTAGTGAGTAGTTCTTAATTCATGACTTCCTGTTCCAGTGCTCCTCAAATCTTGTATGTCTGCCTCATGAGGCTTTTTCATAATTTGTGCTAGAGTAGACAACCAATTACCATACATGTCTTATCTTCGAAGAATTAGTGTGTGATTCTCGTTTTGGTACTATTGCAATCTAAAGTTAAAGTTTTTCCGTTGATCTTTGCAGGATGTTGCATGAATAACTCTCATAACTTTTTTCTGATACGGTTTTAAGCTGATTATCTCCTGGTTGTAGCAGCAGTGTGCTTATCTCTCACCATCGTTAACATTCTTGGGTTTATCAAGTGTCGCATAGGTGAGTGAAATTTTTACATGGTTCTTTGCAGAATATATATTAAACTTTCAAAAAATGATAAATTTGGTTTCCTATATTATGGTGCATAAATTCGAGTACAACTCTTAGAAATTTATCTATAGATCAATGCATCTTTACTTACTACGTGGACACTACTCCCTTGGTCCATTTTAATTTCCTCGCAACTTCTTTTTTTTTGCCAAATATCTGCACCCAATTTCTATTTAGGGTTGTCACACTTTGCACAATTTCTTTTTTTTGTTAATCGTCCTCACAACTCTCTTTCAATCTCAATTCTCACCCATAATTTCATTCTCTCTTTTACTTATTCACTCATTTCTTGATTACTTGTTATTTGTCTTATTTACCAACTACAAATTAATATTTACACCTCGTGAAAGAGGTGCAAATTAAATGAATTGAAGGGAGTACAATGCAAATAATAAATGTCATCCTACATTTCTATATCTAAAAGGCGCAAAGGTGAACTTTGCAGAAACCGTCATGATATCATCTAAGATTAGTACATAAGACATTATTGTTACAATGGGATGTTGTGATCCGCTTGGGATATTCAGTAAAATGTATATTTTGGAATATAAGAGATTACTTAAACCATCTAAAGCATAGTTTCTAGATGTTTTAGTGTTGGTTAGAGTTAAATTCAGTATAATTAGTAGCAGCTATATGTTTGGTTCTTTTATGTATTTCAGTAGAGTTAAATTCTTAGATTTTTAGTATCTGACACTTTGACATTTTTATTTTGCAGTAAACATGTGAGTGTTTGAATGCTATGCAAGTCATGGATTTCCAAAAGTTATGGGCGTCCTTATCGACCTAGATAATCTCAAGGATGTCAACAAATTAAGAATGACAAAACAGCGTCTCAAACATCATTTTTGGACTGAAATATATGATGGAACCAAATTATTTTACTTATCCGGTCTCATTTTGTGGAAAGTGAGTGCCTTTTTTCCTTTATAATGTTTTATTCGAAGGATTTCTTCTGAATCAATTTTATGAAATACATGTGCCATAAACGAAACTCATAATCTTGCCAAATTTATCTCGATTATGAAATTTCATCCATTGTCTTGGCAAACTGCTCATCCTTATGTGCTAGCAGATTGTTTTAAAGATGTCACTCCGCCCGAGAAAGTTCAATTTAACAAAAAATGTGACAAGAATGTCACTATATATTGATACTTGCGAGGTTGTAATTTAAAGAAAGATACTAAAGTCGGTGACTTTTATTGCTTAAATTAATTATCTTCTTTATAGCATGTGAAAACAAATTAGTGATTTATTCTTTACCACCTAAAATAAATTTACAATTTGCTACGTTGTGTTCTTTAGGTTCATATATATTGTGGGTGTTGGTGATTATAGTTTGGCTGATCTATGTCCTTTACCTTTAGCCGATAAAAAGATAGGATTGCGTGAAAAAGAAAAATATATTATGGTCCAATGTCTGGTGTTGGCGATCTCCTTTATGAAAAAAAATGTTGTAAATATAAGTATAAATGATCATTTAGTTCAATTCTTTAAAGGAGCGGCTGAAAATGGCAGCATTGCACGTAAAGGTTTTCATAGTTACTAATATCATACCTTTTCTTATTAACCTATTATCATTGTGTTTTTTTTTCTTTTGCCTAATTCTTGTATCTTCTGATGTGTTTGTGCATTTTCTTTGTTTGACTAGGCAAACATGATGTTGGTATGGATTTGGTAAAACAACTTCAAGAAGTCAAGTAATCAATTGATGAACAGTTGGAGAATAGTTTCATCAATCGTTTCAGTCAGAAAAAACAACATGAATTGAACGATTTCTTGAAGATGGTGAAACTGTTGGATCTGACAAGAAAGTGACAATGCTGATATTGAAGTTGTTGATACAGAAACACTTTGGGTACTTGATATGTTTGTTACTAATTTTAAGAACATGGTTCGTAAAGTAAAAAAGGCAAGCTATAATGGATAAGTTGAACAACAATGTGGGTCATTTTAAAGAACATAATTAGTTGAAATTCTTTGTTCTTATACCCCTATCAAACTTTTATTATATCATTGACCTTGTTGTTCAATTGGTTTTATAATTGGTTGCAATTGTGATTGTGATTGCAGTTGTCGGTGGAAGGAAGCTAGAGAGTGATGGAGACCGTCGAGGCAGTGAAGAGGGGTGTTGGAGATGACAAGGACGTAGACATTGGAGATGAAATGCCGGTGCATGACTTTCCACCCGTGGAGATTTATAAAGACGACGATAAATTGTGGGATTTATCTACTGAATTAGTAGGGGGATTGCTTCTTTTTCAATTTGTATATGGTGTGCCCTTTTGGGTTTGTAATTAGATTTTTATGTTGGTTTTGTGATGTGCTGATTTCTGCCTTGTGTGTTGTGCTGTTTTCTGCCTGGTGTGCTGGGTGCAACAAGTTATGGTCTGCTGCAGGGGTTTTGTGCTTCTTTTGTGCAGGCCCAGGGTGCTCTGTTAGTTTACACTTGGTGCTACATTGAGGTACTAATCCTGCTGGTGTGTGATGTTGTTTTGGATAAAAAAAAGTTTAACTTCCTATTAATAAAAGGTAAAAGGTAATTGATTAATTCCTAAGCCTATTTTGAGGATCATTCAATCCTAATGTATTCTTTTCTAGCATCAAATTTTGAATTTAGCAAAAATTAGATGATTTTTCAAGTTTGTAATCAAATTCATTCCAAAAAGGCTAAATCATCTCCATACTGTAACAAAATTTCTAAAAAACACCCTACAATGGCCAAATAATATCAAAAGTTTCCAAAATGATATTTCTTAAATTGTTCAAATTACCTTTGATTGTTTTTAATTAGATATTGCTTTGATATTGCTTTGATAACAATTGCTTTTTGAGTTATTACAGACCCAAATGATTTGGTGTTAATTTTTGCATTAATTGAGAACAACCCAAATGATATTTTGCCAAAAAAATGAAGTGGGTAACATTTGATCCCTCTCCTCTTTCTGATTCCGAAATTTGGTGGCGAAGATTCTGATGTTAATGCTATGACATTCATGTTTGTTTAGTGCCTTTTCTCTTAAATCTGTTCCTATAGGTGAATGGTGGGAAGATCGTGAAAGAACATAAACCTGTGAGGTTGTGACCAATGTCAAAATTGATTTGACTAAGGTAAAGAATAACCCAATCCAAAGGTATGAAAGTTAGTCTATAAATGAGTCAATTTGATTGTTTAAGGAATGTTTATCATTAATACTGACACTTTCCCCTGCTTGTTTCCAGGATTAAATTCTTTTAGGTATGAATCATTTGTGTGTTTTTACCCTGCTTTGATAACCTCATGGTTTGGTTTGAGCTCATTTTCTTTTTTGTTTGTGATGTTTAGGCAAAAAGTGGTCCTTTGGGCTTACAGAATTCAATTCTTTGCTCAGCTTGTTGAGTGTCTTTTCATTTAATGCTGGAAGCAACTTTTGGTTTTGAGGATAGAAATGACAGTCAACTTAATGAAGAAGGATACTCCTGCAGCATGCTAAAGGTTGATTTAGTCATATCTTAGTGAACGATCTTCCTTGTAATAGACTGATAGTTGTACATGGATGTGGATGTATAAAAATGTCTACAAACCTAAATGGTGAATTGTGAACATGATAAAAATCGAGTACATTATACTAGAAGTTCTGTGGTAGAAGCTATATGCATTGATTGGAACATGAAGTATATGGTAATTATGTATACTTTATTGTGAGATTGGAAGCTATGTGAGAAGTGGATTAGAAGCTACAGACCTAATTTGATGATCCTACTAATTATACAATTTCAACCTTTGCAACACATTGACAATTAATATTTACATATGTATTATTGTTAATAAAAGTGTTTATAATAGCATTATCGAATTCGATATTGTAACTTGGGGGACCGCGTGCCTCTCTATCTTTCATATTTTATTTAAAGGGTTAAGTAGATCAAATATGGACCATGGACTACATAATTCATTCATGCACAATCATTCTTTATTTAAACTTGAAACTTTCCTTAACTTGTTAATTTTTTGTTCAACAGCAATTCTGTAAACAATAAATTAACTTAGTATGATATTCTCAAAATAAAAATAACTTGATCAACAAATTAATGCGCATTGTACTCTTTTTCAATTCATTTATAATTTTATCCAACTCGATTATTCCTAAGCATGTTTTTAATCAGACAATGAGGCAATATGTAAAATGAAACAGCTAGTTTCCTGAGAGACCGTCTTTCTGAGAGACGTCTCTGAGACCCAATCCATTAAAGCCTGAGAGACCGTCTTTCTGAGAGACGTCTCTCAGACCCAATCCATTAAAGCTTATTGCCTACAAGTACTTCAAAGGAGTGTCTTGGGAATGTCATGTCATTTGTACTTCAAAGTGTTGCTTTCATGCTTCTTTGGTTCATGGTAAGGGTAAATAAGAGACCCTTCATTATCTGTGTTATCATATTTAGAGTTGTTGTTATAACATATTAAATTAAGTTGATATATATTGGAGTTGGTATTTTAACCAATTAAAGTTGGTATGTTAATATTTTTGAAGTTAGTGTTTTAATTTATCTATTGAAGTTGGTATTTTAACATACTGAAATTGGTATTTCAACTTGTTGAAGTTGGTATTTTAGTTTTTAACCTAACTTGTTAAGTTGTTAACATATTAAACTTGGTATTTTAACCTATTGAAGTTGGTATTTTAACTTATTTAAGTTTGTATTTTAACCTGTTTAAGTCTATATTTTATGCTGCTTAAGTTATTATTTTGACTTATTTAAGTTGGTGTTTTGACCTGTTAAAGTTGGTGTTTTACCTATTAAATTGGTGTTTTAACATGTTGAAGTTGTTATGTAAACATTTGAAGTTATTATTTTATAGTTGTTTAAGCAACTACAATAAGTTAAAACACTAACTTCAATAGATTAAAATATCAACTTAATAGGTGAAAAACTTAACAGGTTAAAACAACTTAACAAATTAAAACTATCACTCCAAATGCCAACTTTAATAGGTTAAAATAACAACTCAAGTAGGTTAAAATGTCAACTTCAATAGTCTAATTGTAAAATATTAGCGGACTGGGCCTGAGAAATCGTCTCTATAAAAGACGATCTAAGAGAGACTACCTGCAAACTTATCACAAAAACTTGGACGAGACCGTCCTACTCTAAGACGATATCTGAACCGGCCCATTGTTAGGCGCGTGTACTATACGCGCACGCTTTGCCCTCCAAATTTCTTTTTTTTGTTTTTTCATTTTTCTGGAAAATTTTCAATTTGGACCTTAAAGGTATCAATTTTGACCTTAAAGATATCAATTTCAATGTAAAATAGTACTTAAGCATATCAATTAAAGTAAAATTTCAATTTGAACCTATAAGTGATCAATTGTGGCGTTAAACTGATCAATTTCTACCTTAGTATTTGATGTTTTATGATCTAACTCAATTTTGAACGTATAAGTTTCAATTATCGTTTTCAAAATAAGTATTTCAAAGTCTATAAAGATATTGTATAAGTTTTAGTTCAAATGAATAAGTTAATAGTTAAATTATGACATATAATTTGACAATGATATTTTATAATCGAACTCAATTTTGAACTTCTAATATTCAATTATCGTTTTAAAAATAAGTATTCAAATTGTATAGATATATTGTATAACATTTAGTTCAAATTTAATTATTGATAGTTTTATTGACCATTCATTTATTGTTTGAAATTCATACATAGAATGATAGAATAGTACCATTTTATATAACTTCGTTCTAAAATTTTGAAGCAGAACCATATATTAGGTAGAAATTGATCACTTTAACGTCAAAATTGATCACTTATAGGTTCAAATTGAAACTTTTACTTTAATTGATATGTTTAATACTACTTTAAATTGAAATTGATATCTTTAAAGTCAAAATTGATACCTTTAAGATTAGAATTGAAAAATGCCCAGAAGATGGAAAAAAAGAGAGAAAGCATGTAAGGCACGCGAATTAGACCAGCCCACTCTTGTCTCAATTTGAGACGGTCTCGCCCAAGACCAGCTGCAAACTTATTCTATCTATTTTTTTAGGATCATTCCCCAACAACAGCCACCAAGTTTCCTCAATTTCAATTAAACAGCCTCGAACTTCGTTTTTCCCCAACAATAGCCACCAACTTAGGAAACACGACATCGAAACAACCACTTTACCGGATGACCTGCTAATTGACCGTTGACCATGCTTAATGACCTTTGACTTCCCCTTAATTTCACTAATTAAACCTAATTACCCAATTATCCCTAATTAAACCCTTCTTCCCCAACCTTTCTCTAACCCACCTCAATCACCTCCATTTCTCCCCTTCACCACCACCACCACCACCACCTCCAATTTTTCACCACCTCCAATTGTTGGGGAATAATCCTATATTTGGATAACCTTAATAAAGAAACCAACCCAAACGGGCCAGAAGCTGAATAGCTTTCAAGTAGAAATAATTTGTGCCATTTCCGCCATTGATGCAAATCCTTGAGATATGATAAAAGCCCTAATCCTTCTCCAACCTTTCCACCCCATTTCTCAAGTATTAAGATCCTTCGTCTCCGTTAATGGCGTTTCTCGTCCTTTTCTCTCATCTCCATTCTCCAATCCTTTAATCCATGTCCAACACCCTCAATCAAACTCTAAACGCTGCGTTTCCTCCATTGCTTCATCACTCCCTCCACCTGAATGGATTGAACCTTTCACTGACATTTCTGATGTTATTACACATCCAAACTCGAATAATCTTCAACCTTCCATTTGGGTTTCTCGAATCCTCCAACTTCTAGATGGTTCACCTTCAATGATGTTGATAAAATTAGGGTTGTGTTTGAAAATTTTAAATTGGGTTGTTTGCAATTTGTTATGACTGTGAATTCATGTAATTCTTTGATCAAGAGTTTTGGAAATTTAGGAATGGTTGAGGAATTATTGTGGGTTTGGAGATTAATGAAGGATAATGGAATTGAACCTAGTTTGTATACTTACAATTTTCTCATGAATGGACTTGTGAATTGTATGTTTATTGGCTTGTAAAGCAAGGGTTCACAAATCACTGGGTATGGCTCAATGATTAAAATTTTTGATTTAGGCTTTGTGGGTAAGCTTCAAACCAATCAATTTGCTTCAGTGTTGGAGTTTTTTGGGCATTTATGGTGAAGAATTGGAGGTGGTGGTGGTGGTGGTGGTGAAGGGGAGAAATGGAGGTGATTGAGGTGGGTTAGAGAAAGGTTGGGGAAGAAGGATTTAATTAGGGATAATTGGGTAATTAGATTTAATTAGTGAAATTAAGGGAAAGTTAAAGGTCATTAAGCATGGTCAACGGTCAATTAGCAGGTCATTCGGTAAAGTGGCTGTTTCGATGTCGTGTTTCCTAAGTTGGTGGCTGTTGTTGGGGAAAAACGAAGTTCGAGACTGTTTAATTAAAATTAAGGAAACTTGGTGACTATTGTTGGGGAATGATCCATTTTTTTACTATGTATTCTTCATAATTCTTGACATTAAATACGTCCTTGGAAATGTCACTACTTAGCAAAAGAACATAAGATATACCCTTCCCTAAAAAAGTTAAACAAATTCATCACCAAGGACTAACCTAAAACAATGTGATAAGAGCATCATTACTCTAAAAGATGACAGATCCTACACAAAGAAATCATAAATTCAACATAAAAGTATAATTGTAAGCTTGATTGACAAATTGATTACCTAATGTGAAAATTCATCATCAGTATACCAACTGTTATCATAGAAGCAAAGATTTATCTTTTACACAATGGTTTGAAACTGAAGATTTTATATCAACATATTGTTTAAAGTCTACAATCGTAATACATTCCTAACCAACGATTTCGAATTGTTCAATCTACTTCTTCCTAGCCTATTTCTCCTACGGCTCTTCGATGGTGTCAAATAGAATCGCAACAAGCCGTTATCAAGGTGATTAGGTGAGTGCCTAGCACTTTGATTTCTCTGTAAAACTACAGTTTCGTTCCTACTCCTAACAATGGCTTTTGATCCGACTACTATGGATGAGCTCCTAGAACTCGAACTGCTTTGGCTTCGTATCAGTTTACTTGGATTGTTATCAACAGACTCGGTATTAGGACTCTCTAAATTCTCCTTTTCACCTTCAATGTTCCCAAATTTATCGCCTTTTTTACGATTTAGAAAGCCCCAAATGTTCAACAACTTGCTCCATTGGCGACATTTCTTGAAGCTTTTGCCATTACTACAGCTAGAAACCGAAGCAAGGTCTTTAGATGCTGTTTCAAAGCTCTCTGAACTATCATCTCTAAGTGAATTTGACTTCAACCTCCACTCATTCAATTCTTTCTCAGTAATCAGCAATTTAGTCCCATTGAATATCCCAATAGCAGCTGGTGAAACCCGAGCATTTGACAATCCTTCCTTTACATTACCCTCAACCACTCCCGATTCCCTCTTAACCAATCTAGACCGACAAGACAGATTCCTCCAGCGCTCATTATCACTACCATTTTCAACCTTCGTCTTCCCTTCACTCAACACTCGATTATCAAATCCATAAACCGTAGCCATAGCATTCTCTATAACCGAAACCATGGGTGCATCATTCACATTCCTACGAGGCAATGTAGCTCTAGCACCGAGCAAATATCCATCCCAAGATACCCTAGGAGCCTCAAGCTCATTCCTCCCAACCCCATCAATCGATATCCTACCACTATCGACTGACGACCTCCCTATATCAATCGAAAACTTAGGATCCGTATCGCATGACCTCCTCCCAAATCCACCACAATCAATTGATGCCCTACCTAAATCTATTGATAATCTAGGATCTGTATCACACGACCTCCTCCCAAATCCACCACAATCAATTGATGCCCTATCTAACTCCATTGAACCTCTAGGATCCGTATCACATGATCTCCTACCGAAACCATATTCACCGACTTCTGATTGAGTATCTCTCAACCTTCTACCTTTCAAATTCTCAAGCTTCATCTCACCCAAACCAACGCCATTACTTTTATTATACTCATTCTCTCTCTTCTGCCTTTTTCCCCATTTTCTAAATTTCTTACTAAATACAGAAGCAGCAATCCAAAAACTACCAGCAGTTTCTTTAGAATCTTTCTTTTTGCTGTTACTACCTTTCAATGCAAGATCTATTAACTCTTCGATAGTCTTTGAATCCCCAAACTCATCATCCACATTTCCAAAATTAGAAACCCTAACTTCTGGTTCCACTTCAACTCCTTCTTCCTCTTCCTCCAGAAACCCAAGATTCCTTGATTGAACTGACACGACGTCGTTTCGACCATTATCATCATCAATATCGAAAAGGTTCGACAGGGAATTAAGACCGCGGACATCGCAAGATCGTCGACGAGGTTCTATTCCGACGACAAGATCGAATTTTTTTTCCGAGAATGTCTTGCATCTCCGGAGCTCCGGTAAACCTCCGGAGATCGAAGAAAAAGAAGTGGATGCTTCAGCGCAAGAAGAAGACGGGTTCAGGACAGAGAGTCGTTCATGAAGACATTGAGCACAAAGTCCGGATGTTGTAGAGAGGTTTGGATGGCGATAGCAATGAGTAAGGCGGTGAGGTTTAGAGTTTGGTGGTGGTTCCGCCATTGTTGAGGAAGAGAGGAAAAATCGAGGTTTTGTTCACGCCATTTTTAGAGCCTACACAATGGCAAATCCTTTTAAAAATTTTTTCTGTTTTCTCCCATTTGACACATAATCATCTCTTTCATCTACATCATATTTTACTATTTTCATTCTCTTTCTCTTTAAATTTTTTCAAACATGCAAGTATTCTCTTATTTTTTCTCTTTCCTGCTTTTATATATACTCCACCATTCAAATTTTTAATACTTTCATATTATTAATTTACTATATTAATTTTACAATATTGATTTAATAATGTTAATTAATATATGAGTTGTCAATTATAAAATATCGATAATTAATTGATTACAAAAAAAAAAATTTATGAAAAATTGACATAAACATTAAAATTTTAAAACGAATGGAATGTCATGAAATTGAATTACGTAGAGATTTTAAAATATGGCTTAGTCAGAGTACGAACTTCCGAACTTTTGCCACAAGTGGTCGATCAAATCATTCTTCAAAGAAAAATGTGATTGTCTATCACGAATCTCTTCTCTTGTAGCTAATAGTGTCGCAAAGTTGTGTTCGTCATATCGCCCTGGCATGACAGAAAATGTTATAGCATTACCGCTTGAAGATCCCGGTACATTTTCAGGTTGTTCTTGGGAGAACTCTTGGGGATCTTTATAATTTGTGTAAGTGTCACGCTCCTCTTCTATAATCATATTATGAATAATGATGCATGCCATCATGATCTTCCATAACATTGTCGCACTCCATGCCAAAGCTGGTTTTCGAATAATTGCAAATCGAGCTTGTAGTACACCAAAGGCACGTTCAACATCCTTTCGTGTACTTTCTTGGTTTTGAGTGAACAACCTTTGTTTATGGGTTTGAGGAGCAGTTATGCCATCAATAAAGGTTGCCCATTTGGGATAAATACCATCAGTTAGATAATACCCTTTGTTGTAGGTATTTCCGTTTACATTGAATTGTACTTGTGGAGCTTGACCATTAAGAATGGTATCAAAAACAGGAGAGCGTTGGAGTACATTGATGTCGTTGCAAGAACCAGGTGTACCAAAAAAAGCATGCCAAATCCATAAATCCCTTGAAGCAACAACTTCCAAAATTACAGTTGTCGTTCTAGATCTTTCTTTATACATTCCCTTCCAACCAGCGGGACAATTCTTCCATTCCCAATGCATGCAATCGATGCTTCCAATCATACCAGGAAAGCCTCTATCTTCCCCTTCTCTTAGGAGACGGTGGAGATCGTCAAGTGTCGGCTTGCGAAGATAAGTGGATGAAAACTGTGCTATCACACCATCAACAAAATGAGCAAGACATTCCTTGGATGTAGTAGCACCAAGTTTCAAATACTCGTCGATTTGATCAGCTGCACATCCATATGCTAATATTCTTATAGCTGCTGTGCACTTTTGAAGAGCTGTAGCACCTTGTCGCTTACATGCATCTGGATGTTGCTGGAAGAAACGATCATGGACACTTAAGGTATCCACAATGCGAATGAATACGTGTTTCCTCATGCGAAACCTACGCCGAAATTGGCGCTCATCGTATAATGGTTGGTTACAAAAGTAATCAGCAACTAAACGTTCATTTGCCGATTCCCGATCTCTAAGAACGTAAGTTCTCTTTTTTCGCTGACGTAGACCATGACTTCTATCTCTTTCTGCAGTGGAGTTAACAAAGTATCTTATTGCATCCTCCACTGCTTGCAATTCACGATTTTCTTCGATGAAATCCATTAACAAATACTCGTTGAGTTCATCCTCACTTGAACTTGAAGACCTAGAATCATAATTCAATTCCATTATGAATACTATAATTTTGTGAAGAAGTAAAATAGTTTTATGATGATGATGGTATATGAATAAAAGTGTTCAATTTATAGGCAATGTACTTCAAGAATGCAATCATATAATGTTTGAAGATAAGATTTTAAAATTCACATTTTTCAAAATGTAAGGATAAAGTAAGTTAGAAGATAAGATTTTGAAATGCACACTTTTCGAAATCTAGGAATAAGGTAAGGTAGAAGATTAAATTTTGAAATGCACACTTTTCGAAATTTAGGGATAAGGTAAGGTAGAAGATAAGATTTTGAAACACACACTTTTCAAAATCTAGGGATAAGGTAAGGTAGAAGATAAACTTCTTACAGTGACATAATTAAAAGAAATAGTGCACTGACTACTTAACAAAATTAAAAGAAAAATTACACTGACTACTTAACATAATTAAAAGAAAGATTACATTGACTCATTAGTCGTTTTAAGCTCAAAGATACTTATTGTTGAACTCCTCTCTCAACTTTCGATACATCTCCGCTTCAACATCATCAAGCATAGGTTTAGCCATTAACACACTTAACATCCTCATTTTTGTTGCGTCCTCCTTCTGCTTTCTTCTTTCTTCGCGTTGATCCTTTATCACGTTAAGCATGCGCTCTCCTAGATCTATCCTACGGGTTGAGGCTTCTAGAAACGAAGAATTGAAAGATTCAAGGTTTACATATGACATTGAAGAGGTAGCAGCTTCTTTACCCTTGCGCTTTGTCTTTTTTATCCCATCAGGTCTAGTTGGTGTAGCACCCATCGCTTCCTCGTATGGTGTATCAGGGCATGCATTTTTGTTACTTCCTTCACTTTCGGAAGGAAGTTGAAATATTTCAGGGTTCCATTTAGGAAATGTTCTCATAATTTCAAAACAATGCATCAATTGAAATGACTTATTTTTATTTGCTTTTTGGAAAGCTGCATACGCACGATTTTCAACATTCAAAGTAGAGTCTCCACTCTTTTTGTGGTGTAGCTCATACCCATAAATATCCACCCATCTCGAAACCGTAGAGTTGATGTGATCCCAACGTAATTGCATGGACTTTTGGGACCTTTCACGTATCCCATTGGGGTTCTCTTATCGTGCTTCCTCGTAATATTTAATTATATCATTCCATAAGCCAACCTTTCTAGTGTTAGTGTTACGTTCTATATCTCTTGCTGCATTAATGTAGCTCGAAACAATTGCTTTATCTTCAGGTATGCTCCAGCTCGCTCGATCACCAGACGATCAGGCTGTACTTGTCTTTTTAGCCGTGGTAAAGACTTGTTGAGGGACCACTTCAACATCTTCCTCATGTATTTCTTCAAGATGTCTTGTTTTCCTCATTCGCGAAGTCGGAGTACCACTATAAGAATCGTCGCCCCTTGGAGATTAGTCCATTGTTGAGTTAAATGATCAGAAACGGGGAACGATGAAGGATATTGATTAAAAGATTGTTGGAACGGAGCAAAAAGTGGGATATTTTGATTTAAAGGGGTGTAATTTTGATTAACTAGTCTAGGTTGATTTCCGAACCACTGTAAAGCAGCTTGAAATTGAGGATTGTTGAGGATATTTGGATCGAAAGGGCCAACATTTGAGTTATTTTGAGAGTTTGGATAACTTGGAAAATTAAAATTTCCATGATTTGGGTTATTTGGATTCGTAATTAATATAATACTAATTATATCTAGTGAGAGAAAATAACAAATTTTGATGTGAATGTAAAATATGCAATTTTGGGTTCATTTATAGAGAGAAAAAAATCTGAATTATTGATAATTTTTTTTTGATTTGCCAATTTTTTAATATTATCAATTTAATAGTTTTTTAGATAAATAATTCACCAAAATTACAAGTCATTCAGAATATGTCATTTATCATTTGTCAAAACACTATCGTCTTTGGAAGGAGGATTGGGCCTTATCCTCTTTTCTAGAGGATACCCATACATTGATTTTAGGAAATAAAAGGAGATTGAAGGATATTAGAGGATACCCATTGTGTATGCTCTTAGAGAGTAAAAGTGAAAGTTCAGTGCTTCGAGCGGATGAAAGAGGAAATCTTAGTACTGGCATCAGACATTTTGGTTAAGTGTGTCATATTGAATCGTTTATTTGTTTTAGGAAAATTCGCCAAGAATAATCCCAATAAGATCAGGGAAAGTTTGATTCGATTCGAAAATCGACCAAAAAAATTTGAAATCGATCGACCTAAAAATGACTTAACCTGTAAAATGACCGACCCGATAATAACCCGACCGAAATTGATCCGACGGATAAACGACCCGTTTTGACAGGTCCAACATCAGTTTATTATAAAAATCTCACTTTTCAAAAAGTTTCAAAGTTTAATTTAAATTTCTAAAATTTATCAACATTTTGAGTATATCCCTTGAACCTTAAAACTCGGTACAATATCTCCAAAAACACGAAAAAAAAAAACATTAAACGTTTTGTTTACATCGTAATTTTCTCTTCGAAAAAAGGATATTGTAATCACCTATTTTCCTCGCATGCAAATCCAAATATATTTAACATCTAAACTTATAAAAATGGTATCCCATAAGTCGAATAAGTTTTTAGTTATTCATCTATCTATCAAGCATGTAAACTAAGAAGATATTTAACATCGTTTTTACCATTTTTACGAATATTTCTGAAAAAGATTGACATAACCCTATTCTAAAGCGCGCATCTTACATATCCTATAAAATATGTATTCCTTCACCTATATTACTCCCATGAAAATTGAGAAGATATTTAATGTTATTTTACACATCATAACTAGGAGTGTTCACCGGTCCAAACCCGGACCGAAACCGGTTGGACCGGAATCTCAAAAATGCTAAGACCAGAGACCGGACCGGCTCCATCCGGTACGGTCGTGGTCTAACCCAATTACCATCCGGTCCGGTCCGGGTTTGGATCGGTTAGACCGGAAATAATTTTTTATACCAAAAATAAATTTAAAAAATGGATGATTTAAAAACAATTGAGCAAATTAATTATTACAAAATTAAAATATTTAAATTAAAAAATTATTTTGTGTTGAAAATAAAATATTTAACGCCCTTTAAATAAGTATATACATGACAATTCTAAATATTTTTCACTTTTAAAAATCATTTTTATGTGCATCTGGTCCAACCCGGATTTTTTTGGGTTTAGACCGAACCGGAAACCCGGAATGTCGAATATGTAAGACCCGGAGATCAGACTGGATGCAACCGGTCCGGTCTCACCCGGTTCTGGTCTGGACCGCCGGTCCGGTCTCATTTTGCACACCCCTAATCATAACAATTATATTTGAAAATCGTATGTCATGATTAGGGATGGTGATGGGCAATGGACCCACCTTGTATCCGAAGACCTGATCCGTTTTCATGGATATGGGGCGGGCCGGGTACGAATCCAGTGTCAAAAATACAGATACGGGCACGACTATTGTCAAAAATAATAAAATTTGAAAAATATTTTTTCAAATAGTTTATAAGCCATGACCCGTCGGGTCAATCCGAACCGATCCGAAACCCGAAGTGACCAACCCAAAAATAACCGGACCCGAGAATGATCCGACTAGAAATTGACCCGACCGAAATTGATCCGACCCAAAACCCGACCGACCAGAACAGTTGCCACATCTTAGGACCTGAGAATTTTTTCTTCCAATTGGCACTAAGGTGCTTGCAACAATATCTCCTTTGCACCTTAGGCCATAAATCACTAATAACTTTGTCAATTCCCTGCATGTGCAAATCAAAGTATTGAAAACAGTAAGTATTAGAGATGCAAAACATTGTATGTCACACAAAATAAATGAACTAATTTTCATTCCTTCTGCCTATCAGATATTATGCACCAATTGTCACCTCTCTGACTTGGTTCAAGAACATGCTTGAGATGCCAAATGAAAAACTTCCAGCTCTCTTCATCCTCGCTTGAAACCACAGCCCATGCAACTGGAAACAGTTCATTGTTGCCATCTAGGGTAATTGCAGATAACAAAACTCCTCCATAATTACCCTTTAGATGAGCCCCATCAACTACAATCACACTCCTACAACCAGCAAACAATCCATCCAAGGAAGCCTTGAAAGATATGAAAATGCTCTTAAAAAATAGGGGTCTATCTGGATGTGTATGGGGAAACCAAGCACAAATTGCATGTGACCCTTCATTTGTGGATTTAATTACATCACAATAAGAAGGCAAGGAACTGTATGATGTGTCATGCCCACCATTTATGATACTCAAAGCCATGTTCCTTACCCTATACAGTCCTGCTTGAGCCATCTCTACCCCATACCTTGACCACAACAGCTCATTCAATGCTTTACTTGGGATGTCATTATTAGCCCTAATGTCCTCAAGTAAGACATTGCATGCCCATTTAACACTAACCATATTGTTTCTAGTTTCTATACCCAAACATGTGTGTTCAGCATTTTGGATTTTTTTGATAGCCCATGTAACCCCATCAGGCAACCTAGAAGCATGCAATCTCCATTCACAGTTTACATCACTACACCTGGCTATGTACCTTGTGTGGTCAGCCTTATCAACAACAATTGAAAACCCTGATTGTATGCAATAGTTCCTAATAACATCCCTGAGATGTTGCTTATCTGTAAACAATTGCCTCTTTCTAATCTCAATGTTGCCAAATGTCCTGTCTTCATACAACTGTCCATTCCTGTACAACCTATTCAAATAACTGTTAAAACTATCACATTGATCATCCCAAACTAGACCCTCAAATGGATCAAAGTTATCACCAACTAAATCAACATCATCATCCACAACATCTTCTTCACTGTTAACCAATGATACACTGTCACTATCACTGTCACTGTCAACCTTAGATGGGATGAATGATTCATCATCACTTTCATCAATAAGCAAGGGCCCTGAAGTAGATACAACACCCTCCTTTTCCTTACTCAACTCAACAAGCCTTGGAGACCTTCTAGTAACCACCTGTTTAATTCCCTTCCTTCTCATTGTACTCTTAGGAATTCTTTTGGTTATAGTAATCTTTGGAGTTTTGGTTGGGGTATCCTTAGTCTGGGGTTTATTGGGGGTTTTTTTGGGTGTGTTTTTGTTTGGGGTTTTTTTGGGTGTGACTTTCTTTGGGGTTTTTTTGGGTGTCAGTTTCTTTAGGGTTGTTTGGTTTGGGGTATCCTCCTTTGCCTGCTCATCATCCTCCTTGTTTAGCTCATTAAGGAACTCCACATTTTGAAGTATGGCATCATTTATGTCACCAGGAGAAGGTGGGGGCTCCAGTGCATTTTCAACAGGATCTACTACTGGTTTTTTCCTTGGTCTAAGGACAGGGAGTTTGGGCCTGAAGTACCCCTTTGGTTTTTTCAACACCTTGGGCTTTATAATTTGTAATGGGGTTGGAATGGGCTCCACAGGTTCTACAACATCATCAACTGCCATATCCTCAACAATAGGTGCTATAGGTTCACTAACATCATCAACAACCATTTCCTCAATCACAGGTTCATCAGCCAGTACAGGTTCAGCAACTTGATCAACTACCATATCCTCAATCACATCTTGTTCAGGTTCAACAACTGGATCAACTACCATATCCTCAACATGTTCAACAAATTCCTCAACATGGTCTACATCTTGTTCAGGTTCTACAGCTTCTACAGGAGTGGGGTCTACATCATCATCTACATTCAAAACAGGCTTCTCATGGGGTACACTAGGGGTTGGAATTATCATGACAACATCATCATCATCCCCATCATCAGATTCAACAGGGTTTGGTTTGGGCTCCAACTCTTTCTTCTGTGCATTTTGCTTTAGGGTTTCCCTAAGTCTCCTAGCATTATCTAACAACACACTAGGTTTAGAGTCTCCAACTTTGATGCTAATACTTTCAACTCCCCTATTTCTGCTAAACATCTCCAACAATGCTTTGTCATCAACAATCTGAACGTGTTTCTTTTTGTACAAATAACTGAAACTAGGATGCTCAGGCATCAAATGTCCCAAAGACTCAGCTTTGTCCCAATAATCTATGATCATGTCCAACAAGTTCACTAAGTCTACATTCTCAACAAATACTTCTGTCTCAATACCCTTATACACAAACTTCAACAACACACAATCATCCATTTACAATCTATCAACAAAAAAACCAAAAAATAACCATCAACAATCATAAATTGCACCAAAAAATCAAAATTCAAAAAACCCCTAATTTTTAGGGTTCATTCTTACAGAGAAAGACTCAGAACAACTATAAACACCATAATTCAACAAAAAAACCCTAATGCTACCGAATTTTAAGAACAAAAAATGGAAAAAATTGTACCATTACAGTCGACATTTAGGGTAAAAAACAACAAAGACCAAGTACTTGTATGTACAGAAAGAAAAGTAAAGTAGATTCGAGAACTTACCAGCGTGAAATCGAGCAGCAAAGAGGAGAAAAAACCGTCAACAATGGCGTGATCAAGCAAGGAGATGATGATGAGGAAGAAGACAGAGAATGATCGAGGAGGGAAAATGAAGAGCCAAATGTAGTTTCTTAATCACACACAAACCATGGTTTGGTTCTATTTGAAACTTAACGTCTAGTTAACGGCAAACAAGTACAAAAATGTCACGGACGTTATTACCCCTAAACGTCAGGGGTGCCAATGGAAAAAAAATTAAGTTTATACACCATTGAGATTAAGCCACACCTCAGGGGCACCAATGATAATTTCCCAATAATATAAAATAGCTAGATATCTTTGAAATGTTTTAGAAGGAAAGTTTTTGACCAATTTCTCATAAACTTCATTTACATTTATTTGTAAACATTTGCCATTAGTTTTCATACATTCATGCAAAGGACTTAGCTACAATAATGCGTCCATCGAAAAAGTAGTTATAATATTTACTATTAATTAATTACCATACTTATATGAGTTCATAATAATTAGAACAAGAAAATTTCAAAAAAAAAAAATAATTAGAGCAAGAAAACTAATACTTGCAAACTAATATTATAATTACTAGATAAGAATTCAACTAACACACTCAAATGTTAAATTCATAACAATGAACTGTCCAAAATGTAGGTATCATTCTATTTGATAATCGTATGTAGATGCTTGTGTAATCTATAGACTATAAAGGTAATTCAATATGATGATATCCTCATTCTGTAAATAATAATATAGTATATAGTATATTTAACTCCACTTTTTTGAAGAAATTTTGGCATTCTAATTAAAGAAAAAAGGTTACTTAAAACTGATGCCTTTTGTTTCTGTAAATTTCCTCTTGTAGAAGTATTAGCACCACCAACCTTGCTTTTCTCTAGAATCTGCACCAAAATGTATAGCTCTCCCATTTCTTCATGTTTTTATTAGCTGAGCTATTGCAATCCTAGCTTTCCACTACTTGTCTTGTTTCATGTTTCTAATAAACACTGTGATCTCCCTCAAGAAAAGGTAAAGGTAAAGATAAAGGACCTTTCCGGTATCCCGCGCAAGAGTCACTTGAACTTAGGAAACATGACATCGATACAGTCACTTCACCGGAGAACCTAATAAATGACCGTTGACCACGATAAATGACCTTTGACTTTCACTTAAACTTATTAATCTAATGTAATTACCTAATCACCCCCAATTAAATCGTTCTTCCCCAACCCCTATATACCCCTCCCCAATCAACACCATTCCCCCACCCCAACACCACCACCACCACCACCACCACCACCACCACCACCATTATAACTCCTTCTTTAAAATTCAAATTTTCAAATTCAATTGAGAGTGTGGGTATCTAAATTCACCATACACAACAATTTTTTTTTGTTTAACTTATATTTCAATTTCTCCAATTCATTTTAGATTTTATGAAGAAACCTTAAAAATTACATATTCAAATTCTTTGTTATTTTGGTTTGATTTTCTATTGTGACTATGAAATTGATGAAGAAGGAAGCTTAAAATACATGGTTTTCAAAAATCTGAGATTGAGGTTATTTAATGAAGTGATTTGGGGTTTAATTTGTTGTTGACATCCGGACCTTCATTGGCGTTTAATCTGAACTTATGTGCATGAAGAACATATTTGGAGCTATTTGGGGAAGATGAAAATGGAAAGAAAGAGAGAGCCTCACCTTTGAAACTTTTTAGGGTTTGTCAAAAGTTTGGGGAAGATGAAAATGACAAGAAAGAGAGAACCTCATCTTCAAAACTTTTTAGGGTTTGTCATCAAGAGTTTGAGGAAGATGAAAATGGCATAAAAATTGGCAAGAAAGAAAGAACTGTTAAATAATCCATATAGCAGAGACATAGCAGAGGTAAGTCAAGAGTTTGGGGAAGATGAAAATGGCAAGAAAGAGAGAACTTCATTTTCAAAAGAATCCAATCAATATAAATTAGTTATTAATGGAGGGATTTTAATGGTGGTGGTGGTGGTGTTGGGGTGGGGGAATGGTGTTGATTGGGGAGGGGTATATAGGGGTTGTGGAAGAATGGTTTAATTGGGGGTGACTAGTTAATTAGGTTAGATTAATAAGTTTAAGTGAAAGTCAAAGGTCATTTAGCATGATCAACGGTCATTTATCAGGTTATTCGGTGAAGTGGCTGTATCGCTATCATGTTTCCTAAGTTGAAGGTTGTTGTTGGTAAAAAAAAAAGTTTGCGGCTGTTTATTTGAAATTGAGTAAACTTAAAGGCTGTAGTTGGTAATTGATCCTAATAATAATAATAATAATAATAATAATAATAATAATAATAATAATAATAATAATACTACTAATAATAATAATAATAATAATAATAATAATAATAATAATAATAATAATAATAATAATAATAATAATAATAATAATAATAATAATAATAATAACAATAATAATAAGTGGAAGGAGTGTTATTATGTTATAAATTCATCAACGTAACTTAGAGTATCAGTAATAGGTCTGGCAAACAGATCAGGTTGGGTCGGATTCGGGTTTGGGTCATATATAAACAGGTCATAAAATCTTGGGAAATTCTACATGGTAAGCACCAGGGTTAGGGAAACGTCTACTATAACTATTCTTGTTTGCCATTCTACCAAATAGCACTCAACTATTGCAAAAACATCTACAGTAACTATAATGGTCAAAAAACGTTAATTACCCGTTAACTTGTAAAATTACCTAATTTCCCTTGTTTAATTCTAATAAAAGGATGCTCCTCCTTCTTCTTCATTTCACGCATTCCCTTGTACAACCATTGAAGTCAAGCTTTCATACACTCATTAAAAATGGGAAAATTTGCTCAAAATAATCCCAACTATCACCTGTTGGCCAAAAATAATCCCAACTATCAATTATTTTTTAATAATCCCAACTATTCTCATAATTTGATGAAAACATACCCACATCCTTTTTAACTGGCTACAATATGTAACTTTTCCACTTTTTCTGTCTTTTTTGATTAATAGTTGAAGGGAAAGGGTTATTTTGAACAGTTAAGTAAAAAAGAAAAGAAAAACAAAAGTGAAAAAGTTACATGTTCCAGCCGGTAACAAGGGGGTGGGTATGTTTTTAACAAATTATGAGAATAGTTGGAATTATTGAAAAATAATTGATAGTTGGGATTATTTTTGGCCAACGGGTGATAGTTGGGATTATTTTGAGCAAATTTTCCTTAAAAATGTCTTCATCATCTATACACTCAAGAATTTCTTCAAGACCTCCAATTTTGGCGACAGACATGGACGTTAAGGAGATTCACGCTGTTAGATGCAGGTGTGGCAATGGTGTTCAAGGACGGATTTTGGAAATTAGCGTTTCTGATTCAAGTGCTAACCCATTGAGATTGTACTACAAATGCAAAGCTTCTTCCGTTTTTAGCTGGGTGAAGGAAGAAGACTTGACCAGACATGGAAGACATATGGTTTCTGAAGCTTATGGAGGTGAAATGTCTACCCAAATGGAAACAGAGTTGATGGTTCAAAGGAAGCAAATTAAGCAACTGTAGAAGATGATGAAGATTATGATTACTCTTGGTCTTTTAATTGTTGTAATTGTCATTAAGAATTAAGATTATGATTAGGGTTTATTTGTTGTTTAGTTCTTTAAAGAATGTAAAACTTATTCAGGAACTATCTTCCTCTTGTAATATTATGATCAAATGGATTTGAAGCATTATTAAGATGTTCAAAATATGTTGCAAAAGCATAAGTATCATAAACCATTCATTAATTTCTTCCCCAAAAGAAGTACAACCCGAAGTCTTACATACTTGTTCAGGAACTATCTTTCTCTTGTAATATTATGATCAAATGGATTGAAGCAGTATTAAGATGTTCAAAATATGTTGCAAAAGCATAAGTATCATAAAGCATTCATTAATTTCTTCCCCAAAAGAAGTACAACCCGAAGTCTTACATATATACTGTTCTGCTTCATCATGAAACCCCAAAAAACATACAACCCCAAAAGCATACATTACATACTGTTTTCTTACATCAACAACCAAATTCAACTAAAAGCATACCATAATAATATCATACATATACAACTAAAAGCAGTACTACATTGCTTAACCCCTAATAATAGGCTGGAAAGAGAATGCCCTTGTGATTGGTCTAGTTCTTCTTGTAGGCTTAGTAGGCTGATGGAGTGGCAATTGCTGTCTTCTTCCTCTTTTACTTTGTTGTCAATCCTCCCTTGCATGTTTTCATATTATGCCCATACTCCTTGCACCTACTGCACTTCACTGTTGTAGACCTCTTCCCTTTTCTTTCCTCATCAGCTGCCCTTCTCCTATTCCTAGTAGGTCTTCCAATACTTCTCTTCAATTGGGGCTTCATCACAGGACCTTCCATTTCTGGCCAGTGCTCTGTGTCTAGTTTGGTCCTACTGGTGTGCTTGTATGCCTCTTTGTATCTCCTACAACTATACCACTCACTACAAAATTTGAGTGGATCTTGATCTGAATGGAGTATAGCCCTCACAGCATGTTTACATGGAATGCCTGTGATTTGCCAAGCATTGCACAGAAATTTCCTCTCAATTAGGCTAACTGGTAATATAGACTTACCATCTCTCACTTCATAATATCCATCCCTTGATTTGTATGCCTTACATGTCCTAGAGTCAGAAATCAGTGTTTGGACTCTAGTACATATGTTTGGACATACATCTTCATCATTCCATTGCTCACTCCTTTCCTTTCTAGTAGCCATACGTACCATGGTGACTCTTCTAAAACCTGAAAAAAAATCAGAACATGTTTAGACCTTCAATTCTTGGTGATATTGTTGATACTTAGGTTAGTGCTCACCTTCAAGCGAAGTCAAAACAGGTTTGCTCCTGTCCACACCAAGTGTTGCATTAAAACTTTCAACAAAATTGGTTTTGTTCTCATCACAGCAAACTAATGGATCAAAAGCATGTTTGCTCCACCTTGATTGATCACCAATGTCTGCCAGCCATTCCCTTGTTTTTGGATCAGCTCCATCAATTGCTTCCATTGCCTTTCTGAACTTGAATTTTGAAGAAGCATTTGCAGCCCTCCAGAACATAGCATAAAGCAATGGTCCAGGGAATTTCTTCTTCCAATTACTTGATAAGTGCTTACAGCAATATCTTCTGCCTGCTGTGGGCCATAACTCATTCAAAGCAATCTCAATGCCCTAGCACATAGTACAAAAACAATTAGTTAAACAATCAAGTAAGATATGCACTTGCAATAATAATTGTGAATCAAGATTACCTTTTGTTTATCTGAAATTATTGTCCAATTATCCCCCCTCCCACTGTCCTTCAACATATTCTTCAATTGTCATACAAAGAACTTCCAAGTTTCTTGATCCTCACCTGATACTATTGCCCATGCAATAGGGAAAAGTTGATTATTACCATCCAATGCTATAATTGATAGTAAAGTGCCTCCATATGAACCTTTTAAGGTGTGAACTATCCACCCCTATGAAACTTCTACAACCCCCAATCAAACCAGTAACACAAGCACTAAATGCAATGAAAATACTACTAAAGGTCAATGGTCTATCAATTGACTCCTCCCTATGCCATGCACAATAAGCAGATGATCCTGGATTTGTTTCTTAGATCATGTCCACATATCCATGCAAAGATGCATAACTCTCATCATGACCTCCATTAATTTCTTTCAGTGCAAGTTTTCTCATCTTGAACACAATACTTGTTTTCAAAGTAATCCCATACCTTGCCTCCAGTAGCTCATTCAAAGCCTTGCCAGATATGTCATTGTTTGCCCTTATGTCCTCTATCAACTTATTAGCAACCCATCTAGTTGATACCAAGCAATTATGAGCATCTATGCCCCTACAAGTGTGTTCAGGAGAATCAATTTTTTTGATGGCCCATGCTATGCCATATAGTAGTCTACTAGCATGGAGTCTCCAACTACAATTAGAGTCCAAACACTTTACAGTGTAGTATCTATTGCTTGCCCTGTCAACAATATATTCAAACCCATTTTGAATGGCATAGTCTCTCACAACATCCCTCAAGTGTTTTTTATCCACAAACAGTTGCCAAGGAACCAACTTGATGTTTCCCCATCCTTGATCAACATACATTTGCCCATTTTTAAACACCCTTTGAATGTAATTAACAGCATCCAAATCATCACCCAAAGGGTTAGCACATATTGGGTCTTCATATGGGTAATTATCATCATCTACATATCCTACATCATCACCATCCACAGCTGAGATATCATCAATGCAGCCATCATCATCATCATCAGAAGAGTCAGTGGATGATGGATGGTAATCATCATCATCAGAATCATCAACTATATCCTCCATACATTGTTCACTAACCCTCACTCTCTTCCTTTTACCCTTATCTTTAACTTGCTCTCTTACTTCCTTCACAAAAACACCTTTCCTTTTGGCTGTAGAGCGTGGCATTTTTTTGGTGGGACAATTAATGTCCACAGGCTGTGTTGTAGGGACATCAATTCTAGGACTCACTCTCTTCACAAGGGATTTTTTCTTCAAAGGTGATTTTTTTCTTACCCTTACTCTCTTTATTTGCCTTCACAGGTGAAGACACACATTCCATATCATTCCATTTGTACTATGTTGCATTCATAACTCCAACATCATGTTGCCCCTCATTATACTCACCTACACCAGGTTGCTATGTTGTAGGGACATCAAACCTAGGACTCCTCATAATGGGTAACTTGCTACGAAATGAAATTGATTTACTTAGTTGTGTCTCATGGTAGTTCTGGGACTGTTCAGACTGGGGGGGGGGGGGGTTTACTTGGTGGTGAATAGGCTCCACCTCTTGCTACACAGGGCTTGAATCAGTAATGGATAATTCAATAGGTTCTTCAGGGAATTTAACATTCAAGGGTTGTGGTTGATTTGGATCTTGTAACTTCTTCAAACTCCTAACAGAGTTCATCAATTTGGTCTCTACTTCAACCTCTATAACATAAACAACTATCATCTCCTCCACAGGGAATTTTGAAAACATCTTAAACAAATCATCATCTCAATCAAGTCATTGCACCTCATTGTTATACATGTAATAAAACCTAGGTTGTAAAGGCATTTCCTTTCCATCTTTTACACACTCTGCTTCCCAATTCAAAATGAGATCTAAAAGTGTCTCCCTATCTTTTTCATAAACAGTGAAATCTTGGATTACTTCCTTCCATTGAAATCTTAGAACCACTTGGCCTGCTGGTTGGAACATGGACCTCATATGAGGTCCATAGGTTCAAACCTTACCAATGACATTGGTGTGTGCAAGCTGATTGTTGAGGTGTCCACGTGGGCGCCCTGTGGACGTGACGTGTGTGCCACGTGGGATTGACGTGGCACATTATTCAGAAATTTTTTGTTTTTTGGTTTTTTTTTTCCGACTGACCTCCTGGTTGGAAAAGTGGTTGAAAAATTTTTAAAAATATTTTTCTAGTTATTTTAATTTAAATCCTGAAATAGTGTTTACCGACCTTTTTTCGACTAATTTCCGACTAAACAAGTTAGTCGGAAAATTCCGACTGTTTTCCTACTCAAACAATTTTTTGACCAAACTGAACCGACTAACCCAGAGCAGTCGAAATCTAGTCGGTATAACTGTATACCGACTAAATTCCGAATGTTTTGGGTAGTCGGAAAATTGTGTTTTTTTTTGTAGTGTACGTTGAAATTGATACCTTTAAGGTCAAAATTGTAAAAAACCCAGAAAATAAAAAAAAAAAAAAAAGGAAAAACATGTGATGATGTTACACGCGCAAATTGGGCCGGCCCACTCTTGGTCTCAATTTGAGACTGTCTCAGGCAAGTTTTGGTGCTAAAACAATTGACTTATAAAATGTCACATTTGGGGCTATTAGCAGGCCCAAAAAGCCCATAGATTTTGGAAAATTTGAAAAAAGTGAGAGCTTTACAAAACTTTAGTCAAAATACAAGACTTGGGTAAACTTTATTCCACAAATAAGCGTCCTTGTGTCCAAAGCTAGGCTCGGTCTAAAAACGCTGTTAGTAACAGCGAAGTATGAGCTATGGGTTCAGTGAAAGCATAAGTCGTTGTTACTAACAGCGTACAATGAAGAACCTGGTCAAACCAGGTCAATTGTATGGTCGCTGTTAACAACAGCGTTTTCTTTTATTTTTGACTTTTTAATACTCGCTGTTAGTAACAACGACTTTAAGTTTGACTTTTTTTGACTTTTTCCTATGTTGTAAACTAGCCGTCGTAATTTGTAAAAGTAGCCGTTATGGAGTTGAAACTAGCCGTTGTGTATGCTCTATAAATAACTCATCATTTCCCACTTTATTGTATATAAACTCTAGAAGTATTATTCTAGCTAATTGGTTTTAAAGGTAATTTGAATATGTTATTATTATTAATTATTAATTTCAATTTCTAATTATTAATATTATTTTTAAATATATAACTATGTTACTTTAATATGTCTTATGTAGATGTCGCAGAAGCATTCTATTGAAGAGTTTTGTGATTGTGGTTATGAAGTTGAGATTAACACTGATTGGAGCGACATCGATCCTGGTCGTAAATATGTTGCTTGTCCATTATACTTGGATGAAGGATTCGGCTGCACGTACTTTAGATGGATTGTTCCAAAGGGTACCAAATGGTAAAGAGACGTAATAATACGACTTGAAAAGGAAAAACAAGAGCTTAAACATGAGATATTCAATCTCAAGAGACAAATAGATGATATGACAAATAGGAAAGAAGAGACTGAAAGAATTATGAGAAAGTTCAAGAAGCAATCTTAGTTAGCGGTGGTTTAACTTATCAAACAAACTATGTAATTTGATATGGCTTTGTTGACCATGAATGAAATTGTGTTGAAGTTTCGGCATCATTTTCCCTATTTGAATATGATTGTTTGTTTGGTGTTAATCAAATGAATACTAAACACTAAACTAATGATTCATCGCCAAAAACTCCGAGTAGTGAACATCATTTCATTCATAATAAACACTAAACTAATCTACAATAAACATATATACAACTACATATATTACAAACTACACATAAAGGTTCCAATGTGACAAATGTTTAACATATTCAAATGTTCAGTACATATAAACACTATACTTATACTAATCCTCCTCCTGGACGCTATCTAACTGTGACGGTCTACGTCGCCTCATACGATAATAAGTCGCAGTTGCATGACGATCTGGTAGGGGAGGTGACTGGTACTGGGATGATCCAGCACCTTGTGAGGTCCCAGCACCATAGTCGGGGCACGTCAAGTCTACCTCCTCTAAATGAACGTCGGCATGAGGAGGAGATGACCCCTAAGCGTCCACAGAGGTGTCACGCATATTACCACCCTTGGCAGATCCTCTATTACCACGACCAGTCTTCACTTGAAATAGGCCTAGTCTGTAGTCAAAAGCGACGATCTCATGGTGGTTTGCCTTCTCAGTGTTACGAGTGATAATTCTTGTGGCGTGCGAAGTGTACTTATTTCCCCCTATTAGCCATGCATTTGCACTCTCGCGTCTTATAACAAAATAATCATTAACGCGGTAGAAGGTGAACTCAACAAGTGTAGTTATAGGCAAAAATCTTACACCCTTAAGAACGTTATTAAAGACTTCGGCTAACTTCGTATTAGTTACACCATACCTATGACCCCCATCATGGCATAGTGACCACTTACACATATCACCAACCTGATCAATCCAAAAGATAACTTCTCGCTTCGCAACACCAATAGCTTTCAATCCCTCAATGACCTTATTTGGTTGTCTTTGCTCTGCAGTTCTACCAAACATCTTCTTCAACTTCACATTACCCATCTGACGGTTAAAGTTACTTAACAAATGACGTAAGCAAAACCTGTGATGGGCATTAGGAGGTTGCCATTCAACGCCAAATTGGTCTTTCACCATTTGTCTAACCACGGAGACCTTAATTGATGGGTCTTGAGCAACACAATTTCTAATTACATTGTTAATCACGGATGATGTCAAATGAATGTGTCCAGCTGACACATTGTCAGTACTTAATACACAACCCCCATGCTTCCCTTTGTATGTCACAATTTCCTATTTAGATGAATAGGAGCTCTTCCTAACCCTTAGCCTCCAGTTACACCCCCTCTTACTGTAATACCCCGTAATTTTACTGTTAAATTCTTTAGGATATTATATGAGTATATATCTATATAATAATATTTTATGTTTTACGACCAATTGATATTTAATACGCATGGACTAAATTACATGTCGAATATAATTATTAGAATATAACCAATGATAACGTGACGGGTCATATTATAATTAAAATTTATAATATTTGTAATTATTAACTAGAGTTATCTTTTATTAAGATAAAATTTGTTTACACTTTAATTAGATAACCAAAAGGCATATTATTGTAATTTGATGTTATAATTAGAAATCAATACGTAGTGGACTTAATGAATATGTTAATAAGAATGTACCATAATTCCAATATGACTATCAAGTACATGAACAACGAATTGCGTGTCATTTGGATTAATTTAGGTGCATAACATTGTTACTTGTTAATATAAATAAATTATTACATGACCAGTTATTATTATATAGTACAACACTTTTAGAAAAGTCTATTTTACGTTTAATTATTTCTAACTGTACGACTTTTGGGTTAATCTACTTAAATTAACATATGATAATATTTATTCTTAAAAGTCTGTGCAAATAATTAATCATTTGGACTAATTAAGTAATTATTATGAAACGTAGGATGCTATTCATATGGGAATCACTAACAAAAACAACTAGATAATATAAATAATTGAAAAAAAGGGTAACATATTGATAAATCCTACATTAAGTGGCAAAACCACATTAACTCTGAGAGTAAGTAGTAATATATGGAAGACGAAATGCATTCCTTCCAACCGTAAAACCTTTGGTGTTTCAAGTGTCCTTCATCAATTATTTTAACCTTTCATCTTTCCCAACTTCTTCTATAAATACCCTCTCTATGGCAAGCTAAGGACTCAACAAACACTACACTTACTTTCTCCTTTTCACCAATAAATTCAAAATGTATTGGTTTTTCGATGACGACGTCGAGTCGACAATGATCCGGAAGCTTTATTACATTTTCTTGTTCGTTCCGATCTC
>CM033465.1:581958-716958 GCA_019425755.1 Amaranthus cruentus | reverse complement strand
TACATGACCAGTTATTATTATATAGTACAACGCTTTTAGAAAAGTCTATTTTACGTTTAATTATTTCTAACTGTACGACTTTTGGGTTAATCCACTTAAATTAACATATGATAATATTTATTCTTAAAAGTCTGTGCAAATAATTAATCGTTTGGACTAATTAAGTAATTATTATGAAACGTAGGATGCTATTCATATGGGAATCACTAACAAAAACAACTAGATAATATAAATAATTGAAAAAAAGGGTAACATATTGATAAATCCTACATTAAGTGGCAAAACCACATTAACTCTGAGAGTAAGTAGTAATATATGGAAGACGAAATGCATTCCTTCCAACCGTAAAACCTTTGGTGTTTCAAGTGTCCTTCATCAATTATTTTAACCTTTCATCTTTCCCAACTTCTTCTATAAATACCCTCTCTATGGCAAGCTAAGGACTCAACAAACACTACACTTACTTTCTCCTTTTCACCAATAAATTCAAAATGTATTGGTTTTTCGATGACGACGTCGAGTCGACAATGATCCGGAAGCTTTATTACATTTTCTTGTTCGTTCCGATCTCGTTCTCTATACAATGTGAGTAGTTATGTCTAACACTTATTTAAAATTTAATTTTTTTATTGTTCTAGATAACCGTACGAAAATGGCGTTCAGTTTTACAATGTTAAAGAAAATGCTTATGTTTTGCAAGATGAAATATTTGATTTATTTTATTTGTCACTATTCTATTAATTTTTCAGATTCTAAAATATATATAAAGATTTGCTTTACAATATGGTGATTCATCTTTTAATAAATTTTTGTTTATTTATACATTCAAAGTTTTTATGGCATTTCAATGAACATTAGTGATTTTTACATTTCGTAATGAGTCCAATCATTTTAGTTATTATTTTCATTGTCAAAAACTTAATCTTACTTTGTTACTGTAACGTTTGCATTATGATGATACTGAGAAGTTGTTTTGAAGGGATGATGATATTGAGAAATCATTGTGGTGAAATTTAAAAGTTTGTTGTATAATAAATTTTATAAATGTTTTTGCCCCGGACTGTGTAGGGTAGGTCAACCCTTGGTGCACCTAAACATGACATGTGTTTATATTGCCAAGAGCAAATTACCTCCCCAAGGTGTCTGGTGGATCGGCCTTTGGGAGGAGTCCATGAAAGGGGATGTGTTATTTTTGTGACATTATATAAATGTATATTGTGAATAAATTTTAAAGTGTGATTATTTATGTGTTTATATGAGTATTTACAAAGTGTGTGTGACAATTCAAATGTTTTATACTATTTAAGTATATTTTGATATTTAAATACTTTACGACTTTGTGGATTTCGAAAGTGATAAAAATATATATTTTAAAAGTGAAACGTTTTCACAAGAATAACTAGTTTGACATGTTAGAGTAACTATTCACTGAGTTGTGACTCATGTTTTGTGTTTTTGTTTTCCACAGGTAATGACAAGTTCTTTGATGTGTTTAATGCGTGAGTGTGTGGCGGCGTAGATCATACGTCATGTTTGCATGTAAATAATTAGTTTTAAATGTTTATTTTGACGCCTTACACTTTCTGAGTGTGGCGGACACCCTGTTTTTATTTTCCGCTGCTACGAGATATTATTTACATCTTATTGTATTTAATATTTTTTATTTATAAAAATTAGGGGTGTTACAATTGGTATCAGAGCCAACCTGCGACTGTGACTAAATCGAAGGATTTAGTTTACCTAGCAGGTGAAAAGAAAAATATTTGACATTGGTGAAGAAGAATGTGAAAGTGGGGGTAGTAAAAGGGTGAGAGGAGGTATGGATGGTTTTGTTAATAAAAGTAAGCATAGTATGCAAACAACACTTAATCAAAAATTTAAAAGGGAAGAAAGAGAAGAAGTTTGTCAACAAATTGCTCGCTTTTTTTACACTAGTGCTATTCCATTTAATGTGGTTAACAATCCTGAATTTCCAATCATGCTTGAAAAAGTTGCGCGGTTTGGTATAGGACTTAAACCTCCTAGTTATCATAAAATGAGGGTCACATTTTTGAACAAAGAGGTGAAAAATGTCTTGGTCATGCTTGAGGAGTTTAAAATAGAATGGAAAAGGACTGGTTGCACTATTATGTCTAATGGTTGGAGTGATAAAAGAAGACGTTCAATATGCAACTTTCTTGTGAATAGTCCTAAGGGAACGGTCTTTTTATCTTCTATTGATACTTCAGAAATTTCAAAGACAGCTGATAAAGTCTTTGAAATGTTAGATGCTGTTGTAGAGAAGGTTGGGCCTGAAAATGTAGTGCAAATTGTAACAGATAATGCTGCTAACTATAAAGCAGCTGGTGAGAAGTTGATGGAGAAACGACCAACCCTATTTTGGACACCATGTGCTGCTCATTGCATTGATTTAATGCTTGAGGATATGGATAAACATATTAGCATTCATACATCAACTATAAGAAAAGCTAGGCAAATAACAACTTACATATATTCTAGAACCTTACTTCTTACTTGGATGAGAGAGTTTACAAAAGGTAGGGAGCTTATTAGACCAGCTGTCACACGATTTGCTACATCATACCTCACATTGAGATGTTTAAATGAGCACAAAGGGTCATTGTTGGCTTTATTTGCATCTAGTAAGTGGAAATCAAGTAAGTTTACTTCAAGTGTCGAAGGAAAAAGGGTTCAAAGGATTGTCTTGGACACTAGGGGATTTTGGCAAGGTGTGGTTACGTGTTTGAAGGGTGCATTGCCTCTTGTAAAGGTCCTTCGTATGGTTGACTCCGATGAGAATCCCGCAATGGGGTTTATATATGAAGCAATGGCACAAGCAAAGAATCAGATCAAGGAAAATTTTAATGGAGTTGAAAAAAAGTAAGTTGATTATAATGTCATTTGAAATTTTGATAGTTTTAACTTATTTTCCAATTGCTTAGTTTGTTTATTAATTGTTGTAGTTATAAGCCTATCTTGGATATTGTTGATGAGCGTTGGGCTGATCAATTGCATAGACCACTACATGCTGCTGCTTATTATTTGAACCCACAATTTCAATATAGTCCCACTTTTCAAGCAAGTGCAGACATAAAAATAGGCTTGTACAATTGTTTGCAAAGAATGGTTCCTGATGCTGATGAGAGATTGAAAATTGACCTTCAAATGGATGCTTTTAAAAATGCAAGAGGTCTTTTTGGCTTGTCTACAGCTATCATGACTAGAACAAAAAAGAATCCAGGTACGCTTTATTGAGTTTCAATTTCTCACAATTACTTGTCAAAATCATTTTACTTATATTAATTACTTTACTTGTTTGTATGATTTATAAATGTTTATAGCGGATTGGTGGGATTCATATGGCGATGAATGCCCCGAATTAAAGCGATTTGCCGTAAGAATCTTGAGCTTGACTTGTTCTTCTTCTGGTTGTTAAAGAAATTGGAGTGCATTTGAGATGGTATATATATTGTTATCTTTGATCTTCTGGTTTTGATTTGTGAATAAAATTAGAGTGTATTTTAAGTTAACTTGTTAATATTACAATAGGTTCATACCAAAAAAAGAAATAGATTGCACCAGCAAAAAATGAATGATTTAGTATTCGTCATGTATAATTTGAAGTTGAAGCGTAGACAAGAGAAACGACAAAGTACATCAAATGCACAATTACCTATCAATTTAGATGATTTACCATCAGATGATGAGTGGATAGCTGAGATTGAAGATCTCGTTCTTCCATCCGATAATCGATGGCTAAATGATCTCGATAGAGATGCACGTAGGTTTACTAGATCTGCACTACAAACTAGTGTAGGTGAAAACACTGATGGTGATGGAGATTTTATAGACATTGAAAGTATGTTTTTCTTATATTTCATTTTATTACTTTTATAATGCTTAGTTTTCAAATATAATGAATAATCGTATTTTTTAATATAGATGAGCTGTGTGAGAATGTAGATGCACAATTGATAGGTGATGATGATGAAGCTAGAACATTTGGCGGTTCATGTGATGTTGATGAAGAAGATTTGGGTGATGGCGATGATCTATATGTAGTAACCACCACAGGAGGAACGGGTGATGAAGGAAGCTTTGGATATGATGAGTGATGATGATGATGAGGCTTTAGATAAATTTAATATGTATTTTGATTACTTTGAAACTTGTATTTTAACATTATTAAAAAAGATTATGATGTATTTTGACATTATGTGTTGACATTATTAATTTGAAACTTGTACTTTGACAACGATTATGGTGATGAAGAAGCTAGTATCTTAATCTACACATAGTATTAAAAAAGATGTGTTTTTAGTGCTTTTTTATAGTTAAAATCATCAAACAATAAGCATGGTCTTGATAAAACTTGTTAATTCTGCAAATTTGTAGAATCGACCGATCCTACGATCCGATCCAACGATCCGATCCCACCTGATGATTTCGATCCTGCGTAGAATCCCGATCCTGACAACCTTGAACTAGAGTTATCTTTTATTAAGATAAAATTTATTTACACTTTAATTAGATAACCAAAAGGCATATTATTGTAATTTGATGTTATAATTAGAAATCAATACGTAGTGGACTTAATGAATATGTTAATAAGAATGTACCATAATTCCAATATGACTATCAAGTACATGAACAGCGAATTGCGTGTCATTTGGACTAATTTAGGTGCATAACATTGTTACTTGTTAATATAAATAAATTATTACATGACCAGTTATTATTATATAGTACAACGCTTTTAGAAAAGTCTATTTTACGTTTAATTATTTCTAACTGTACGACTTTTGGGTTAATCCACTTAAATTAACATATGATAATATTTATTCTTAAAAGTCTGTGCAAATAATTAATCGTTTGGACTAATTAAGTAATTATTATGAAACGTAGGATGCTATTCATATGGGAATCACTAACAAAAACAACTAGATAATATAAATAATTGAAAAAAAGGGTAACATATTGATAAATCCTACATTAAGTGGCAAAACCACATTAACTCTGAGAGTAAGTAGTAATATATGGAAGACGAAATGCATTCCTTCCAACCGTAAAACCTTTGGTGTTTCAAGTGTCCTTCATCAATTATTTTAACCTTTCATCTTTCCCAACTTCTTCTATAAATACCCTCTCTATGGCAAGCTAAGGACTCAACAAACACTACACTTACTTTCTCCTTTTCACCAATAAATTCAAAATGTATTGGTTTTTCGATGACGACGTCGAGTCGACAATGATCCGGAAGCTTTATTACATTTTCTTGTTCGTTCCGATCTCGTTCTCTATACAATGTGAGTAGTTATGTCTAACACTTATTTAAAATTTAATTTTTTTATTGTTCTAGATAACCGTACGAAAATGGCGTTTAGTTTTACAATGTTAAAGAAAATGCTTATGTTTTGCAAGATGAAATATTTGATTTATTTTATTTGTCACTATTCTATTAATTGTTTATTTCAGATTCTAAAATATATATAAAGATTTGCTTTACAATATGGTGATTCATCTTTTAATAAATTTTTGTTTATTTATACATTCAAAGTTTTTATGGCATTTCAATGAACATTAGTGATTTTTACATTTCGTAATGAGTCCAATCATTTTAGTTATTATTTTTATTGTCAAAAACTTAATCTTACTTTGTTAGTGTGACGTTTGCATTATGATGATACTGAGAAGTTGTTTTGAAGGGATGATGATATTGAGAAATCATTGTGGTGAAATTTAAAAGTTTGTTGTATAATAAATTTTATAAATGTTTTTGCCCCGGACTGTGTAGGGTAGGTCAACCCTTGGTGCACCTAAACGTGACATGTGTTTATATTGCCAAGAGCAAATTACCTCCCCAAGGTGTCTGGTGGATCGGCATTTGGGAGGAGTCCATGAAAGGGGATGTGTTATTTTTGTGACATTATATAAATGTATATTGTGAATAAATTTTAAAGTGTGATTATTTATGTGTTTATATGAGTATTTACAAAGTGTGTGACAATTCAAATGTTTTATACTATTTAAGTATATTTTGATATTTAAATACTTTACGACTTTGTGGATTTTTCGAAAGTGATAAAAATATATATTTTAAAAGTCAAACGTTTTCACAAGAATAACTAGTTTGACATGTTAGAGTAACTATTCACTGAGTTATGGCTCATGTTTTGTGTTTTTGTTTTCCACAGGTAATGACAAGTTCTTTGATGTGTTTAATGCGTGAGTGTGTGGCGGTGTAGATCATACGTCATGTTTGCATGTAAATAATTAGTTTTAAATATTTATTTTGACGCCTTACACTTTCTGAGTGTGGCGGACACCCTGTTTTTATTTTCCGCTGCTACGAGATATTATTTACATCTTATTGTATTTAATATTTTATATTTATAAAAATTAGGGGTGTTACACTTACACTTCAAGGTAAGCACAGTTTGATTAGAAGTCTCAGTTCGGTACTCAATGTTCCTACAAATATGATACAATCTAATAGCGTCCAACAAAGAATCCTTATTATCAAAAACCATACCCTTTTGAAACTCTCCTTCATCGGTGTAGGTTGTATCACATGCCCAAGACCTCCAAGAGTTATCCTCAACATGTTCATCTAGAGGGGGAACTTGTGCATAAGGTGTAGGAGCAACGATTGTTGGAATGTAGCCTAAGGTCATGTCATTAGCTAGAGCCTCCTCATCAACACCCACATCGTCCTCAGAGGGAGCTTCAAAAATTTCATTACTCTCACTTATAACATCATCCCAAGGGTCATTTGTCTCTTCTACGTTAACCGTATCATCATTTGAAGCTTGAAGTTGAAGTTGATTAGGTTCATTAGAAGGAGAAGAGGACGATGGCATTATGGGATTTTGGGTTTCTTGGGTAGGGAAAGGCGTAGGAGAAGGGGCAGAAGAAGTTACATTCACCACTAAATTTGTTTCTACAGCGTTAACTTCTTGATTCCCTAGGGGTACCTCTTCTACGTATAACTCCAAAGAAGGAACAGGGGTTGACCTTGAAAACTCCCACATACAATCTATAGTCTCATCATCCTCAACCGGAAAAGCTAATCATTGTCCACACATAGCGTATTTAAAACTTATATTAATAGTACTTCTTGTAGTGTCAATCCCAATCTTAGAACTTATAAAGAGTTTAAACTCAGACAAATCCATGTATGAGTTTGAGTTGCATGCAAACATTTTACGTCTTCCCCCAACATACTTAACATTGCTACTACTTGATCGAATCGAACCATTCCAACAACATACTACATTCACACGAAATGAAGCCATTTCTACAAGAATAAGAAAGCAACTACATTTTAAAACAAAGAAAATTCATTCATCTTGTACATAAATACAATACATAGGGTTTTCAAGTACATATTCACTATAATAAATTCATGAATAAACAATCAAATTATTACTATCATTGCAAATAAGAAATACTTTCAAAATGTAGTTGGCATGTTTATTCAATTTGACATGTTTTTTACAATTTAAGACAATAGATTTTACAATCACCAAAAATACTTTCAAAAACCACAAAATAACTTACAAATTTAGAATAATAAGTAGGGGTGTTCAAAATTACCCGACCCGCCCGACCCGACCCGCCGACCCGGCTCGTAAATGGCGGGTCAAAAATCAAAAAAAATTGAAAGTTGCGGGTCGGGTCATGGGCCGGTATTTAAATGATCTGGGTACCCGTTAACTTTTTTTTAATATATATACTCATTTTTTATTAGGGTTTGCTTATAATTTTCAAAACTTGTTCCCTGCTCTTGGCTGCGCCGTAAGGTAACCCTTCATTTTAGGGTTTTCTACTACTTTTCTCACTCATTCTCAAATCTCAATCTCTCTTCTCACTCTCAATTCTAATCCTCTTCTTCAAAAGTTTAAGGTATGGTAATCTACTAATCTACTTGATAGAGTTTCAATTTTTTTAGGTTTTGATTTAAGTAAGAACATATATTTTAAATTGATTTTGTTTTTTTTTGTTTTGTATCAAAGGTCTCTAAGACTCTAACTAATTCATCTTCAATTCTTCATCCCAAAGTTCAAGACTTCAAGTTATGTTTTCGATTTTTCTGTTTTGTTTTTATTTTGTTTAGTTTCGTTTTTTCAATCTGTTATCTGGTATTTGGTTTCGAACTTTTTTTTTTTGGTTTCCATTTCTGATTTCTGCTTAGTGCTTAGTTTAGATTTCCTTTTTTTTTGTTATCTGCTACAGGTTGTCCGTTGTTTATGTTTTATGCTTTCGAATTTTGTCTTTTTTTCGTTTTTTTTTATTTCTGCTACACATTTCTGCTTAGTTTAGGTTGGTTTGGTCTTTTTTTTCGTTTTTGTTTGTTAATTTTTGATTTTGATTTCTGTTTTTGCTTAATTTAGTTTAGGTTGGTTTTGATTTTGTTTCTTAATTTTTGATTTTGATTTCTATTTTTTTCTTTATTTAGTTTAGGTTGGTTTGGTCTGCTTAATTTGATTTCTGTTTTTGCTTAGTTTAGGTTGGTTTGGTCTGCTTAATTTGATTTCTGTTTTTGCTTAATTTTTTGCAAATATCGCTCGTTACATTTTTGTGTTTATATTATTTTGCAGGAATGGAAGATTTAGTGCTAGAACAACCGAACTATTATCATTGATGAAACGACTGCTATTACGACAGATAAATGAGCAAATGAAGACTTTGAATTGTTATTTCATTTTATGTTATTGAAGACATTTGTAATTAAGGACTTTGGACTTCGTTTTTTTGGACTTTTGTTAAAAACTTTTCTTTGTTTGTTTGGGACTTTAATCTTTTATGGTGGACTATTAGTAATTTAGTGTTTTACGGTAGACTATATAGTTTATTCGTGCCTTTGATATCCACATTATATATTGCTTTTGAGTTAAAAAAATTAGAAAAGTAATTTTAAAATCTAAAATTCAAGCTTGATCAATACGAATTAGAAAAATTCTGTTTAAATATAGCCTAATATCTACTCGGAATTCGATCTTAAAAATAATAATTAAATTTGAAAAATCATCAAAAATAATAACCGGGTATCCGGTGTCCCGACACGTTTTATCCGGGTACCCGCATTAAATGGTAGGGACACGCGCTAAAATAGGTACCGCTAGGCAGATCGACTTTCGGTCCGTTTAGCTGGTCACCGGTAATGAACACCCCTAATAATAAGTACCTTAATAAGCCGTAGATCACAAAGGAGTAGTAATTTGCAAGTTTAGTAACCTGCATTTATGAAAATTTGAGTTTGAAGTGCAAACCCTAAAATTCAAAAAAAAAAATATAATAAACAAAAAATAGTACGTGAAGTGAATAGAAAGAAGACAGACCTAATTAGTAGAAGGAACTTGGAGTTTGATGAGGTTAATTGCAAGATTGAAGTTGATTTTAATGGTGGAAATAGGACGAAAAGTGTCGTGGGTTTAGGGCAGTGATTTGAAGTTAGGGTGAAATGAGGAAGAAAGGGGAGCTTCTGTATTTAGGCGTGTAATAGATCGCTCTTAGTAACAACGATTATAGACTTGACTTAAAATTCCAACAAACCTTAATGTCGCTGTTACTGTTAGTAACAGCGATTATAGACTTGACTGAAAATTCCAACAAACCTTAATGTCGCTGATACTAACAGCGATTATACTTGACTTAAAATTCCAACAAATTTTGATGTTGCTGTTACTAACAGCGTTTTAACACTAGACCTAGCTTTGGAGCCCAACACACTTATTTTTGGATAAAGTTTTTAACAAAGCTTATATTTTTACTAAAGTTTGTGAATGCTCTCACTTTTTTCAAATTTTCTAGATTTTGCCAAAAAATTTAGGATGCAGGCCTGGCTGGATTCGGGTCGAATTATCTATTAAAATTTGGTCAATTGACAAACTGATTCATGTTCTTGAGTGAGTGATGCTCACATTTTCAGTATAATAATCAAGAGCAAAAAGGATGGAGAAGGCCAAAAACAAACTGGAATTAAGTAAGGAAGAAGCAGAAGTGATATCAAAACTTGCTGTGAATCCTCATCGCCCTAATCTGGATAAGAGTTTCTATGAAGATTTTTCTTTACGAGGCATCCGAGTTGACCGAGTTGATACTGAAATCCTCCTCTGCTCGTTCAAAGTTCCTCCTCGACTCACTGTACGTCAATCATCTAAACTTTATGTATTCTGATTATGGAATATGAACTGGGCATATTATGTTCTTAATTTTTACCTGGATTATCTGTGTGAGTAATTTGATTGATTAATCATTATGGTGGGAAAATGGTTAAATTGCTGCTGAAAGTTAAGCTGATTTGTTTTTGCCTGGGAAAACGAATAAGTAGTGTATATTATCTTTGAAAGTGGATATGATTCATATACTGTAACATTTGATCCCAAAATTCTAGTTTTCCCAGATTATGAAATTAAGAAAAATTTATGTGGAGTTGGGATAATTGAATTGAAAGAATTTCCTTGTTATCAATAACAAGGTAAGGTATTGAGGTAATAGAATGAATGAAATGTTTGTTGTTATCCCCCAATAATTGAACTGTGAGAGCGAAAATAACATGCCAGACTTTTATTAATTCCGAATCACCAAAGTAAGAGGAGAGAGATCTTTGATCTTCCTCAAGGCGGTGAGAAGTAGACTTGTTCCTGTCAGGGACCATTAATTAGCACTAAGTTTATTGTTAGTGTTAGGGTTAACTCAGGAGAGATTGTTGGTTGAGAACTTGACTTTGCTATTTATCCTATCTTGCAGTAAGACCACTTTAAAGATCGTATCTGCACAACTAATAAGGGTTATGATGACGTAGAGATGTTCTCTAGGACATGCTCTGACAATGAAAGTATGAGTTGAGTATGTAGTAAGCCAGTCCCAAGTGCACTTTGGCTCTTAGTCTGGAGGAACTTCACTAGGGTTTTGTTTATGGCGTGACACCTTAACTAATACTCATGCCTTACATGAGTAATGAAGTAAATCAATGCAAAGATGATTGAATGCAATTAGTGATGTAAGTTCGTACCATAAGAGTGGTGAATAGGAAGGTATTTATACCTAACAATACTAAGGAACGTCCCATATCAATTCCAAGGTGATTTTCCTTAGCATTTTCATGTAGAGTCAGCTACAGCTTTGTATGTGGCAACTCCTCATGTGCAGAGGAACATTAAATATAAAGAATAATAGCTTTTTCTCGTTTTGGGGAAACCTTTGCGTATTCTTGGCAAAAGTATTTCTCATCTCACTTAAAGTGGATGAGGTAATGTAGCAATAATGTTCCTATCTCACCATTTGATCTCCTGTCCTTTAGGAGATTTGAAGGAGACCATCCCAGTTATCGGTAGAGGATTTGTGTCCTCTTCTAGGGACCCAGATCCATACACATTCAAAACCCTATCACAAGGGTTACGGGAAAATGTGAGAATATGCTGTGTTGGTTGTGTTCTATAGCTTTGTTGTGCAGGTGGTTTAGCTTGGTTGTGCAGTTGGTGCTGCTGCCTTAGAGCAGCTCAGTTTTATTGTGTGTGATGTGCACCAGTCTCAAGTCTTCAGCTGCTCCTGATGGTCTCCTTCTGTCATCCTACAATAGATTTTGTTTTGGGTTATTGATTGCTGTGAAGACTCAGTGTGCAATGTGCTATTTTATTATTACCACGTGTCTTGTTGTTTCAGTTCTTGGGTTTGTAACAAACTTCTTATATTAGCACGTGTCTCTTTCTTGGTTTTCTTGTTTTTTAGTCAGTGCCTATATATAGGCTGTTTAGTGCATTGTAATAAAGAATTATGAATAAAATTCACTCTTTACTTTCTGATTTCTTTGGCTTAATATTTCACAGAAAACATCAAATATTAGGTAACCTACTATTCTCAAAAATAAGTTGCAACGGTCATTCAAACTGAACTGAGCTTATTGTTATTGTAAATAAATTGTAAGAATAGGTCCTTGCTGAAGAAAATTCAATGAGAAGCTTATAACAGTAATTTTGATTATTGCCTAGTTAATGATCTAATAGAAAATTATGTTGGGTCATTGACAATAAGTAATAATAATGGTATTTGATCTGTATTTCTTTTGTTTTCCAGGATAGGGAAGGCAATTTAGCTCCAGGAGCTATTGCAAATCTTGTTGATGAGATTGGTGGTTTGGTGATTTACAGGGAAGGCCTTCCTATGAATGCATCTATTTCTATGTCTATCTCCTATGTGTCAACTGCCAAGGTTGATGTAAGTATGCCTTCATTTCTACTCCTTTATGTCATTGATTGCAATTTATTTTGTTTACAAGTGAAGTTTACATCGGCATAAAAGGGTTGTTTCATGGGGATAAGTGGATGTCGACTAGCTTATTTGTAATTCGTATGGCTCGTCGTACTTCTAGGTTCTAAAAGTAAAATGTTGTTGGGTTATTGCTTAATTCTTGTTGCTTATCCACAATTGGGATTGGTTCTTGTTATGTTTTTTTTAAGATTGTGCGAATGAGCAACTCAAATATTGCTTCCTTAAGGTTTGAGTTTACAACCCGAAATACGCGTAGGGTTGTTATTGTTTCATTTGTTAGTGTAATCTATATCAGTTGTACTTTAAAAGCTTTTCGGTGGCTTAAGTGTAAGAATTTAGGAAGAGCTTGTTCGGTTGAGCATGTGCTACTTTCATTTGTTTCCGTTCCCACCCTCTTTTTGATAAATGTTAATGAGTCACAAGGTAATCCAAGGAATTTAAGTATGTATAGTAAAGGGATTTGTGATAAAACCTACCTGGCTTCATCGCTATATAACATCATTCTGTGTGGGCTAAACTGCAAAAATGCTATAGTACGAGAGTTGTAACACCTCCCTCTGTATGTCTGATAGGATGTGGTGGAGATATCCGCGAGGCTTTTAGGCCGCAAGGGATCCCTTTTTGGAACTATAGTTTTGCTGAAGAATAAAGTTACCGGAGAGGTTATTGCTGAAGGTCGGCACACACTGTTTAGCAAACATGCTAGTAAAATCTGATCAGATTGCACTTATGTTGTTTTTAGAACCCAAATTTGGTATGGCAGTAGCCATCATGCAACTGTTCAATTTTTTTTGTGAATTATCATTACTCCTTCACTCTTCTAGTATATTGTTATTATTGGTATACATATTGTATAGAAAAACTTCTGATTAATCTATGTAGAATAGACATTTTATACTTCAGCTGTGTTGCAAGCAACTAACAGTGTTTGTAGTCCTAGCGTTATTAAGAAAATCTGTTGTAATCTTCTTGTTAGATTAATACCCAGGTATATGATAGTCCCTTAGCGGCATCCAAGATGATCGAGTTGACTTGGGGTTAATCTTTTGCACATTCAAAGAGTGATTGACCGAGGCATCTGAGTAGTCCCTTACGATCTGTTCAGTTATTGGTACTAAACGGTGGTAATCAGAATGATTTGTACTGTGAAAATTTCATGATATGTATTATGTCATTCTCATGCTAATTGAGCATAAAAAAATTGTACATAGTTTTCCATTACCACCTAATGGCATATTTCAAGTGGTAATGCATTGAAAATTTTGTAAAGAAATTATAATTGTTAAGGGAGAACAAATATTAACCTTATCAAGAGATATTTTTACTAATATTAAACTAATTTTACAATACTATTCCCACAATTTAAATGTCGACTACTAAATGGGTTATTAGAATCATCCGAGATGGTTGAGTTGACCTAGAGATTATCTTTTGCAAATTCAAAGTCCCTCCTTGCTTTATCATGAGCTACACAAAACCATGACCTTGTTAGGGTTGGCAATGGGTCGAATTCGGCTTGAATTATCCACCTTCCGACTTTGATCTGAATAAAACTCGGATTATGTTCTTCAGTCCACCTCCACTCAAATCGGATTATGCATACTCCAACATTACTCCAACACGGACTCTCGGACATTCGGCAAGAGTTCAAATTATTATCAGTTTTATTCTTATTGATATTATATAAATGATTTATACGCATGAAAAATAACATAGTAGCCTTTGAAAATACAACTTCATAAAAAAAATATGTCCTTCAAATTCTAGAATCGCAATTAAAATCATTAGAATCGAATAGAATCATAAAATAACAATTAGAATTGTACGATTCTACCGATTCTACATGATTCGAAAAACACTCCAAAAGGACACCAATGGGCCTTAGTCCAACCAATCAACTATATCCTCGGTCCAAAATTTTTAAATTTTTGTTTTCTAATTATTAAAGGGTAAATAATCCAACACTTTTATATTCTTACTTGAGACCGTCTTTTGTAAAGACGGCTCTCAAAAGTCCAATCCAATTCTAAATATATGTTGTTACAACTCTAAATATAGATTTGGGATGGACTTTTGAGAATCGTCTTTACAAAAGACGGTCTTTCAAGAGAGCACCTGTTCACAAATTTATATATCTTTGTCCATCTTAACCACTTGTGTTTTATCATCGCCTTTCTTTTGTCTTATTCTTTAAACCAAATTTCCACTCCACTAAATTTCACTCAACAAGTATTGAGTGCACTGTCGTAGGGACAGAGGGAGTATGTTCAAAAGCTTAATGTGTTCATTCCAAGGATTAAAAAGTCGTAACATTTTTTTCCAACATGAAGTTTAATATCATACTTCAAAGTTTAAATCTTTATTCTAATGATTAAAACCCCTATTTAAAGCCTTAACCTTACTTCTTTTTTTTATAATAAAATCTGAAATTTAACATCCTACGTTAATGTTTTAAACACCTATTCTAAGGAATAAAGCGTCATTTTCAAAGCTTGAATTGACTATTTCAATCTTTAACCTTCATTTTCCAAAATGATTAAGTTTAACTTCATACTTTCAAGTTTTAAAGGCCTTTTTAAGTCTTAAAATGTGTATTTCAAGAATTACATTGCCTACTCTAAAACTTAAAATGTCAATATCAAGCCTTAAGCTGTCAATTTAATCCTTAAAATGTCAATTACTAAGCTTAAATTGCCTACTCCAATACTTAAGTTTAATATCCTACTTCAAACCTTGAAATGTCAACTCTAAGCTTTAAATAGTCAATTTTAAGCCTTAAAATGCCAATTTCAAAGCTTAAAATGCCTAATCTAATACTTATATAACAACTACGTTAAGATAATAGAAATGTATCCAATTAACATGCTTGCAAATTTTATGGAAAACAAGTTAGATGTCGTAGTGCTACATGGAGATGGAGGTAAAAGTAGATACTACAATTGGAGACATTTCATCATCTACATCACCATACTTGTTTTCATCATTATCTATCATTGTCTTTAGTACCAAACCATGGTTATCCCATGCACATCCAAAAATTAAAATTTTGATATGAAAGTAGTTTTATCTTGTATAATCAAGCAAATGGAAATCCACATAGACGATCAAAGTAGACAATCGAAGAAGAAAATTGAGGAGAAAGGAGGATTATTGTGATGAGAAAGAATTAAAGAAGTTGTTTTTTTTTTGCTAAATGGGCTTCTAAGCCCAATATAACATGAGGTCTCACACATGAGATCCTCTCACATGAGATTTGTTGATTATTAAACACCAAAACATGGTCGAGACCGTCTCAAATTGAGACTAAGAGTGGGCCAACCCAATTCGCACGTGTAACAACATTACACGTTTTTCCTTGCTTTTTTTATTTTCTAGGCATTTTCAAATTTTGAACTTATAGGTATCAATTTTGACCTTAAAGGTATTAATTTCAACGTAAAGTAGTACTTAAACATATCAATTAAAGTGATGAATTTTTGACGCTAAACTGATTAATTTCTACCTAATATATGGTTATGTTTAACAATTTTAGAACGGAGTTATATAAAATGGTATTATTCTATCATTCTATGGAGTCATTTCAAACAACAAATGAATGATCAATAAAACTATCTAAAACAGCCCAAGTACTAAGGGTTCTAATTAAAGGTTAAGAACACATGATAGTTTAGCATAAGACCATGTACTAAGGTTGTTTACATCAAATTTGGGCACATAAAGTCTAAGCTTTCAAAACTACAAACCAACAAGAGTCTTTAAGTACTTTAAACTTTCAAAACCACACAGTCCACATGAAGTCTAAGCTTTCAAAACTACACAACACCATACAGTCATACAACAATTATATTTTGTTTTTATTAACTAAGGAATTACATCTTCCAAAAGGGCTTGAAAAAACTACGTAAAACGACAAAAGTCAAGCATGGTCCTAAGTCGAACCTAAAGATCTTCAAAAACCTGCAATCACCTCTGTCACCCACAAAGTGACAGGTCACAGAATTGACAAAACAAATATACATCAATATAAACTGAGTATACACCAAGCGTAGAAAAGATTTGATGGTGGACTTTAAGTAAAACATAAAGAATAAGAAGTATTATAATTCAAATAGAATGTTTCAAAATGAAAGTTATACGTAACATTGTGCCAAACAAGTTTAAAACAACATTCAAGTCCGGGGGTTTTCAAGTGAACAACTCACATAGAGTGGGGAGCTTAGTTCCCAAACCTCTAGTATTTGGGGATCGTCATCCCTCCAATCAATACACAACTTGCAAGATTTTACCCTGGTCGACCTGGCTGGGTGCTACAAACTAAGCTTGTAGGTTTTTTCCAATATCATACAATCCATCATTCACACCCCAAAACAAACACATTTAAAATCACTTGAATTAATACTTTTGAGTAAAACATTTGTCATAAGATGATTACTTGATACAACATCATATTTCATACTTAATTAAATACTTTGGATTTAATTCTTTTGGACATGATGATTACTTGAAACAATATATATTTCAAAATTGGAGTACTTTTAAAGTTAAAAAAAAATAAAACTTTTCAACAAGGACAAAGATGATTTCAAGATAGTTAAAATATAGTTTATTTACAATTTGAACTCTAAATTTTATTGAAATCAAGATGGTAAATAATTAAATGAATGTTTATAAAAAGTAAAAGCCTCTTTTAAGTACTTTCAATAAATGTTTCTAAGTACATAAAATCTCTTAAACACTTTAAATAATGTATGAATAAACTCTTTGGTTAAATGTGAAATTTATAAAGCTTAATATAAATAATTCAATTTGTCAAACTAAAACAAAAAAATTTTTTTTTAAAAGCAAACTCTTCTTTGTAGAAACACATATAAGAAAAAGAATATCATCATCATGATCATACCCAGTGTTTCCCGCACATAGATAAATCTATAGTTAAGGTCTGGGGAAGGAACATTGACGGCGTCTCATACCCATAAGGAGAGGGTGGTCAAAAGAAAAATAGTTATAAAATATTTTCAAGATACCTGCTTTAAAACATAAATAAGAGTCTTTATATCCAAAGTTTTAACAAAACAAATTTATTTTCCTTAACATTGTAAACCAAATAACCATTTTGATTTGAAAGTGTAACACCCCCAAAGTAGGTCAAGTTTTCGAAAACCCTTTTGAAGAAAAACCCGAGACAAAACCTACTCATGAGAGTGTTACCGCCACATCTATCCCTAATAAGGAATAAATGTAAGGCTAAACAACTATATAAACTAATTCTATTCAATACAATTTTTACAACTGGAAGTTAAACTATAACTGAGACGTGACTACTAATAAACTAGTTTTCTAGGTGAACCTCACTCTACGATTCCCACGCGATCGATAACCTGCAAAATAAGAATACAAGAAAAACAAGGGAAAAACTCCCAAAATCAGGAAATTGAGTAATTCCAACTCCATCCCGTAAAATAGTTTAGTTTGAAATAATTTAAGAAAACAAAATATAATTGAGTTGAAAATAGTTCTAGAAAAAAATAAAGTAATATAAAGTTGAGTTAAAGATCAATTTTATGAATATAAATATAATAACACATAAGCTAATTAATTAATTTGATATTTATTGATGACAACACATATATCCAATTTTAATTTGAGGGAACGAGAACGCCAGTAGGCCGAGGCTTTACCCCTATATCTACTTCATCAAGAGGTCGTCACCCCAAATAATTCATCAAGGCCAGCAGAGTAGTTTCAGGTAATCCCTAGTGTGCACACCCCTTCTACTTGGATCACAACAAATAGAATGAAGACCAAACATCTTATCAAGTATCAGAAATAATAATAGTAACCTGTCGGCAGCTATACTAACCAAACAGGGCAACCTGTTCATCACTCTTATACTTGGATCACAACAAATATAAGAGCTTCATTCCCATCGTGTTACACTTTACGTGATTTAATATATTTTAATAGTTAGTCATGAGCACAAAATCATATAGTCAAACGTACATTATTTATTTTATTTACGAACACAAATTTTCCAAGAAAATATATCTCAAGAGTATCCATCTGAAATCTCATTTGTCAAATCACCTTTTTAACATCAATTGGTGACAACAACAATTAATATCATGAGTATTTCTCTTTCGAATCAAATCGTGTTTTAAAACCATTATTAAAATAATAACATAACTTCCATAAAAATAGTAAATATTTTTCTTTCAAATTCAAACAGTATCAAATTTTGTTATTAAAATGATAATACAAATTTTATCAAAATAACAATTATAAATTCAAAGTTTGACAGAAATAATATTCAATATAATTTGGGAATTAAATATATAAAACATAATATCATACAAAATTATGCGACACATTTAAACAAGTTAATTTCACTTAGCACATAATACTAACGGGATAATCCTAATAGATGGACATCGAGAATTACCTTGTCACGCGATCCTAGACAAACGTATGCTCCTAATAATCTCGATCTATGAATCCGCTGTCTACATGATAAAATAATATATCTTAGATCAATACCCCAAATAAACCCAAATGAAATAAACAAATTAAAAGACTCTCGGTCAAAATATAATTTATTTAAAATAAAAATCTTAAAAAAAAAATAATTTAAACTTTTAAGATATAAGAATTGCTTTTAAAGGAAAAAGACAAGAAGTTTAAATAATAATAAGAAGGATTTATATTATAAAAAAAAAAGAGAAAAGAAAAAAAAAAGTAGTACACTGGGTATTAAAACCCACGAAAGGAACCAGGAAGAAAAGGAAAGAGAGAGAGGGAGAAAAGAAGAGAGAGGAAGGAAGAAGAGAGAAGGAGAAGGTGCGGCTGCCAGCCGGTGGCTCCGGTGACGGCCGTCCCACGCCGGCGGCATCCCGGTGACCCTCATATCGCCGGAAAAGGTCAGAATCTATTTTTCTTTTGTTTTTTCTCCAATTTCAGATTTAAAAGAGGGATAAACACTTTACAAATAGTGGAATTCCTACCTTTGATCTCTCTTTGTTTTTTTTTTCTTTCTTCTTTGAACAATTGTAGAATTATTCTAAATAATTTGTGGAAGGAGGATTTGAGGGTAGGTTTAAAATCGGAGTAGGGTTTGTATATATATAGGGTTGAGCAGAGGTTATAATATCAGGTAATGGCTAATGGAAATAGTGGGGAGGAAGGGGAAGGATAACCAACTTTCAGTTTTAGAAAAAAAAGTAAAACCGTATTTCAGTTTTGGTTTTTTCTTTTCAAAAAAAACCAACTTTCAGTTTTTATTTAATTTATTTTGTATTTTTAAAATCTTTATAATTTCTGAAAATAAATTTTTATTTTAAAAAAACGTGATGTTACAGAAAGGCAATAGAACCTTTATTTAATAACTAAAGATAATTTTGGACTTTCAAGAATCAAATCAGACTTTGAAATTCATAAATTACATTTGTAAGTACTTAGAATAATTTTCAAGGACATACTTTTATTGTTCTTACATATCGAAAAAAATTTATTTTTCTTAATTCTATTTAGGGGTGTTCAAAACAAGCCGACCCGCTTGACCTGACCCGCCAACACAATGATGGCGGGTCAATTCATTTAAAAATTAATATGTTACGAGTCAGGTACTCGACCTGCCTTAATCGTTTCGGGTGATGGGCCACAAAATAATTTTAATCAAGTATCCGCCGACTTGTTATATTTGATTTTTTTTAAAAAAAATAGGGAAATTATACATGGTAAGCACCAGGTTAAGGGAAACGCCTGTAATAACTAATCTTGTTTTCGTTTCTACATGGTAAGCAGCAGGTAAAGGGAAACTGACTGTCGTAACTATATTACCATATTGCCCTTGTTTAATTCTCCATCATCATCTTTTTCCTTTGCTTTTCTTCTCTTTGTAATTTTTGCTAGGGTATATAGCACTTTTTTTTATTTGTACTGACTTCTCCTTTTGCCTTCTGCTCCAAACTTCTCAGCTCATAACTATGCAAATGATACCCATGTTCAGAAAAATCGATATACCGAGCTATTTATGTTGAAAGATATGCCGTAGTAGCCTCATTTAAAATTTTGTGCTATTTCAGATGTTAAAGTTCAGAGTGTTCAACATCAGACATGGAAGCCAACCCTTAAAAAGATGTCTGCCCTTGTCACCCGATTCATCACTAGAATGGTTTGGGTTCAGTGAGGAAGACCGATTAGCTTCTTATTATTCTAAGATATGTCCTAGCAAGCTCAAGTTTATTGGAAGCCTTCTGCTTTTTTACTCGGATTGTCCTAAAAGCCAATGATATGTAAAATGTGCAGAGCATACTAAGGGTTTACTCAGATCAGTTTGGTGGGAGTTGGCTTCCTCTATTTAGGTCTGATATCCATACTTGATAATTATGTTCTTTTCTTTTGTTTTTCTTTAATGCTTGTTCTCGTTGTCAATCTTACCAACGACAATCTGATTTGGCAGCGCCAGCAAATTAAAGAAACCAGATGAAGCACTTTCAGCTCTGAATTTACCCCAGCAAAAATTACAAAGAGAAGAAAAGCAAAGGAAGAAGATGATGATGGAGAATTAAACAAGGGCAATGTGGTAATTTCACCCTTTAACGGCCATTCAAACGTTTTTTAGCCCATATAGTTACCGCAGTTAGTTTTCCTTAACCTGGTGCTTACCATGTAGAAACGAAAACAAGATTAGTTATTACAAGCGTTTCCCTTAACCTGGTGCTTACCATGTAGAATTTCCCAAAAAAATATTGGCCAACTTATTTGCATTTTTTCAAAATGAAATCATGAAATGAAACCTACTACTAGTTTTGTAAAGATTAGTTTTAAACTTATTTTTAGGAAATTAGTTGTAAAAAGTTTCTATAATTTATGTTTCATTAGAATTGATCGAGACTTTACGTCCTTCAAATGTAATACCGCAAGTGCACGGCGTAGCTTAGTACGACGGCAAGTACGGGTCGAATCCACAGGGAGTGAGGGTTATGTCAATGGCTTCTCAATCGATTAGTGAACTCTAAAACGTATAAAAGGGTGTTTGGAGGTAGAACTAAATAAAGCAAATAATTAAAAAGAACGGAATGAAAAGCGAAACATAAAAGTAATTAAGAACACAATGAACTAAGGCAAAGAACACAATGAACACAATCAATTAACTAAATAGGCATAGGTTAGGCTTTCTCACCATGGTAGTCTTTACTAATTTCAACCTAAGGTCATGGTTATGGGTTGTTATGAGGAAGAACGTATCTTAAATACTAATGTTCTCTCTCGAGCAACATTAGCTTCCTAAAACATACTTAACCACCTATTCTCATGGAGCTAAGCATAGATTAAGACATGGAGCACACATTCATTATTTCCAATCAAAACATCTACCTATTCTCATGGAGATGATTCAACTTTTAAGCATAGATTATCGTTAAAAATCGACTCTCGCCCTCAATTCAACGACACTAAACAAGATAGCAAAACCTATGTTAAACCATAAACAACACAACCAATGCCAAAGGTAAAGATAACAATTCAAACTATATACATGGTGATCATGCCTAACCTAAACCAAAACAACTACTCACTCATGTTCATACTGAAGTTATAGATTGCAAATAAATTAAGAAGCATGGATGGATAAATTGAACTAGAATATCTTAACAAGATGAATGCAATTAGTTGAAGAACAATCAAATATAAACATACAAAAGTAAGGGCAAACAATAACTAAATAACATGAATTGAATTCAATGTAAATAAGGTAGAAATTACTCTTTGATGAACAAGGTGGATTGATGATTCAAAGCATTAGCTTCCAAAAGCTCCAATGAAATACACCAATGGTTGAAGAAATCTAAATGGCAAAGTGTTACAATAAGAAATGAAACTAAGATTGAAAATGAAATTGCAAGTGTTTGAATTGAAAATGAAATTATACTAAACATTAACTCTCTATTGAAATGAAAGCTAAGCAATTGAAGAATACATAAATATTACTCTAAGTGATGGGTGAAAACTGGGATGCAAATTGAGATGAAAGTTGAGATCCTTGAACTCCTCCTTCTTCTTCTCTATTTATAGACTTCAAAGCATGTGGGGGTGGTGGTTTCATGATTGCTCCACCACCCCTAAGGTGTAGGAGGGAGGTGCCACCCCTAGAGATAGGGTAGGGTGGCAAGGGAGGCTTGGCAGCAGAGATAAGAAGCAAATGAATTTAATTGGACCCAATTGCTTTTTAAAAGAATCGCGAAAAGCTGCTGCCACCCATCTCGCTCGACCTGGGCGAGCGACCATCAGGTATCTTAACAGAAACATCAGAATGTGGACAGAAGGTGAAATTTGCTCCGCCCGACCCGAGCCATCTCGCTCGACCTGGTCGAGCGGATGTCCTGTGCTTTGCTCTTGGGTTCTGCAACTGATCAGAAGCTACTGGAAGTTAAAGAACACTTCGCTCGACCGAGCCATATTTCTCGACCTGGCCGAGTGGATTTCAAATGGCCTATTTTGGCTTCTCGTTTCGACTCATCTTCTTGACTTGGCTTATCGAGACCTTGCTTCCTTAAGTTTTCGGAGCTAGATGAGCAACGTATGCATCAAAAGTGCTTGAGTTTTACCTGAAATTCAACAAAATAACAAAACACCAAACCAAGCGTAAAATCTTATATAAAACAAGCATCGCTGCATCAAATCTCAACATAATTCAATTAAACAATGGGGATAAAGTATGAATAAAATGTAGCTAACAAGAATAGTTTCTTGATTGGTTTTCTATTTAAGTGTTTAGTTCCCAACTAGTTATAATGAACTAATGGTATAAAAAGTTTTGGGACACGTGGTAACTCTGACGTTTTGGGTTTTCCGCGTGGTAACCAAAACTTTTAAAAAATCCACGCGGTAACCCTGAGGTTTACATAATTGTACCATCTTGACCTTTTTCACATAAAACGTCAAAAAATGTTAATTTTGAAGCTTTAAGGCTGTTGTAAGCCTATTTATGCGACTTACTATTTCAAATGCCATCAGTTTCAACCTTTTTCCCCAAAATATAAATCTCAACTCTACCATCTTTCATCCAAATCATATTTTTCCTCCAAATCCAAATATGGTAGAGTTAGTGTTTGTATTATAGGGGAAAAGGTTAAAACTGATGGCATTTGAAATGGTGAGTCACATAAATAGGCATACAACAACCTTGAAGCTTCGAAATTAACGTTTGCTAATGTTTTGCTAATGATTCATGTGCAAAAAGATCATGGTGTTGAACAATTTGGTGTACCTCAAGGTTACCGCGTGGATTTCTTAAAAGTTTTGGTTACCACGTTGAAAACCTAAAAACTCAGGGTTACCACGTGGAATTTCCCAAAAGTTTTTGTTTCCTGCCTCTTCTTATGCTTTATGTCTGCTTCTTTAATGTATTGCGTAGGATCAGTTTTTTCCCTCAATCTTCTTACATAGATATATTGTATGTTTTGTTTTGCTACAAATAAGACCGGGTACTAGGTGTTTAGACCCAATTTATCCAGGTACCCGATAATCGAATACCTGGATAAATCGGGTCGAACACGGCCACTGAAATAGTTACCCAACTAACCGGGTATTTGGCTTTTAGGGTATCCGAAAAGCTGAGTACCCGATTATAAACACACTCACTAACTAATACTCTCACTTTGTGTTTTCACTCACTCGTAATTGAGCCTTTCATTGACACACAACACACTAATTGACACTTCCTATTTATATAAGTGCTAAGTGGGATAAACTATGTTATCTAGACTACTCCACAATCTCATACATACATTAACTAGATTAGTCCATAAACACTAGAATTCTCTACATCAATTTTAGTCACTGGCTTCTAGAACTCACATTATACAAATAAACTTGTTAATTCATCTATTAATCTAGAACTTTCCTTATCATACTCTAAGTTTATTTCTAAAAGACTTTTCTAGATTATCTCTAATAAATATAATCAATCCGATTTAGTTCAAGTTAAATACATTACGAAAAATTAATTAACAAGGTTTAATCAATAATAAAAAAAACTTAGGACATCAATACACCCCTACTAACATACATTGACTATCATCAAATACATCATCACTAATAATCAAATCAGTGAACCCTTCAATTATCCCAATCACAACTTATCCTTTTTGATTAATCTAATAACATGTTTTGTATGAGATCGTTTCACCATGAAATGGGCCTATATAATCAACCTATATTTTTTATTAATCATTTTAAGATTATGAGTGATGACTGTACGATTATAAAGGTTTACTCTAAGAACATATAAAAAGTAATCACTGTAAAATTGTAAGTGATTATTCTAAGGCTATAACTGATCAGTTTAAGACCATAGGTACTTTCATTGGACCATCCCATTAAAAATGAATTTGTTGTGAAATCGTCTCATTTAAAAAACTGTGTTAATTTATTGTATTAGGTGTAGTCCTCTTCAAGGTCGTCTTCGACATTTTAGAGGCCCTGAGCGAACAATAAAATTTGAACCCCTTTAATAACATAATTATATTTTAAACTTACATGTTTATCAGAATCTTTTCCCATAATAATGCTTAGAGGGAAAAGAATTCCCTTCATGCGCTAAGAGGGAAAATAATTCCCTAGATACCGTCCATGTCAGCAACGGATTGCCTTTGAAAAAAAATTCATACTAAACCGCTACATGGAGAAGCGGTTTGTTTAGTACCCTAAAACGCTACTGCAGGCAGGGGCGGAGCAAACAATTCTGAGGCCATGTTTATTATTATTTATAGATTTCTAAAATTGGGGCCCTTTATAATTAAAAAAATAACAAAATAAAAGTTCAATACAATTTATTAGAGCTGTTCAAAAGTGACCCGACCCGAAAACCCGACCCGAAACTGAAAGTAAACCGACCCGAAAATGCGTTCCTTTTTTAAGTTTATCGAACCGATAATACTCGAACTGAAGTTGTATCCGAACCGATTGACAATCGAAAATGGGAAAGCTGAACTCGAATTGTAACCGATTTTTGTAACCGACACATAACCGTTAACCGAGATTACCCGAACCAAAAAATGACCAACCCGAGTCATATCTGACCCGAATCATGCTCGAAACCAAACTTGATCCGACAAAACCCGACTAAACCCGAACAAATTTTAGATCGAATTGCTTTAAACCTGAACCAATTTTTAACATAGAAGTATGATAGACTCATATTCAATCATTTTATTATTTAATCTAATAAAGTGATAGATATTTTAATAAATTAAATTTTATAAATACATGGTTTCATATATTTAGAGTTAATAATCAATGGTCAATGTATATTTAACTACTTTTAATCGTATTATATGAAAATTGATAGAACTTTATAATTTTAATTTCCGGTCAAATAAGTAAAAGTAACAAAGTAATAATGATCACTACTTGATTTGCATTTTAACTATTTTGCTTTAAGTAAAGGGAATCTTGTCATCAATTAAAAAATGACTAACAACTTAATTTGATATTGACTCGATCGATAGTAATTAGTAATACGTAGCCGATAGTAATTAAAACCCAAACCCGATCTGTACTCGACAAAACCGAACCAATTATTAACCGATGACAACCCGACACCGATTAACACTCGACACGAACTTCAACCGACACCGAACCGATGCTAACCCGATACCCCGAATAACCGATCTTCAACCGAACCGCAACTAACCGACCCGACCTGAGTGTGACCCGTCGTGACATGCAACCGAAAAATAGTCGATCCGAAATACAACCGAACCGAATGACACCCGTCCGAAACCGACCCGATCACCCGAATGAACACCTCTACAATTTATATTTCTTACACTTCAATTAAGTTGTTAAAAATTAAGCTTTCTTCTCTAATGTTAAAATGAAAGAGAAAAAAATAGTAATAAATTGATATTTGATGAATGTGTAAACATTAAATAAGGTAAGAACAAATATTTAGAAGGTTAAGAGTTGGTTTGGAAAGAGATAAAAAGGAGAGAAAAATGTAATCAATAGGTTTTGAACATATGACCATTGATACATTAAGTAAAACTCGTACCAACTACTCTACTACAATAGTATGCTATTCTACAATAATTTTTTTAATATGAGGCCCTTTAGGTTCGGGGGCCCTGTGCGGTTGGGCACCTCGCACGACCCCAGAACCGCCCCTGACTGCAGGTAGCGATTTCCTGATGCCTAGCTTTAATTTTTTTTTTTGACATAAGCCGTTACTTGGTGCAGCGGTCTATAGCTTGAATTTGGACTCTTGATTTAGGGTGCTTGATCATGTCCCCTTTTTCAATTGTAGGCGTGCAACGGGTGTATTGGTTGAGGAGAAATAACATTGGATCATTGCTACTGAGCTTAGGGAATTTCCTCACACCATAGTTAGTTTCAGTCTGAACTCCCATTAAAGTGAGGTTGTAGTGCTGAGGTTGATATAAATTCTTACTATGTTGACATGTATGTGGAAGAATTAGATGGGTGTTTGTGTGTTTTGGCAAATTATCTTTATTTTTCTGAGATTTTTGTAATGAAACAATATGGGGTGGTTGAATCATAGTCTAAGCTATGTCGAGTTAAAAGAATCGAAATTACAATTATAAATCTACATTATATATTTACCCATTTACCCATTAATCCTAAAACCAAATCCTAAAATCTACATGCTTTTTATTAAAGAATCAATAACATTCACCCTACAATTACCCCAAAATTTAAGTCCACATCAATTTTTCAAAACCAACAAAACCCAAAATTTCCATCAAAAGAGATTTAAATTTTTTCAAAAAGATAATACTCAAAGAAATTCAAGATAACATTCCAAAAAAAATTCGAGGAAGAGAATACTTTAAATTTTAAATATCTTTATGCAATTTTTATGATAATCACAAACCTAAATAGCTATGAACTTCAAGATTTCTTTACTTACAAATCAATATGGTATACTGTCATTTAGTAATAATCAACTTAATCAAATAAACTAAATGATAATCCTCTTGATCTCTCTGTAGAGAAAAATTAACTTTGATGAATGGATCGAATTTTGGTGAGTATCTTCGGCAGCACAGCAGACGGCAGAATGCAAGTCTTCGCTGCCGGCGACGATGACTGGGTACACTACAAGAAAATTAGTTTTGGGCGTCAAAAGTTTTAAATTATGGGCGTTATATATGCGTGTGTGGCACAAGGGTTACTTTGGGCGTCACTCTAACATAAGTGTGGCACAAATGGTAGATTTTAGGCGACATATATAAATTGTGTCGCCCAAAATATTATATGGGCCAGATATAATCACGGTTGTCGCCCACAATAGTATATGGGCCACTAATTACTCTTGACCCCCAAATCCCGCGTCTACCCGAAACCTAAATATTTAAAAACCCAATTCCCGCTTTTATTACCATCCCCATCTTATTCTACCCTGCCATCTAAAAACCCTACAAACACAAAAACTATTCAGTTTGTTTCATCCACTGAGTCGCGCACTACACCACTCTTCTTCTCCATTCTCTACGGCGACCACTACACCGCCTCGATTTCATCCACTGAGCCGCCATTACTGCTGCTTCTCAAGGTTTGTTTCCATCTTTAAGCTTCTCTTCCATGGTTGTTGCTCCTCCATGATTTTCGTTCCTTTAATTAAATTTCTTTGATTTTTGGTTTTTTGTATCTTTAATTTTCCATGGTTGCTTACTTGCTTTCCTTATCTTCCATTCTTTCTTCCTGCTACTGGTTTTCATTTGTGTAGTTTTATTTTGTTGAATTTTGCTTTTTCTATGTTTATTTTTTGTACTTGATTTACGTTGTTTTGATAAACTAATTTAGGTTTCTTTTATTTTTTTTATCTTTAAATGACTAAGTTTTCTAAATTAATCTAATAATTTGTTAGGGAGGATTATATAAACAAAAAAAGTCATTGTAATTTAAGCCACTGTAATTGATTTTGATAACCAAAGATTAAAAACTAAAGTGAAGTATAAAGACCTAAATCCTTTTTGGAATGAAAAAACTTATTTTCAATGTTAAAGATGTTGCTAATCTTCCATACAGAACATTAGAGGTGAATGTTTATAATGAAAAAAGTTCAAGTAATAGTAGAAATTTTCTGGATAAAGTTAGGATTTCTGGGTCTAATATTGCTAAAGAAGGTGAAGAAATGCCGCAACTTTATACCCTTGATTTAATAGTTTATTTGACATTGTTGTCCATTACAACTACAAAACAAGTTTTAATTACTTAAATATTAATTAATAGTATAATTTGTCGCCCTTACTTTGGGCGACATAATTTGAAGATTGGGCGACATTCTTGTGTGTCGCCCAAAGTGCTTTTTCTTGTAGTGGTATGCTCAAGGCTTTTAGGGTTTTATGATAAAGGAAAGTGGAAGATGTGAGAGGGTTATTAAAATTTAATGTGGTTGAATCATTAAACTAAAGAAAAAATAGTTCAAAGTAGAAAATTGTTCTTTTTAGGTAGCATTTATTACTGCCAGAGTGCCAGTAGATAGAACCGCTACTCAAAGTAGCAATTTTCTTGGAATAAAATTTTTAAAATCCCTAGAACAACAAAATGCTTGATGAAATAGCGGTTAAGTAAATTCTTTTTAGGTAAATCGCTTGTTGAAGTGGCGGTTTCGCTTAAAAAAAGGAAAAAAAGAAATTTCTCCAACTGTCCTACGTGTAATGTATTCAGGGAATTATTTTTCCCTTAGGTGCATAATGGGAATTATGTTTAGAAAAAGCAACATTAAGGGAAAAGGTTCTGTTTATCTCTTTAAAATTTTCTTCCTCCGAGCAATTTTTGATGCAAACTCATCAATCAAACCTTCATGCGCAACTTTATCCAAAACTTCATTCTCAATTCAATTAAAGGAAGTTCGTTAAGTCTTTCTTGTGACATAGAACTATACAAGTAAATTTTAAGCAACTTTAACTTTAAAAAACTTCTTTGCAACTATAACTGGAATAGTTAACAATATTCTATATGCAATAACTGCATTGGGAAAACAATCAACATGTTTCAATCATTTTAATATATCAATAAACCCTAATTTTTTTGAAGGTAAAAATTCTTGGAGTAATTTCAACTCCCATACAGATCATAACCACAAAGGCACAAATATCAGATTTTTCACCATTTTTAAGTGCTTGTTCCCAACAAATACAACAAGATTTCAAATATGAATCATCTAGTAAATGCAATATGTCAGAAGTTAATAAAAAACCTAAGATATTTTTATATTGTTCATATTGCTCAAACCTTGTATCAAGTGAGACAATTGCTTGATCAATAATGCAATTTAAAAAGTTAATTCTAAAAGCTTCTTGTGGACATTGTGGACTCTCATCATGTAAAGTATTATCAAATTGTTTTTTTCTTTGTATTTGACGTCTTTGAGGGAAAGTTGGATCGATTTCCATATCTATTGCAAGCTTTTTAGCGACTTTAAAGACTTTAAATAGTCTTTAAAAGTTTAAATAGTCTTTATCACTATCATGTAAAGTATTATTAAATAGTCTTTGACGTCTTTTAATAGCATCATATTCAAACATATATCAAATTTACAGCATATAACAAATCATACCAAATGATAATAACAACTATAAATTCAAAATCACCAATTTCATTATTAGTTAAAGATTTTGCTTCACTTTTTATTAAAGAGTCTTTATCACTATCAGCAACTTCAAGTAAAGCTTCTCTAATGTCTAAATGTTGAGTTCTTATTACTTTGACACTATCTATACAAATCTCCAAACGAGTGGAAGATCTATCAGATATTAAACTAATTTGATAAGCTCTTCCTTTAATGAATGATATGACGGGTCTTGACTAGTAGCCGGAGTTGCTATTGGCTGGTTTGACCAACTTAAAGTATTGTCAGCCACGTTTTAAAACTTATTCATATTTATTTAGTCAAATTATATGTTAACCCAGCATGGCTTAAGTGTCTGAAAATTCATTGAGGTTGGGACTTTTGTTTTCGCATTTATATTATTTTTGAGGGCCTTCTTCTTCCCGATGTACAAACTCTTGGAGTTGAGTGCGTGATCTTTGTGCTCATTTTTCTTGGTTTTGAACTATGAGATCATTGTTACATAACCATTTATGTGTATAGGTGTGGGACATTTATGAGAAATTATTAATGTGCAGCATAAAAAAATATGATCAAAACTATTTATTTATGTTTTGTAGTCATCCTTCCAAGAATGTGGTTTATGTTTTGGGAGTTTGTTTGATGCATTTTGGAAAATTTTACAACTAAAATTCAAGATGAGAACATCAAAGTATTTTCCTATTGTGTGATTTTTGAAGTCTTGCTTCAGGGAGTTTATATTTGTTAATAGGGTTGGCAAATACAGCTAAAAGTTGGAGCTGGAATTTTTGTTGAATGGTTTGGAATTTGGATATTTCAGAGGATTTTTGTGGCTGACATCATTTTTGTACTTCCTCTCTGCTTTGTTCTTGAATCTCTTTTCAACTGAAGAGCTAGTAGATTTTGATGCATCCCGTAAGTATTATACCTTTTGTTGATGATTCAATAAGCATGTCTTAGTTTTCCACATCTAGAATTCTATTGCAATATTGCTATGCATTGTAGGTCTGTTTGTTTTTTTACTAGAGATAAGAAAAAAAGATATCGGGAAAGCGAATGGAAAGCAAAAGAAACTCTCTAAATTCTTTGTTTGGCTAGAGAGGGGAAATGAAACAAAAACCTGGAAATATTTTCTATTGAGAATCTAGATTAGCTGGTTTTGGTTCTAAACTCCATCTCCTTCTTGTTTTTCGAGTTTTCTATCTTTCGTGTCTCATAATTTTCTCAAAAACTTTACCATCACCTGCCTTTAACAAATCATTGTTGTCAAAGAGGCTGTAACCACCGTCCACCATCGCGACCACATCATCATCTTTTGTGTTACCACCGTTCAACCTACCGATTGGCTTCAGGTTAAAATTCTACCATTCAAATTTTGGATATGGATGTTTAATTGTTGAATTTAATCATTTAAAGTAATATTTATGCTGTAAAAGTTTTTTTTTACTCAATTGTATCTCTCCAAAATAGTGGTATGGGGTTCTTGATTAGTTTCTGGTTGTCGTAATGTGGTCTCACCCTATGAAGCCATTAATGGTGGTTTTGGTGGTGGACTAATGGTGATAGAGATGGTGTTCAAGTGGAGTGATGGTGACTTGTTCATGAAACATGTGGGGTTGGACTTGAGGGAGATGGGGTAATTCCTCAAGTCTCCTGATGCAAAACCAAGGGTGATTTGGAGTCTTGGTGATGCTAGGATGTTGTCCCTTCCTTTGATTCTTCTTTTGGTTCTCTTGGGATCCTTAAGTACCCAAGGATAGGTCCTCAGATGATCAGAAAATGCTCAAGACTTGTGTTCTTGAATGACTATGGATGCTGTGGTGTTGATGTGACTTACTCCCTTGTTGATTTACTCAGGCTGGTGAAGGCCCTAGGAACACAAGGGTAGGATTACACCTCCCCTGGCTTGCCTTAGGAATACCCTCTAAAGTCTGAGAGGTGGTCTCACTGCCCACACACCACACACAAACAAATCAAGAAAGAGTTTCTTGATTTACTGGCTGATATGACTGAGGTTGTTGGTTCCTGCTCCCAACCCTCTCAATCTCCCTTCACAAATCAAGGTTCCTGCTCCCTTGAATTGTAAGGAACCTTGAAGATGTCACAGTTGCTCCACAACTTGACGTTCCAAGGTTTGGTGAAGGTTGCACACACAACTTCACAAAACATAAATATTTCTGAAATACCTCTTTGTAATTTGCATAAGACTTGAATGAAATTTGTTTTTGGCTACACATGAGGGTCCTATATATAGGTTTCTTTTCACCTCATAACGGTCACAAAAAGGGGACTAACAAACATAGGCCTAACCCCACGTGACTTGCATGTGTTTATTAAAAAATACAAAACAACACTTCAAAAAAACAAAATAAAGACTGATTCCCAAAAATGGCGACCAGCCCTCCTTCATTAAGTCCTCTAGGACTCCTGGTGGATTGTTAGTAGGGTCCTAGGCCCTTGGTAGTTAGGTCCATGTGGCAAGATTCCATTTCTACCCTTATTCATGCTCAGCTTATCTTCATCTGTGCTCAGGTCATGCAGCAAGGTCTGCGGGTTGACAGATTGTCCTGTTCCTCTGAAAATGTAGTCTGTCTGTAGTTTTGAGGCCTTATTGTGTCTTCTCTGTTCTTTCTGGGTTTCTTGTTGCTTGGGCCATGATCTTGATAGGTTTCCTGAGTCCCTAAGTGCATAAAGACTCTTCTCTGGCTTCTCATTAAGATTTGGTGCAGATGACAAGGTCAGCTCCTCTGGTGTTGCTTGTTCTGTATCTTCTGAGCATAAGTTGTTTCCTGAAACATTTGTTTCATCTCCAGCCCCCTTTGGGACTTGGGATAGAGAGTTTTGGAAGAACTTGTATGGAAAAATTAGGAAGTGGGAACTCCAAAAATAGTCAAGTCACAATTGGGCACCATCGACCATTTACCTTTGCCTTTTTTGTTCCCTCCCAAGCACGCAGCTTCGGAATATAAATTGGCCTAGCTTTCTCATTGGCATTTCCTGCATAGTCCTTGTACACGAAGTAATAAACATAATTGATGTGTTTAACTGATCTTTGTCAAGTTTGCTTTTACTTTCATTTGAGTGTAAGCAGCCTTTCTTTTCACCAATACGTGCTGTTTATTGTCCAAATTTCATGCTCCTGAACCAGATTCTGTAGGTTTTACCGTACCTGTATGTAAATATCACAAACTTAACAGTTAAGACAATAATTTAAAATATCTGGCACAATCGAATATGGGACAATTTCGTTTGTGCATCACCGTTTTTTTAAAAATCAAGATCATGTTGTACAATGTACATGAGCAACTGTTTATATATAATTCACGTAAGCCTTGTAGATGGACTAGAGAGACTATTGATACCCATGACATAAACTTCCTAACTCCTGCCACAGCTGATGTATGATCACTAAATATCCAGAATGGATGAGACGACTTAGCCAATCATTTTGCCCATAGTCAGTTGAGATTTTGTGAAATGAAGCTGGTATGACTTTCTGGGGACTACCCACAAGGCAAACACATTTAATGTACTGACACAGAATTTTATTTTGGTTTATCAAGGCCCAAAGGGTGGGGTTCACTGCTCACGTACCGAACAATCGAGAAGGTCTTAGTATATAACGGTTATTTGTGAAATTAATAAATCACCCTTATGTGGTTGGATGTGATATATATAGGGTGAGAGTTTGTTATTTTAATTCATCTTTTTTAATTTTGTTTATTTTAATATTATTCTTTTTGTCTTTTTATGGTGATTTACAAATCACGGTTATTCATTAGTAATTTTTGCCGAACAATCATATTTGTATCGATTTAATGAACTGTGCCAAATATTGGTTGATTTATTTTTTTTATACGGTGAACAATATGGTCTTATAACTGCCCAAACAGGTAACATATTTGCTCAAGGCTCTGCCCTTGTTGCAATCATCGGGACCCTCGACAGTTGACTTGGTCTCACACTTGCTAATGTGTAATTAAAATTCTGGTTGTGCATTAAATAAATGAACCAATCAACATCTTTGACTAAAGGTTACAACTTAATACTAGTTGGCTTTACACATTGTGACCATCTGGTCTATCTTTCACAACATTATTAAATATATATATATATATATATATATATATATATATATATATATATATATATTAAAGAATATCTATCTACCTACCTGTGCAATTAATGACGTAGCCTATTCTATATCTCTTGTTTTATTTCCAATTTTATTTGGTGGAGTTTTTTAGACTTTTTGGGAATGGAGAACCCGTCTGTTTCTTCATCTAATGCTTCTTATCCATGGGATACTTCGAGCTCCAAGTCTCAGAATCATCAAGCTCGTCCTGTTGCTTTGATGCAAAATCAGAAAAAGAAATCTATATTTAACCAATTTTTAAGGAAATTTTCCATAATATTCTCAGCTTTTGGTTTCAAGTCAAAAAGGGCTGCTCCAGAAGTGGATCAAGGTTATGGAAATGGAAATACAAATTCAAATCAGATCTATAGCAACTCATGTGAGTCTTCCTTAAACTCCTCTTTTATGTTGATTCTTTCTGCTTTTCAATGTTGATTATTATGGGCTAAGGATTAATATGTTTTATTGATTGTGCTCAGTGTTGCATAATTTGATCAAAATTGCATAATCTGCTTGTTCCATTTCACAATCTGTACAAGGATTAGTGAATTAGTAACACTGTTTGTGGGATCAAATGTAAAGTAAATTAGCTGTTTCATTTTGAACTTACTTATGTGGTCTATTCATTATGCTGAATTCCTATATTACTCGAATTAGGAGTATTTTTATCAAAATATGATTTTACTCTAAACCGAGACATGAGGTATAAAGTTGCTATATCCATTAGAAAATATCTGAATTACGATTAGAAAAGGGTCCTTACTCCTTCATCTGAGACGATGGGTTTTACATTCCAATATTCCATTGCTCCACTTCCATCAAGTGGGTCCCAACTAGGCTATGTTTGGACTCCGATACTCATATGTATACAACCTCCATTCTTATATTAACAAAGAGGCCGTTTCAGATCCTTGATAGCAAACATCAGAATTGTTGATGAACCATTTTAGTATAGTTCTATATAATCAGAAAACAAAGTGCTATAAACTTTGGCTCCATCAAGAATGATCATTGAGATGAAGTGTTATGAATAACTTAATATATAAAAATATAGTGTTGTTGGGTGGAGGATTGTGTTTAAGATGGGATTATCAGTAATGTGTATGTTCTGTTTCAGCTGGGTTATCCTGTGGAAGCAAAACAGGAGGTTCATCAACTAGGCAACCAAATTCTTTCAATTCTTCAGAATCAACGAGTGGAGAGGTGTATGGTTCGTTAAATTTTACTCTCCAGGATATCAAGAAAGCTACTAAGAATTTTTCTCAAAACAATATAATTGGAGATGGCGGCTTTGGGACAGTATACAAGGGACAGCTGAAGGACGGAACCCTGGTTGCAATAAAACGTGCCAAAAAGGTAAAAAAAAATATAATTAAAATCGGATGATCAACAAACAGCGAACAAACTATAATCACAAGAAATTACATCAACTTGCTTCATTTGTGCCAGGAATTGTATGACAAACGCACTGCACAAGAATTCAAGAGTGAAGTCCTAGCCTACTCAAAAATTGAACATCTGAATTTGGTGAAGTTCTATGGATATCTGGAGCACTTGGATGAAAAAATTCTTGTGGTTGAGTATGTTGGTAATGGAACACTTTTCGACCTATTACATGGTACATCACTTGCCCTAAGCTCATGTAACATATAGGAGCCATGTCGTCATTGACTTTTTAGCAACCGTAGATAAATGGTAGTTATGAGGACTCCATATATACAAGTCGACAAATATACTTTTTTAATCATAGGAATACGTGCAAAGTTGCTGGTTGTATGAATCATAAAAAAAGGCATATTTACTTGAGGATTTTCCATTGTTTTCTAGGTTCTTTTCTTCATGGGGCTTCGTCCACAGTGGCGGACGTACATGAGGGCCTACGGGGTCACGTGCCCCTAGGCGTTTTTTTAAAAAATAATTTAAAGTAGACTTTTCTATCGGTAAGAGTAAAAGTGTAAAATTAATACTGAAGTCTTTTGATGATAAGTACTCCCTCATATTAGTAATTTTGTCTTATTTATTTATTTTGTCTTATTTATTTATTAGGTCAGTTGATTTATTTTGTTCCATTTCCTTTTATGGTATGTAGTATTTAAAATTTTAGCAAGTCTTGTATGTAACCGTCTCACCGTAAGACGAGCCCATACAAGCAGCCCATTAGTAAAAAAAAAACATTACCAGCAATGAAATTTAAATTAACACTTGTACAAGAACCATTTTTTTAAATAGTTTGTTATGACCCAATTGAGGTCGTCTCACGGTGAGACGACATCAATATAGAAAGTGCACTATAATAGATCAATCTACAATTTATATACAACAAACACATTCGAGTATATGTAACTTTTTCTCTAGTTACAGTATTTTGAATAAAGAGGAATAAATTTAATAAATAAGTTCAAATTGTTATTAGTTCAATTAATGCATATGATTAAACACTATTTTATTACGAAAAACTCTTTCAAGAATAAGATTGCAATTTTGATAAATTTATTGTACTAATACTTGTCATTTTGTAGAAATTAAAGAATCAGTTGTTAATTTTACAAATGAAACTCTGCCGAAGTTTCGTCTATTAGTTGGTGCCCCTAGGTGTTCGAACCCTAGATCCGCCACTGTTCGTCCATAATACTTTTGATCACTCCTTAAAACCTACCTTGTATAAGAGTATTAGTGATGATATATCATATATATTACCCAATGTTTCGTGAGTTGTAATAGTTGAAAAAGGTGTCATTATTGGCTGTATTATCAGATGGTTAAACATGGAATTGGTTTGTTAGCAGATGCTGGTACTTAATACAATTTGTTAAGCGTATTGGACTATTGAATCTAAAAGAAAATGAATTATGCTGCCTCTTTATTGAGAAGTTGCGTTGTGTAACGTCTGCACCTTCACTCTTTATAGGGAATTGAATATAGTTTCAACAACATTGCAGGTAATAGAGGACTAGTGCTCGAGCTTACTGAAAGACTGGATATTGCTATTGATATAGCTCATGCAATCACGTATTTACATAGCTATAACGGTAAGTATTATAGTAAATGAATATTGATTGATTGATTGAATCTTTTTTGATGTTTCGACTGTAATTGGCAGATCCCCCAATCATTCACAGAGACATAAAAGCATCAAACATTCTCATCACCGAGAAATTTCGAGCCAAAGTAGCAGATTTTGGGCTTGCTCGATTTGTCCCAGAGGGTCCTGATGTAACCCATGTTTCTACTCAAATCAAGGGGACAGCCGGATACTTGGATCCGGAATATATGAAATCCTACCAGTTGACTGAAAAGAGCGATGTCTACTCTTTTGGTATAGTGCTTGTAGAGCTGGTGACCGGAAGAAGTCCAATCGAACCATTTAAAGGTGTCAAAGAGAGAGTAACTATTAGATGGGTAAGCATCTTGAATCCCACTTTTGACTTGATAGATTGTATGTATATGTACTTTCTACCAATCTATAAGCTTTTTTAGTTTTAGCACTTATCAACAATGTCAAAGCTTTAACTTAGCAACAGAATCAAAATAAATCAACACGAAACATCTTAGTAAACAAAGATTATACCTTATTCGACTCTATCTTCAACGTTATAAAATAGTGTCTTTGTATGTACAGGCAATGAGCAAGCTAAAAGAAGGTATGCCAGTACTGGCAATGGATCCTAGACTAAACAGAACTCCTGCATCCATCGAGGTAGTCAAAAAAGTTCTGGAACTTGCCCGAAAATGCACCGGGCCTGTGCGACAATCTAGACCGTCCATGAAGGAGTGCGTTGAAGCGTTGTGGGCTATTCGAAAGGAAATGAAAGAGGGAAGTCAGTTGAAGTATCCTACATCTCATAAGTCAGTTGATTTACGAGAGAAGGAAGCAAGGCAGGTACGCCAAGAATCTTTGGGGATTGAAGGAGAAACTTACTCTTTTATGTCTGCTTAGTGTCTGATCTTGTTGGAATTATATACATGAGATGAGTCATGACTTGATACTTTGTATAATTTGAGTTCTCAGCATCGTAGTATATATACTATACACTCCTTATATATGTTGCAGCTTGCACAAGGTTTAAAGTTCGAGCAGCTAAGAATTTTGTTTTTTTTTTTCAAATATTTTTTTTATGTATAGATGTAAGATAATTTATTGAATTGTAATTTAGTAGTGACACATAGTAGATATTCGCTTCGTGTCTTTGAGTTTGTCTTAATATTATTTGATAAGACTAACGTAGTGAAACGAAAAAGTTAGTTTAAAAGGATTTATATTCTTTTTTCTTGATTTGTAGTTTTATTTAGCTTAGGTGGAATGATTTGCTTAAATAGAGTTATAAAAGAAAGAAATTCTCACTTTGGTGTTGATTGAGAAATATTTTCCAAACTAGTGTTCTTATAGGTAATGGAATTTACTAGTCTATATTTTTTTAGTTTGGAACTTCAAACCTCTAGCTTTTCTTTTATAAAAGTATTTCAAAATCGTAATCTCTAATTTTCTACAACTAATTTATATTCTAACTAGGATATAAACCCGTGCAATGCACGGATTTTTAAATACGTTTATATCTTAATGAAATTTTAGAAATGTTAAATAAAGGTGCGTAATAAAGTATTTACATACATATATTGTAATTAAAAAAGAATTAAATATAAAAAAGTACAAAATAGATTGTTAATAAAGAGTTTATAGATTTTGAAACACCTCTTTATATATAAGTAAAATTGTTTGAATTGAAATTCCTGCAATTATTACTCTTGCATTGTTATGAATCCAACGTTTTATTTTTGTAAAAGAATAAAATTGACTGAATTGAAAATCCTGCAATTAATATTTATGTCATTAATATAAATCCAAATTTTTATTTTTGTAAAGAATAAACGAGACTGAATTGAAATTTCTGCAATTATTCCTACCATTAATATGAATGCAACATTTTATTTCCGTAAATGATTCAAAATTGACTGAATTGAAAATCATGCAATAAATATCCCTGCCATAAATATTCTGATAATGTTGGCTAATAAAAAAATTACATATGACACTCTCTTATCCAATCTAATGTTCTTTACAATACAACAAAATTAATATAGTGTATGATTTTTGTAAAGAATAAAATTGTTAGAATTGAAATTTATGCAATCATTATTCTTGATATGCTATTTTGAAACCAACGTTTTAGCTTTGTAATAGAATTGAATTTAATTTCTTGCCATTTATATTTATGCCTTTTATTCCTACATTTATTAAAATAAAATTTGTATTGAAATTCATGCAATGCTTGCCACTAATATGAAGCAAACTGTATTTTAAAATCTCTGGCCAATTATTCTTGCCATTTATATGAATCAAACTTTTTTTTTTGAAAAAGATACAAATCCATTTAATTGTAAATCATTTAATTAACACTCTTGCCATAAATACTCTTATAATGCTGGCCAATAAAATAATTACAAATGACACTCTCATATTCACTCTAATTTTCTATACTATACATCAAAATTAATATAGTGTATGATATTTAGTATATTATTTAGTATTCACGAAAATCATGGAAAATCCCTGTCATATAATAATCATGCTGTTTTAAATAATCCTGCTGATTTTATGCCATATAATAATCATGCTGTTTTAAGTAATCCTGTCCTTTTAAAATTGTAGAAATTTTGTCTCAGTTGTCAAAATCCCTGATCATAAATATAAATAAAATAATCACTATACTATTATTGCCATAAATAAAATAATTACTGGTCAAAATCCCTGATATCATTGTTATTATTGCGATCTATTAAAAGAATTATTATACTCCATTCCTGCCCATAAATTCATGCCATAAACACTCCTGCCATAAATATTGGCCAATAGAATAATTACAAATGACACTCTATCCTTCACTCACATTTTTTTCACTATACATTAAAATTAATATAGTGTATGATTTATTTACATTCCTTAAAGAATCATAAAATTTAAAATAACAATCATTTAAACAATAGAAATAGGTCTTAAAAAAAAAGGAAAAATTATCTAGAATAATCCAAACTATTCATGATTTTCCTACAATAATCCCACCTATTGATTAACTATGCATAATCCCAACTTTGAGAGGTATTTTCCTAGAGTAAACTTGCTATAGCAAGTCATCCGACATTTTTAATTTATCTTTTTTTAAAAAAAATAAAACTTGCTATAGCAAGTCATCCGGTCACTGGGTTTACTCTTGGAAAATGCCCCTCAAAGTTGGGATTATTCATGGTTAATCAATAGGTGAGATTTTTTTTGAAGAAATCAATAGGTGGGATTATTGTAGGAAAATCATGAATAGTTTGGATTATTCTAGGTAATTTTTCCTTAAAAGAAAGTCTTTGACTTTTTTTAAAGAATTGCACATTATTTTTCCAAATTTAAGTATTCAATAAAAACTTAAGTTATTTAGATTATTGGATCATTGACCAACAACAGCCTTAAAGTTTTCTCAATTTCAAATAAACAGCCTCAAACTTCGTTTTTTACCAACAACAGCCTTCAACTTAGGAAACACGACATCGATATAGCCACTTTACCGGATGACCTGCTAATTGACCGTTGACCATGCTTAATGACCTTTGACTTTCCCTTAATTTCACTAATTAAACCTAATTACCCAATTATCCTTAATTAAACCCTTCTTCCCCAACCTTCTCTAACCCACCTCAATCACCTCCATTTCTCCCCTTCACCATCACCACCACCACCACCACCATTAAAACCCCTCGAAAATCCTCTTTCTTCCACAATCCAGCATTTTCAGCATGTTAAGTGTTCTCATTATGAGCATCACACAATTTCTTGAGGGAATAATCTAAGAAGGAACATGGTGTGACAGCATTCATTTTCCCGTTTAAGGTGTCCAACACAAAAAGTTCCATTCTTTGTATTGTTTTGGCTTCAAACACAAATTTTGGATCTCCTACCTGCCCATCATCACAATTCACAATATACCCACCAAACATTATTAAATGGGAAAAATTTCTAATTTGACTGCAATTGATAAACAGGCCACAGCTAGTAATTGCACTGCCCAAGCTTTACCAATCTAATTTAATGATCAGAAACAGATCAATAAGAATCCAGCAAGTAATCAGAAATAAATGGGCAAAATTAAATTTTTTTTTTGTGTACAGTAAACTCACTGGTAATGCCTTGGTTGCTAAAAATCTGTCCAAATAATTCACAGCTAAGCATAAACTCAATGGTTGAAACTCTTAGTGGAAGACAACCCACCAGTGAAGCTATAGTTGAAGAAAAGGAAGATGCGAAGGAAAGAGACCTAGAAAACGCGAATTCCAAATTACACTCAGGCGAGCAATTAATTAAGGAAAAGAACAATTCAGAGGTTATGTTCGAGCTGGATTGTGGAAGAAAGAGGATTTTCGAGGGGTTTTAATGGTAGTGGTGGTGGTGGTGGTGGTGAAGGGGAGAAATGGAGGTGATTGAGGTGGGTTAGAGAAAGGTTGGGGAAGAAGGGTTTAATTAGGGATAATTGGGTAATTAGGTTTAATTAGTGAAATTAAGGGAAAGGCAAATATCATTAAGCATGGTCAACGGTCAATTAGCAGGTCATCCGGTAAAGTGGCTGTATCGATGTCGTGTTTCCTAAGTTGAAGGCTGTTGTTGGTAAAAAACGAAGTTTGAGGCTGTTTATTTAAATTGAGAAAACTTTAAGGCTGTTGTTGGTCAATGATCCTAGATTATTATTTCATTTTTTTAAACTTGTGATTTTTCCAAATTCAAATTCAAAGTAATGATGAAGACTAGTATTAATTAGGGGTGTGAAAAAAATTTGCTCCCAAATATTTGATCTGAAATATTTAATTCAAAATATTTGATGTTGAAATATTGGATAAATAAAAGACTTTTTCTATTATTTAAAAGATTATTATTTTAAATTTTATGATTCTTTAAAAAATGTTGATAAATTAGCATATAGCATATAACATAGTTGTAGAGATTGATTTTGAAGTACTTTGAAAAAGCAAAAGCTAGAGGTTTGGAGTCTCCAAACCAAAAAACATAGATAAGTAAATTTCATTACTTACAATAACACTACTTTGGGAAATATTTTTCAATGAACACCATAATTTCTTTATTTTTAACTCTATTTTGGTAAATTATTCGCTTGAGTGCGTACTTACATGTAAAACATAAAGATATTATAACCACTGAAAAAAGATTACAAGTCTTAGCAACCTACTACAAATTTTTACAAATTGAAATTACGATTAAATAAAAAACTTGAATTAAAATTAACCATAAATCAGATCTTTAAGACAATACTGTCTACGGAAACCTGATACCAAACCGAGGCAGAATCTTGCTTTTCAAAAAGCATTCTTCCGCCTACTTGGTGCTTAGGTTTAAAAATTTCGAATACACTTTTAAAATACAGCGGTTTGATTTGGTTTGATCTGGTCTGATCTAATCTTGTCTGGTCTGATCTTAAAACAACCCAAACCGGCGTAAATAATATTATAATACTGTCTACAAAGCACAACGGAAGACTTATAAAAGTCTGGGCTGAATCCGACCTGTGGCTCGATAGCCACAAAAAACTAATATCAGAGTATTTAAAACTTTTACATTCAATAAGTGAATACTATATATAAAACGTTATAAAATATTACAATTTAATATACAAATGTCTAATTTACATTATGACTTTCAAAAAGAAGTCCTCGCCGCGCACTTAACACATAATAGAAGAAGACATTGTCTCCACATCAGAGCTAACCTGAAAATGGATCTACCCCCGTAAGGGATAGGCCCCATTAAGGACTGTCAACAATTGAATTGTTGAGTAATCAAACAAACTATTACATTTATATACAAGTCATTAACAAACATCTCCACTTCAATCTTTGCTTATTCGGTAACTCCTTATAAAACATTAGCTTGTTAAAACTCAAACTCTTTTAAAAGACCGTTTCGTATCGACCTAAATACGACTAAAAACTTTTGGTTCATAGTGAATCAAAACACGGCTATAACTTTACAAGTTAATAGCGAAATCAAAATACGGCTATTACTTTACAAGTAAATAGCGAAAGTCAAAATACCGCAAATGAAACATATGAATTCATTTGCGAAACAAACAAAACTTTGTATACCAAACGTATTTAATCAAAAATAATATTAAAACAATAATATAATAGCACTTTAAAACGTGGGAATATAGTAGACCGTCAGGAAGTAGGCTTGATCTAAATCCTGAGAATACGGGTGATCGTCATCACCGAAATACGGTTCTTGCAAGAACGAAACGGGATCGGGGGCTCGAGACCGATCCGAAAAGCGTTACCTATTATCAAGCTATAGGATTTCATAATAATCCGGATATAAATATCCGTTGCCAATTCTCAAAAACGAACATTTTTCAATGTCGAACATTTCATTATAAAACGAATCAATAAATTTCACTTGATTTTCTTTAAAATCAATAATCATAACTCATTTTCATATTACAATATTTAAAAACTCATATTTATAAAGCTATGAACATACAAAACATAATTTTGATCAAGGATTAAAAGCAAGGTCAAATTCCAAAGTTTTGAACACCAAAAATATACGATTTTGCTAAAATATAATTAGCAGTAATACCACACCTTATAAAACATAACTTGAATTTTAAAATTATTAAATTAAATTTAAAAGATAATAGTGTTTGTAGGATTACCTTTATGATGTAGAATAATATTATTAGAGAGATACAAACCTTTTTTAAATAATACCCGAATTTTTTTTATTTGTGACGTAACCATATAAACAATAAATGTTGCTCTCTTATTTTGATCTCTTACTCCCCCCCTTCATAATCCAACGGTTTAAATGGCCTTTTATAGAGAAATTCCTAACATGGGGTGGCATCCATGCCACGTAGGGCATCCCCACACGCGACACGTGGCGCACACATGTCACAAAAACAGCACGCCGCGTGGCTCCTTGCATGCAAGACACGTGGCGCCTCTTTGTCTCGTGTTACAATTTTATCCACGTTACCGTTTACATGTCTTTAGAATGTGTGATCTCACGAGTGTATAGCTCTTTACCCACACCCATTCAATCTCAATTTTCATCGTATAACTTACTTTGTTCCAAATCTAATACGACTTATATCCTCAAATAATAAAATATTATTCTGAGTCCCAATGAAATAACATACTTAAAATTTAATAACTCAAATTAACTTAATTAATTACTATTAATTAAGCCGCTTAAAGAGGGGCTGTCTCATTTTCTCCAACTTAAATAATTTCGTCCTTGAAATTACTACTCTTTAGTTCAGAAAGCATAAACTCATATTCTCCCCAACTTAAGAATAAACCTTAAATAGTTCAACGTTCAAGACTTAATTGAAAACCTCAACTCCGACATTCGGCAGCCATCCAAGTTTAAAACAATGTTTATGATTCAATCACAACTCAAAATAATTTTTCAAATGCACAAAACTCATGATACAAAATACATTTGCACATACACAAGTGCACATAAAAAATAAAATCGCAAACTGATAATCAAAACTCAAACAATATTAGCAAACATTTTAAACTTTTTTAACAAAGATGTTTTGACAATATACGAAAAACTTGATGGAGTTTCCCTCCCAAAAGAGAGAAATAGTTTTATTTTCAAAATCAAATTTCTTTTCTAGTCAACCAAACTTACTAAATTAGTTTCATTTAATTTACTTTAAAGCAAAATCAAATATAGCTTTAACCAAAGTTAACTACCTTTATTTAAATCCCAAATCTCCGCATCAACTCTTACGTTATACTCGAATACTTTTTAACAAACCTTTACTTGTTTTACTCAGTTCAACCATTTTGTATCCTCAATTTGAAAATTCGATTCCCTAGTTTACTTGATTTTCCCAAATGACAACAAAACTTTACTTGGGAACTCTTATAACCCCCGATATTCTTCGAAAGTATCACTTTAAATTACACATTTCATTTCTCATAATCAAATAACTTGAACCTCAAATTAGAAAATTTCCTTGATCACTTTTGACTTTCAACCTTTAATAACTTATAACTCAATCATTATCGTTTAACTTTCGCTCATAATACGTTTATATCCACCTTTAATATATAACCCTTAACACTTTAAGTTTCAAACAGATGTTTCCCAAATAAGTTCCATACTCTTGACATTCAATTTCATACGATTCTTAGCCTTTATTCTGATCATCTTGTTCACCATTAATACAATTAGCATCAATAGAATTAGCTTCTAATCAAATATTAATTTTCCATACAATACAATTTAGCTTTAAATTTCTCCATACATGTAATACAAGGATTCCATAACTTTAATTGATTCTTATTTGACTTATGAACTTCAACTCACATTAACCATGAATAAGGTTTGACATAATTTAAACCATTCAAACTTTATAATTCTTAAAGTTATCCTTTCAACATCGTAAATCATTTCGAATATTCTCCATCATAAATTTACATTTACCTCAATAAGTATAGAGCACTCAATAGGCTTACCACAATATATACCTTACGACATTCCTATTCATATCAACCCTTTTTTTATATATATTTTTTACAAGACATAAACAATCACACAAAATTTCACATAGCATCAATTGGATCCACAAATGAATATTCAAATGAAAAATTTCCAACTTAACTTTAATATCCTTTAAAACTCCTTTCACCAAACTTCGAAGTGCCAGATTCATAATCCAGACTTAACTCTTGGCCTTTCGGCACGACTCTTACTAAAAGAGGATTCATAACACATAAGAAAAATTCAAGATTTCCTTAGTACATAAGCACGTTACACATTACACATATAACACATAGATACTTTAATACCATCCGATTCTCGAACGTTACACCCTAAGGCTCGACTACCGTGCTTTCTCAGGTTTTCGAAACTCATTTTTCAAAAGTTTTGTACTCAAATATGAGGATTCGAGTACTCCAGAAACAACCAGGCTCTGATACCAATTGAAACAGCCCAAACCGGCGTCAATAATATTATAATACTGTCTATAAAGCACAGCGGAAGACTTATAAAAGTCTGGGCTGAATCCGACCTGTGGCTTGATAGCCACAACAAACTAATATCAAAGTATTTAAAACTTTTTACATTAAATAAGTGAATACTATTTACAAAGCGTTATAAAATATTAAAATTTAATATACAAATGTCTAATTTACATTATGACTTTCAAAAAGAAGTCATCGCCGCGCACTTAACACATAATAGAAGTAGACATTGTCTCTACATCAGAGCTAACCTGAAAATGGATCTACCCCCCCCTAAGGGATAGACCCCATCAAGGACTGTCAACAATTGAATTGTTGAGTAACCAAACAAACTATTACATTTATATACAAGTCATTAACAAACATCTCCACTTCAATCTTTGCTTATTCGGTAACTCCTTATAAAACTTTAGCTTGTTAAAACTCAAACTCTTTTAAAAGACCGTTTGGTATCGACATAAATACGACTAAGAACTTTTGGTTTATAGGCTATAACTTTACAAGTTAATAGTGAAATCAAAATACGGCTATTACATTACAAGTAAATAGCGAAAGTCAAAATACCGCAAATGAAACATATGAATTCATTTGCGAAACAAACAAAACTTTGTATACCAAACGTATTTAATCAAAATCATATTAAAACAATAATATAATAGCACTTTAAAACGTGGGAATATAGTGGACCGTCAGGAAGTAAGCTTGATCTAAATCCTGAGAATACGGGTGATCGTCATCACTGAAATACGGTTCTTGCAAGAACGAAACGGGATCGGGGGCTCGAGACCGATCCGAAACGCGCTACCTATTATCAAGCTATAGGATTTCATAATAATCCGGATATAAATATCCGTTGCCAATTCCAAAAAACGAACATTTTTCAATGTCGAACATTTCAATATAAAACGAATCAATAAATCACTTGATTTTCTTTAAAATCAATAATCATAACTCATTTTCATATTACAATATTTAAAAGCTCATATTTATAAAGCTATGAACATACAAAACATAATTTTGATCAAGGATTAAAAGCAAGGTCAAACAAAGTCAAATTCCAAAGTTTCGAACACTAAAAATATACGATTTTGCTCAAATATAATTAGCAGTAATACCACACCTTATAAAACATAACTTGAACATTAAAATACTTAAATTAAATTTAAAAGATAATAGTGTTTGTAGGATTACCTTTATGATGTAGAATAATATTATTAGAGAGATAGAGACTTTTTTTAAATAATACCCGAATTTTTTTTATTTGTGAGCTAACCATATAAACAATAAAATGTTGCTCTCTTATTGTGATCTCTTACTCCCCCCTTCATAATCCCACGGTCTAAATGGCCTTTTTTAGAGAAATTCCTAACATGGGGTGGCATCCATACACGCGACACGTGGCGCACACATGTCACAAAAACAGCACTCCGCATGGCTCCTCGCATGCAAGCCACGTGGTGCATCTTTGTCCCGTGTTACAATTTTATCCACGTTACCGTTTACATGTCTTTAGAATGTGTGATTTCACGAGTGTATAGCTCTTTACCGACACCCATTCAATCTCAATTTTCATCGTATAACTTACTTTGTTCCAAATCTAATACGACTTATATCCTCAAATAATAAAATATTATTCTGAGTCCCAATGAAATAAGATACTTAAAATTTAATAACCCAAATTAACTTAATTAATTACTATTAATTAAGCCGCTTAAAGAGGGGTTGTCTCAGATCTGATCTGATCTTATTTGGTTTTATGAAGTTATTATTATTATTATTATTAACATCTACACTATGTTTGGATAACAAATTAGGAGAGAAAAGAAAGGAAGAGAAGGGGAAGGAAAGGAAGGGAAAGGAAAGGGAGGGATAAGGATGCAGAGTGTTTATTGTTTGTTTAGAAGGGAAGGGAAGGGAAAAGGAAGGAAAGTGTTTTCCTTCCAAATCTTTCCTCTTTAGGGGTCGCTTGGATTGAGAGTAAATATTTTAGGTAGTAAAAAAAGTCAAACTAATGTAACAAAGGTAATTAGATATGCAAATGAAGTTATTGAAATAATTGTGATAGAGGTAGAATAGGAGTAGATTAAAAATGATGAATAAAAAAAGAGTTTGATTTCACTCATTTGGAGGTAAAGAATTCCCCCACCTCCCCCTAGGGTAAATTTATACCCCAAAATAAGGGAACTTATTGCTATTTTCTCTATTTTTTCATTACCTTCTAATTCATTCTTTCATTTCTCCAACAATCAAATTCCTTTAATCACCTACCTAACTAACCTTAAATTCCTACTTTGATTTTTATTACCCCTTAAATATTTACCCTCAATCCAAGCGACCCCTTAGGAGAGATTGTCTTCTTAATAAAACTTGTCCAAATTTTCCTTCCAAATCCTTCCCCTCCAAATCCCTTCCCTCTCAATTTGTTATCCAAACAAGTGATACCTCCTCTCTCCAAATCCCTCCCCTTCCTTTCACTCCATTTCCTTCAATCCAAACACACTCCTAATTCAGAAATTAATTAATAAAGATTAATATTATATAATTAATTAATTAAACTATTAATTAATAGTAATTTTATTAACATTATTATAATTATTATTGATGTTGTTGTTGTTATTGTTGTTATAATAGTTTGTTATTATTATTATAATATTCGGTGTTATTAATTATTATTTCTAATTAATAATATTAATTATTTTATTATAATAATAATTAGAAAAATAACTTATTGAATTAATTTATTAAATAATAAAAATATATTAATAAATAAATAATAATAATAATAATAATAATAATAATAATAATAATAATAATAATAATAATAATAATAATAATAATAATAATAATAATAATAATAATAATAATAATAATAAAAATAATAATAATAATAAGGGAAAATTCCTGATATACCATTGAGTTTCTTCATAATTCACCATATACCACATCAAATGTTGTAGATCACCATATACCATTGAGTTTTAGTCCGTTAGCACATAATACCATTAATGACAAATTCCGTTAGTCTGCCGTTAGTCTACCGTTAGTGGTAATTATTAATTCACCATATACCATTATTTTTTTGTTTTTTTGCGTCAAATACCATCATTGGTTGATGTAACTTTTGTGTGAAACTTGGTTTGTATATAACTATATTTTGTTAAATACTTAGTTTGGATGACATTTCTTTTGAATATAACTATATTTTAAAATGATGGTATTTGACGCAAAAAAACAAAAAAGTAATGGTATATGGTGAATTAATAATTACCACTAACGGCAAACTAACAGAATTTGTCATTAATGGTATTTTGTGCAAACGGACTAAAACTCAATGGTATATGGTGATCTACAACATTTGATGTGGTATATGGTGAATTATGAAGAAACTCAGTGGTATATCATGAAATTTCCCTAATAATAATAATAATAACTCTCTACACTCTAATTTTCTCTCTCTAGCTTCGTCCCTGGCTCTCCTGCTACCCAAGCATGGGTGAGCCCGCCAAAGCACGGGGCCCCGGCAGACCGAGAAAGGTGGAGGTACACCAACGCCAGGTTGCTCCGGTCCAGGCAAAGGACAAAATGGAGGAGGAAGTACAAGCTGTAGGACCTGCGAACCAAGCTCGATCTCCAAGCTCGAAATCCCTAAATCAGGCGACTTCCAATGCAGACGAATTGAAATTGGGGTTTGTTAAATCCACTCAAAGTTGGGCTGAAGTTGTCCAAGAGCAGAATCGAAATGGGGAAGCAGCAATTCATGAGTGCGAAATCAGTAAGATGCAGACTTCCACCCAAACCAATTCCTCCCTCACGTCAGGTAACTCCATCCCTATTAAAATTGAATTGTCTGATATACAAGATGAAATTAACTACTGGGAATATGCTGTGGTATGTTATGTGGTCGGGTCGAACCCTCCGTTACATGTAATTGATGGATTTGTAAGACGTATTTGGAGAGACTTGGACATCGACTCTGTGGGAACAGTGGATAATGGTGTCTACATTGTGCGTTTAAAATCTATGGATGATAGGGATAAAGCCTATGAATCGAATGGTGTCTTATTTGATAACAAACCCTTCATCCTTAAACCGTGGAAACCGTAGATGTCAACCGATAAAAATAGCCTCTCAACCATGCCTGTTTGGATTCAATTGCCCAAACTTAAGATGGAATATTGGGGAGAAAAGAGCCTAAAGAAGATAGCTGGTCTAGTTGGGAATGTCATCAAAATAGACAAAGCTACAATTCAAAAGACCCGTTTGAGATTTGCTAGGGTACTTGTAGAGCTGAACACTGACGAAGAGTACCCTGAGGAAATCCACTGTATCAATGTGAAGGATGAACTAGTCACTCAGAAAGTGAATTATGAGTGGAAACCTATTCTATGCAAGAAGTGTAAGAAGATGGGACATTCCGAACATGAGTGCAAACCTAGTGAAAAGGGTGCACATCCTGACAATAGACAACGGAAAGACAGAGAGGGCCTCCAAAAGGTGGTGCGTAAACAATATGTAGTCAAATAGAAACCTCCTTCCATGCATCCGAATGCAACACCTACCCTGGAGAGGCCTAAAACCCCCTCCAACAAAAGACCTCACTCTAGATCTCACAGCCCGGGAAAACGTCAAGAGGAGGTCACAACACCTAACCCTTTTGCTGCTCTTGATGTGGAGTCAACCGAGGAGGAAGCTCAAATCATGGAACTACCAATAAAAGCGCTGGGGGCTTACCCCATCGATTATGATGAATAGCATCCTAACATGGAATGTAAGGTGACTAAACAAGGCTCGCAAACAAATAGAGGTGGCGAGATTCATTTCCAGTCACAAGATTAGCCTGTTTGGTCTCCTCGAGACGAAGGTAAAGCGGCAAGGACTAGGTGCCCTTTACCAAAGATTATATCCCTCGTGGTGCTTCACCCACAATTTGGCATGGCATAAGGGGGGAAGGATTATTGTGGCCTGGAAAAGTAATGAACTCAAAGTAGACATCAAGTGGTGCAGCAGCCAAGTTATCCATATCGAAGCAACCCCTCTAGCTGGAGAGAAATTCCATTGTTCCTTTGTGTATGGCGCTAGTGATAAGAAGGCGAAAGAGGACCTGTTCGAACAACTAGGAAACCTCAAACAACAGACCATGGGTCCGTGGCTAGTCATTGGGGACTTCAACTGCATCGCTGAAACAGTTATAAAAACGCCTTCGTTAAAAATTATTATTTTAATAAGTAAATGAGTTTGTCTTTTTAAAAGTAAAATTTTACTACAAATTTTAGATATTAGTTTTATTATTTTTGGGGATAAAATAAATTATACGACGAAAAATATGGGTATTTTATACACCTTATACTTTGATGAGTATGAATAGGAAGCCAAATCAATGTTTTTTTTACTTGCCACATATACCTACGAGTTTATGACTCATTCTCCTATTTTCATGATTCACATAAGCTAAGCCCCTTTCCCTAAGTTATATCTGTGATAGTAATACTACTCTTTCTTTCATACATTATCATTTCTTCTTCATGCCATCTTCAAGAAACACAAATATAAGATTAATTTCTACCTTTATTTCATCACAACGTGAAACGAAAATCTGAAATTTTACTAACCTTCATCTTCTCAAAGTATTGGTGTAAGTGTATGTAAGTAATTGAAAAACCCTAATTTCAATTTCAGAAAATTTACACTCAAATTTGTGAAGCTAGAATCTAAATTAAGTATTTTGATGATTGTAGCTTTTGTAGAAGGAGGACCCATCTAACTATCACCATCTCCATCTCTTTTTGGGCTTAGAAGTAAGTCTTTTCTATGTGTTCTTGAGTTTACTTGCAAGTTTCTTTAATGGTCAATAGGACCTTAAATTAAATTTTAAATTGTTGTGTGCTAGGTTTTTAGGAGGTCTTTTGATGGAATAATTGTAGTATCAAGAAGGTGACATTTTGTGGTAGCCATTGAAGGATTTCTAGCTAGAGTGGATCTTGACTTTTGATTTCTGAAATTGTGTGTGGATTAATCTTGCTCAAAGGTAACTCACAAACTAATCTATTTAAGCATAATTAAATGTTTGAGAGTAATTTTAGGTATTAAATTGTTGCTGATTCATGCTCAAAGTTGAAATAAAAGTGCTGATTATTAAGCAAGTTTCTGTCCAGTTATGTTTGACTGTTTTAGGGATAGTTAGAGTCGTTTCTTGATTCTGGTTTCTTCATGAGAATTGTAGAGCTTCGAGTCTCGGTCGCATAGACACTTGAATCGCCTCTATACGAGTTCGTATAAGAGAGTTACGTTCAAAATAGTGAAATGGTAACAGGCTGTCACGAAAATCAATCATCAGTTTTCTGTTTTGCCATTTTCGGGGTAGGTCTTATTGTTTTTGGGTTTTAGTGTCTTCATAAGAGTTGTAAATCTCTGAGTCAGAGTCGTGTAGCCATTTGAATCGCCTCTAAACGAGTTTGTATGAGGAAGCTATGACCAAATTACTTACAGGTGTCCTAATATGGTACTAAAATGGAATTTATAAAGTGGGATTAGAAACTATGAAATAAATTGGATGTCTAAGGTTAATTATTGGGATTTAATAATTGTGTAAAAGTAATTAAACTCCATCGATAGTAAATCAAGTTATTCCATGTTGATGATTGCTGGTTTCAAAGAAAATTTAATTGAATTGTTTTAATTTATAATAAAATGTTCGACATTGAAAAATGTACGTTTTTGGGAATTAGCAACGGATATTTATTTATCCGGATTATTGTGAAATCCTATAGCTTGATAATAGGTAATGCTTTTCGGATCGGCCTCGAGCCCCCGATCCCGTTTCGTTCTTGCAAGAACCATATTTCGGTGATGACGATCACCCGTATTCTCAGGATTTAGATCAAGCCTACTTCCTGATGGTCCATATATTCCCACATTTTAATGTGCTGTTATATTATTGTTTTAATATGAGTTTTGAATAAATACGTTTGGTATACAAAGTTTTGTTTTTTTCACAAATGAAATCATATTGTTTCAATTGCCGTATTATTTCGCTATTTACTTGTTAAGTAATAGCCGTATTTTGTTTTTCGCTATTAACTTACAAAGTTATAGCCGTGTTTTGATTCACTATGAACCAAACGTTCTTAGTCGTATTTATGTCGATACCAAACGATCTTTTAAAAGAGTTTGAGTTTTTCATAAGGAGATACCAAATAAGCACAAGATTAATTTGGAGATGTTTGTTAATGACTCGTGTATAAATGTACTAGTTTGTTGGATTACTCAACAATTCGATTGTTGACAGTCTTTGATGGGGCCTATCCCTTACGGGGGATAGATCCACTTTCAGGTTGCCAATTTTAGTGCGGATGGCTGTGCTGCTCCTTTACGTGTTATGTGCTGCGAAAGCGAGGACATCGTTTTGGAAAGTAAACTTATAATGATATTTTGACAAATCTTGTGTTGTAAAATTTAAAAGAATTCACATATTTTGTAATGTATAACTTAGCCTATAAATGGTCCGTAATTAATTGTATCGCAGTTATGTAAATTTTTTTTTTATTACTCTGATATTGGATTGCTGTGGCTATCGAGCCACAGATCGGATTCAGCCCAGGCTTCTATAAGTCTTCCGCTATGCTTTGTAGATAGTAATATTATACTATTTACATTGGTTTGGGCTGTTTCAATTGGTATCAGAGCCAAAGTTTTTTTAAAGAACAAAAAAAAAAAAAGAGAATTTTGTAAATATGAGTGATCGGTAGAATCGAGTCTAAGTCAAAGTCTGGGGATATTATATGTAAATGTGTTTACCTGTTTTACGTGATATATTAATCCCTAGAATGTCGTTTTAACGACTGAGTCTGATGTCTTCCATGTAACACCCTCACTTCAGATTAATGAGATATAATATGTGAAGATTGATAAAAATCTAAGAGTGAACAATGTGTATAAATAAAAGTTGACCCAAATGACTAAACCATTGTTATTACAGTCTAAAGTTTATATGTTTGAGTAGAATTCACAAGTGATTTCTATCTTTTCCTTCTATGAATAGATAAACGCCATGCCTAGAGGTCGTGGTCGACAATTATCTACTGAGGTTGAAGATGATAGTATAGATTCTCAGTATAGAAGGTTAGAAGCGACAAATGAAAGGTTACTTAAAATTCTTGAGGATCAGAATTGTAGGGGTGAACTGGACCAAGAGAGTGAACTATTCAGAAGGCTTGGAGGACATAGACCGCCATTTTACAATGGGGAATCTGACCCGGTAAAGCTAGAAAACTGGATTGACCAGATAGAGAAGGTTTTAGAGGTTGTTAACTGTCCAAGGGGTCTGATGGTCAAGATCGCCTCATTTTATCTTGAGGACACCGCAAGTATGTGGTGGAAACTGTGAAGACTGGGGGAGACAACATTGGGATGACCTGGGAAGAGTTTTTGGTAAGACTGAGGACTAGATTTTATCCTACCTCCCTTCAAAGGAGAAAGGAGGGTGAATTTCTCACGCTATCGCATGAGAAAATGTCTGTTCTGGAATATTCGGCCAAATTCACGGAACTATCTAGGTTTGTGCCGGATTTCGTTACAAATGATCGAATGAAAGCTTCGAGGTTCTTTGAAGGGCTAAACCTGAACTTACAGAAATATGTTACGAAGTACCGGGACTTTCAGGATTTATTTGATAGTGCCTTAGAACAAGAGAGAGTTCAGGAAAAGAAAGATAGGTTTAACAGAGAGAGGGGGAAACACGTAGTGTACCCATCTAAGAAACCAAAAATTGAGAACCCTAAATTTCAATACCAAAAACCCAATGTTAAGCAAACTTGGAGTAGAGACTTGACTAGACAATAGGAGAGAGAAATTTGGGTGTGTCCCAAGTGTAATCAAAAACATTATGGGGAGGATTGTCAGGGTAAGAGGATGTGTTTTACTTGCGGTCAACCAGGTCATATCACTAGAGATTGTTCTAAGGGAGGTAATCCAAATAAAATTCCACTTAGGAATAAAGGAGGAAAGTTTAATAACAATCAGAGGGTGGTAGGTCGAATGTACGCTATAGGAGGTGAATCTAAGTTTCCTGATGAACGTGAACCTCAAGGTATTGTCATTTCTGGTGTCCTTAAAGTTTGTAATCAATTAGCTTATGTTTTATTTGATACGGGGGCCGACAATTCTTTTATTTCACATAAATTTCTTCAAAAACTAAAATTTTTCGTTAGTTTTGTAAGTATAAATTTAAAAATCGAGATCTCTGATGGTTCCCAATTTTCTTGTAATAAGCTCTACAAAAACTGCCCTATTGAGATTTCTCCCCAAATTTTAATTGCGGACCTAGTAGAGTTTGAGTTGGGTGAATATGATGTCCTTCTGGGTATGGACTGGTTAGAAGCCTATAGTGCTAACATTGATTGTCGAAGAAGAATAATAAGTTTGAAGTCTGTGGATGAAAATTGTGTAATTTTTAAAGGTGGAGAGCTTAGACCAAGTCAGAGATTGTTCTCACTTTGTAAGAGTTCAAAAGAAGGTTATTCAGAGGAATTTGGGTATTTATGTTATGTTTTGGGAGAGAGTAAGGGAGAAAAGCAGGACCTGAAGAGTATTCCTGTCGTTTCTGAGTACGTTGATATGTTTCCGGAGGATTTATGTGGGTTGCCTCCTAAGAGATTGGTTGACTTCCACATTGATCTGATGCCAGAGGTCACACCTATATCTAAGGTACCATATCGCATGGCTCATGTAGAAATGGTTGAGCTAAAGAAACAATTAGATGAGCTTTTGGAGAAAGGGTACATAAGACCCAGTGCGTCTCCATGGGGTGCTCCAGTATTGTTTGTTAAGAATTGTGCATTGATTACCGAGAGTTGAATAAAGTAACAGTGAAAAACCGGTATCCTTTACCGCGCATTGATGATCTTTTTGATCAATTGAAAGGTGCAAAGGTCTTTTCTAAGATCGATCTTAGGTCAGGGTATCATCAATTGAGAATAGCTAAGTCAGATATTCTGAAGACTGCATTTAGAACTCGGTATGGTCACTATGAGTTTGTTGTTATGCCATTTGGGTTAACAAATGCACCTGCGGCGTTTATGGACCTGATGCAGAGATGTTTCAAGGAGTATCTTGATAAGTTTATGGTTGTCTTCATAGACGACATCCTTATTTACTCGAGAAGCAAAAAGGAGCATGAAGAGCACTTAAGGATAGTACTGAACATACTCAGAAGAGAGAAATTGTATACGAAGTTTAGCAAATGTGAGTTTTGGCTTGATCAGGTCTCATTCTTGGGTCATGTGGTCTCGAAAGAAGGGATTTCTGTTGATCCAGAAAAGGTGAAAGCTATCATAGAGTGGCCTGCACCTAAAAATGTGCATGAAGTTCGAAGTTTCATAGGTCTAGCGAGTTATTACAGAAAGTTTGTAGGGAACTTCGCCAGTATAGCTCGACCAATCACACAATTGGTGTGTAAAGACAAGAAATTTGAGTGGACTTCTGAATGTGAGGCGGCATTCTTAGAATTGAAGAAACGGTTGACAAGCACTCCGGTGTTGGCCCTACCAGATAACAAGAGTGAATTTGAAATTTTCTGTGATGCCTCCAAGGAAGGTTTAGGGTGTGTTTTAATGCAGAAGGGCAAGGTAATAGCTTATGCAAGTAGACAATTGAAGATTCATGAGAGGAAATACCCAGTTCATGATTTAGAGTTGGCTACTGTAGTATTTGCTCTAAAACTATGGCGCCATTTTTTATTTGGGACTCCTTGTAAGATTTTCACTGATCATAAGAGTCTGTAGTACATATTCACTCAGAAGGAACTGAATATGAGACAGAGACGGTGGCTTGAGCTCATTAAAGATTATGAAACCGAAATCCTTTATCACCCTGGTAAGGCGAATAAAGTTGCATATGCTTTAAGTCGAAGACCTTATATCAGGCTAAATTTCATGAGATGTTTGCCGAGAGAGTTATGGTTAGAACTTCAGAAGATGGGTATTGAATTAATGACTTCAGAACAAGTTCAAGGAACAATAAATGCGATCTCTATGAGACCTACTTTGTTTCACAGAATTGTAGAGAAACAACTAGAAGACCCATTCTTAGTAGAGTGAATATTAAGAGTCAAAGAGGGATCGAATACTGAATTTCAATATGATGAGAATTAAGGGTTGAAGTTTGGAAAAAGACTTTGTATTCCAGAAGATGTATCTATTTCACTAGCTTTATATATGTATCTATTTCACTAGCTTTATATATCGTTTAACTTTATTTTCCGTCGTAATGTATATTATGGCACACAAATCTATATTTCAAATTGCGTATCAATATTATTTATTTTATTTAACTATTTTTGATATTTTTTATTTATTTACGTAAGAATATATGTTAAATATGATAAAATATAAAATAACCCGTGCTTAGCACGGGGAATCACCTAGTTAGTTCCTATTGGTGTCAACTCTTCATCCTTCCAAAAGCTGTTATTAGGAACATTAGTGCTATATGTCGAGCGTATCTATGGCACGCAGACCCCAATAACACTGCTCCAGAACGAGTCAACTGGAATGACCTCTGCAAACCAAAGAAGAACGGTGGGCTTGCCATCAGAAACCTAGGCTTGTGGAATGAAATTGCTGTAGTCAAATTAGCCTGGCATGTACATCACATGACAGAGTCACTCTGGGTCCACTGGGTTCATGGCATATACACTAAAGGGGCTGACTGGATGAGATTTAATCCCCCTGTTACCGCGAGCTGGGCTCTCAAGAAGCTATGTTATGTACGAGACAAGTTTAGTCCTTGGATAAGACTAGAAAAATTCAATACACATAACACTTATTGGAGTAACTTTAAGGGGAATCCTAAAGTCCACTAGGACAAGTTTGTATGGAACAGGACATCTACCCCCCAAGAGTAAATTTGTGCTATGGATGATCATGCTAAAAAAACTGCGAACAAAGTGGTACCTCAAACACATACATGTGCTGGATGATGACACGTGCCCTATGTGTCTCTAAGCGATTGAGTCCATCCAACACCTGTTCTTTCAGTGCCCTTTTAGCTTCAAATTCTTACAGGAACTTCAGACATGGCTTCAAAGGCAATCTAGGTGATATTGTGAAGAAAAGTTGGAAAGGCAACAGGTTTCGCGTCTAGTATCTGTAGCCTATGCTACCTTCTCAGGAAAAATAGGAACCAAGCAGTCTGACTTCTGCAGATGAGCACCATTCATAGGCTTATGCATTGTATTCGTCAGGAAATTAAGATTAGATTTACTGCTTTATACCCTGTAAAATCTCAAACCGACTTGTGGTTTAAAGATCTATAGGCAGTAGATTCCTCCCCTTTTCTGAGGTTATCGCCCGTCTGTTTGCACATGAAGAGTGGGCTTGAGCAACCCTTCCTAGAAGGTGGGCTCTTGTTCCATACTGATGCAGTTTTTACCTAGGGGCGAGTCCCTTTGTGTTTTGTTGCTTGTATTGTTTTGTTTGTGGTAATGAAAATTTTCATTCTTCAAAAAAAAAAAAAAATAATAATAATAATAATAAAACCAAAAAAGGTGTGGGTGCCCAGCTTGTTGCTCGATTCCCTAGCAATTTTGTGTAAAGTTTCTCCTTATGATATAGATTACCCTTATAATAATAATAATAATAATAATAATAATAATAATAATAATAATAATAATAATAATAAGTAATCATGATCTAATCTGATTTGGTCTGGTCTGGTCTGGTTTGGTCTGATGTAATCAGATCTAAATTGATCTAGTCTAGTATGATTTGGTCTGATCTGTTCTGATTCCAATAAAAATAAGTAATAAGTTGAAGAGAACATGTTCTTATTTATACTTAAAAAGATAAGTAATAAGCAACAAGTTAAGCTCAGTAAATTGGTGTTGTAGTTTATAATTCCTAACCTCTGAAGTTAGTAAGTTCAATTCTGATTGGTATCATTTTTATTGTTTTTTTTTACGTACTTGTATCTTCTTTTCGGATTATTTTCTTAATCACTTGTTTTTTTTTAATTTTCAATTTAAGCTTAACATTTTATGATGAGACTTTTGAGAGTGTATTCCTTTAATATTGCAAAATTCAAAAATAATTCCCACTCTACGTCGCAGGGATAAATAATTCCCACTCTACCGTTAACGTTGGATAATCTTTTTATTTAATTTTATTTTGTAGAGAAAACCGTCATCTGAAATGGCGGTTTAATAAAATAACAAAAACACTATCTTAAATGACGATTTTTTTAGTTCCACCATTTAAAAAAAATTGTAAAAATACAAAACCGCCATCTCAGATGGTGGTTTGGTTTTGGGTAAAAAAAAAAAGAAAATTGAAGCTGTTAGGAATAAACTCGCAACCTGTTGGTTTATGAGTGTTAGGAAGACCAACTAAGCTAGGTAAGTTTTTAAATATTTCTCGACTAAATAATTTAACTATGCACATGACAAGGTGTTAAGAAAGACAAAATGCCAATAAATGTTATTCTTGGGAATGGAACCCGCGACTAATTGCAAAAGCAAAAGACAATACAAGGGCTACAACCAAATGAGCGGTCAAGTTTATGTGGCCTCTTTTTCAAACGATTAAAATATAACACTGTTCTCCCTTTCAATACAATGAACGAACCGCCATGTCAATTAGCGGTTTGACAATAAATTTTTTAAATGGATTTAAATCAAACCGTCATTTCAGATAGCAATTTGCTCAATTTTTTTACACAATTGTTTAAATTAAATCGTCATCTCAAATGACGGGTTGCTTAGAAAAAAATAGCAAATCACCATCTTAAATAGCGGTTTTGTCTATATAAAAAAAGATTTGCGTATTGTCCTACGTGGACAGTATCGAGGGAAATAAATTTCTCTGCAACACATAATGGGAATTATGTTGTAAAATAACAATATTAAAGGAAAAGATTCAATTTTTGTTTATATCGAAGTATTAAAAATATCATTATATTTTATTCTTTTAGGTGTTTATACAAATATTATTATGTAAAATACCATTGCATTTATTGACCAATTGTAGGATTCACCACCATATTCAAGCCATTCTTTTCCTTTTTGCTTAATTTTAGTAGTTGATGACCATTTTTTTCAATCATTGATCATAAGTTCCCACGTAGCAAATGTGATCATCATCATTATCATATCCAATCTCCCGCTCAGAGACAAGTTTTGGATAAGGGAGGACTAGCGGAAAATGGTTAATTTTACTCCCAAAAAGAATGAGCTCTGCATTAGGTGAAACGAGTGACGAATGTCAATGTTATCAAAAGAGTAAAACTACTTGTAGAGACATAGCACAAAAAAAAATCAGGTCAATAGTAGTATATAAAAAATAATAAGTAGGTAACAAAACAGAATAGAGCGAGAAAGAAGCAACTAGACAATAAGGGAAGAAGACAACTAAAGAAACTATTAGTAGTCCAAAACATGGATTCTGCTTTTATAATTATATTTCTATAATTATAATATGCAATTGCATCTTTCTTGAAAATTTATATCTATAGGTATTTTCATAGTAAAAAAATTCGAGCATTGCACGGGTATATATATTAATTATTATTATATTTATGAGTGATAATTAATTACAAGTTATTTAGTAATGATTAAGAATTACTACCTTAATATCTCTGATAACTCTAATTGTGCATAAGTAAAAATAATAAATAGTTAATATTAATTTGATTTACATGGAGACGAATTAAAGATTAATGAGTGAATATTGTCCAAAATAAATGGGTCACATGATCATGAGTCGATTATTGATATTACCAAGGCAGAAGTAGGAGAGGCTCTCAAAAAAATGGAGGGATCAAAGACAGTTGGACCTAATAAATGATAACATTCCGATTGAGGTGTGGAGGGGTTTAGGAGATGAGGGAATTCAATGGCTTACTAACCTCTTTAATGTAATCTTGAGGTCTAATAAGATGCCAGAATAATAGAGGGTTAGCAAACTTATCCCACTGTTTAAATACAAGGGTGTTGCACAAGTATCATGAACTATAGAGGGATCAAACTTCTAAGACACACTATATGATCCAAGTATGTTATGGCAAATGATGTTATGAATGATGTCCCTCAATACAACCTTCTTACAATTACAGAGGAATACTTATGTGCATCAATTCTTGAAGAGGAAATCTGAATGTAGCCTATAATCTTGATGGATTGTAGTTGATGTATTGGATAAAGACACCTTGCTTCACTCACAAGAGGCCTTTTCCTCACCAACAATCAAGGTTCACCCCGTGATTATTGAATGACCAATGAAGAATCAGATTTTTGTTTCACTCACAATATCAGATCAAACACAAGATCAACAATTGTAATCTTGGAGAATTCTTTGAATGAATTACCTCTTATCTTTTATTTAAAATCAAAACGCGTGTTTTTAAATGAGAGGAGAGGTTTATTAATAGGTTTTTAGTAGAGAGAAGGTGCGTTATATCAGCCCCCTTAATATCCTCCTACAATTAGCTAACATACAACTAACTTAACTAACTAACTATGATTACATGTGAATGACCAAGTTGATTATTCATGCGAATGTCATGTTGATTATTTGAGGAATGAGTCTTTGAGCCTTGGCTTCTGATTCTTGGTCTCTTAACCCTTTGTTGATTGAGTCCAATTGAAAGATGTGCAAGTTATGCCTTGGTCTAGTTGTGTAAAAGCCCATGTAAAATAACAATCAATTCTTCCTTCATACTCAAGGTGGTTAAGCTAGTTAAGTGTTGAGCTTATGTATGTGAACATGATCTTATACTTGGATCGAATCGTCCCCAATTCTGGATGTTCTGCATCCTCTCCTTCATGTATAACATGGTCTCCTATGTTGAAAGTATTGGAGATACCATATTCTGCGGGTAGGTCGAATTTGTAGGCATTCTCCCCAATTTCTGAGTAATTTTGAAAGGTCCAGCAACTGTGGGAAAGAGTTTGTTCCTTCTTTGTGTTGGGAATCTGTCTTTTCTCAAATGTAGCCACACCGTACCAAGTCTCCCACCTTGAATCTTCTATGCACTTGTTCATGAATTTCCTTAAGTGCTGCAGCTTGTTGAACATCAACATTTATCCTATCATTATAAGAAACATCAATTAGTGTGATAGGCATGAGAGGGTTAAAACCATAAACACATTCAAAAGGAGAGTGTTTAGTAGTGTAACTAGGACTTCTTTTGTAGGCAACCTCTGCAGGACACAACTTAAGGTCCTATTCCCTAGTGTTCTTATTAACTAATGTCCTCAAGATGACTCCAAGGGTTCTGTTTGTAACCTTAGTTAGCCCATCAGTCTCAAGATGATATGATGTACTAAACAACAACTTTGTATCCAACAGTCTCCAAAAAGAGCTCAACAACTTGCTATCCTTATCTGACACCATGTTCTTAGGTACCCCATGCAACCTTAAATCTCGTCAAAGTATAAGCTAGCTACTCTACTTGCATCATCTATCTTTTGACAAGCTATAAAGTGTGCCAGTTTTGAAAACCTGTCTACCACCACCATTATGGCCTCCTTTCCCCTTTGTGTCTTAGGTAGGGCCACCATGAAATCTATGCTAGTGTGTTCCCATGGTCTAAGTGCAACTGGAAGTGGTTTGTACTCGCCCTTGTGGAAGGTCAATTTTGCTTTTATACAAGTCTCACATATTAAAATATACTTACCTACTGTTCCTAGCATATTTGGCAAATAAAAAATTTATGCTAGCATATCTAGAGTCCTTTGTATTCCAAAGTGTCCTCCTCAGACACCCTCATGTACTTCTTTCACTAACATTTTTCTCAGTGGTGTTTTTGGAATGTAGATCCTGTTGGCTTTTGAAAGAAAGCCCTAGGTAACATGAAATTGTCCCTTGGGACCTTGCTGACACTCTATGAAGATGTCTCTCGAAAATCAGGATCCTCTATTTATAAAGGTTTAATCAGTACAAAACCTATGACTTTATGATTCAATTTTTCACTGAAATATGCTATTGGCCTCTTAGGTTGAGTTAACACTGCTCCAATGCCAACTCCACTAGTATCACACTCTACCTCAAAAGGTTGAGTGATATCTGGTAGTTTAAGAACAGGGGCATAACACATAGCCTTCTTAATCTGTTGAAAGGCGTTCTGTGCTTTAATAATCCAAACAACATCTTCCTTTCTTGGTGCACACAGTGATAGTTGTCATGATAGTGCTAAAATTTTATATAAACCTCCTATTAAATAAGGCTAACCCATGGAAAGAACTAGCCTGTGTGGCAGTGGTGGGTATGGGCCACTCCTTAATAGCTGCCACCTTGCTTGGATTAGCTTTCACCCCTTGTTGGTTAATAATGAATCCTAAAAATCCTATCACTTTCTGTAAGAAATGACAGTTCTCCTTATTCCCATATAGCCTTTGATTTCTTAAAACTTCTAGGACTTGTCTAAGGTGAGACAGGTATTTAGGGAGGGTCTTGCTATATATGAGTATGTCATCTAAGTAAACCACAACAAAACTCTCTAAGAAGGGTCTTAACACTTCATTCATAAGCCTCATGTATGTGCTAGGGGATCTTGTGAGGCCAAAAAGTATCACAAGCCACTCATACAACCCATACTTAGTCTTAAAGGTTGTTTTCCACTTATCCCCCTCTTTCACTTTGATCTGATGATACCCACTTCTTAGATCTAGTTTGTTGAACCATTCTGTCCCATCCAACTCATCAAGCATATCAATAATTCTTGGTATAAAAAACCTATATTTACTGTCAATGCACGTCCTCCGGGTTCCATCCTTTTTAGGTATAGTAAAGTTGGTACAACACAAGGACTAAAACTCTCCCTCATATACCCCTTGGCTATCAACGCATTCTCATGTCTTTGTAATTCTAAGGCTTCTTGAGGGTTAGTCCTATATACAGGCTTATTAGGGATCTGAGCTCCTAGAATTAAGTCAATTTGGTGTTGTATACCTCTTAGTGGTGGCAATCCTTCAGGAAAATCTTTAGAAAATACATCACTAAACTGTAGAAATAAGGCTGGAAGTTGTGGATCTTTTGGTTCATGGTCCCAATTCTCATACTCCTTGCTTAATAGTAAGAACATTCTTCCCTCTAGTTGTATTTCCCTACTATACTCTTTCTTAGTTACTTGTTGAATCACCTTAGTATCCTTGACAGGAGGTAGAGACCAGGGCCGGTCCTGAGAATTTGGGGGCTTAGGCGAGATATCAATAATGAGCCCTTTAATTACTAGATTTCCAACAATAATTTATATATACACATAGCTTTGATCGACATGTCATATCCCAACATTCTAGAGGTATTAATTTGTGTCATAGCAATCTAACAACATAAAATTATAAATAAAATTCTAGAAACTATCACAAAAATAATACTTATGTTATTTTAAATGTAACACTTTCCATCTACTAAAATAATTTAGTCATCTCTCATTAATATTTTAACCAAACTAGATTATTTTTCCATTATTCACAATTATACGTATTATTATCAAATGCAAACTACTTTTAAACACAACGCATTAAGGTGATATCTTTTCAAATGAATTTAAAATTGGTTGTTCTCAAGATTTTTTTTATAATTAATCATACTAAAGCAGATTAAAAGAGTAAATAAATGAATAGCAAAAATAAAAAGAGAAATATGATAAAGATTAACAAATATAGTGAGATTAATATGAAGAGTTAATGATAGAGATTAATAAATATAATCATAAAACTATTCTTCTTCAGATCATTGGACAAGAGAAATAGTGATTAATTTCTTCCTTGCTCCCAAAAATTTTGACTAACCCTGTGTTCTTCAAAACTAATACCAATCATAGATGACAAAGACAAAGCTAACATATTGAACATCAAAAAATCTAACCATTAAATACATAAATTTCCACTCATTTTCAAACTTCAAAGTCCATAATAAAAAAGAATTGAAATATTTTATGGCAAAAATCGACAATTTAAATAAACAAAATTTAAGAAACAAACTAACTTTGTCTGAAGATGCAAATTCATCAATTGCATTAAACGAAAAAATGCCTTTCTATCATAAACTATCAACTAATTAACCCCATCATTGGTCGATTTTTTTCATTACAATTTGAAGTATTCGAAATAACATCAAGTTTGATGATTAAAATATTGATGGTTTGATTTCGGAATTTTAAGTTCCTCTGAAACTGGATTATTGGAAGTTTATTCCTGTTTAATTTGTGTTGAATCAGAACAATTGGTTTATTGTTAACAAAAGAATTTCTAGGTCAAAGTAAATCAAAATATAATTGAAAGTGACATTATAGTTTGATGGTTTTCATACTTTGACATAGAAAGTGGAATCATACATTAATCTTTTCTGTTGACAATAAACCCATTTTCCTTTCCAATGCAATTGAATTTTACGAAGTTCAGATATTAATTTGAAGCTTGGCTTTTGAAATTCTCAAGATAGATATTTTTTTAACTTATTCTTAATTAGTCCTTTGGTTTTCCTGGGCCTTTTCTCTCGATAGAATTATTCTCATATGGGCCCCTTCAATTTACATTTTTCAAACTTATAAGATTGGGCCCCTCACGCCTACCCCTAGGGTCGGGCCTGGTAGAGACCTATGTGGAGGTAAAAGTAGAAGATCCTTAAGTTTTCCCTCATGTCTAATGGTATATATGTTGGAAAACCCATCATGAACAAATTTCAAGTCATGTTGCCAAGGTCTCCCTAGTAACACATGGCAGGCACTCATATCTAGCACATCACAGAGTATTTTATCTTGGTAGCATCTAATTGGCATGCCTTTTAACAAAACCTTTTGCCTTGTTGTCTAGCCACCTTAGTTTGTAAGGATTAGGGTGTTGTTGGGTTTTCAAACCTAATTCCTTAATTATGAATTTTGTTCTTCTGATTCCCTTGATCTCTACTCATGCTCTGATACCAAGTTGATCCAAGTATGTTATGGCAAATGATGTTATGAATGAATTCCCTTAATGCAACCTGCTTACAATTACAGAAGAATACTTCTGTTCATCAATTCTTGATGTGGAAATCTAAATGTAGCCTACAATCTTGATTGATTGTAGTTGATGCAATGGACAAAGACACCTTGCTTCACTAACAAGAGGTCTTTTCCTCACCCACAATCAAGGTTCACCCCTTTATTATTGAATGACCAATGAAGAATTAGATTTTGGTTCACTCAAAAAATCAGATCAACACATAAGATCAGCAACTGTAATCTTGGAGAATTCTTTGTTGAATTACCTCTTAAGCTTTTAATGAAAATCAGAACGTGTGTTTACAAATGAGAGGAGAGGTTTATTTATAGGTTTCTAGTAGAGGGAAGGCATGTTATATCAGCCTCCTTAATACCCTCTACAATCAATGTTCACCCCTTTATTATTGAATGACCTATACTTGGATCACTATGAAAATGTGGGATAGAATGATCGAGAAAAGAATTAAACGAGAGACGGTATTTAGAGAGAACCAATTCGGATTCATGCCGAGAAGATCAACCACCAACATAAAAGTTGAAGTCAAATAAGTGTTAATTTAAACCTTAAAACTTAAAAAAAGAACAGATACATTGAAAATTAATTATCAATGCATATTAATGCATATTTATAGGATAAAAAGATCCTATGATCTGATTCTACCAATTTCGATCCTACCCCCTCAACGATTCTACGTAAATATTAATGCATATTTGTAGGATAAAAATTAGTTATTGAAAATTAGTTATTCAAAGCATATTAAGATTATTCATGGTTAATCAATAGGTGGGACTATTGTGGGAACATCACGAATAGGTTGTATTGTTCTACGTAAATTTTTCTAGAAAAAATGGGTCGGTCGGGTTAGGGTCAGGTGTAACCTATTAGGTCATAGACCATTACTTAACAAAATACAACAATCATCCACCCGGACTAAGAAAAATCGCTTGATGACCCAACATTTTTGGTTGGTTACTAATTTTACCTTTCAAGTCCAACCAACCAAATGTCCTTTTAAGAGCTCAATAAATTAAATTAAACTCAATATAAGGCATAGTAATCAAGCACAACAATAAGGCCCCCTAACTAGAACCATATATTTAAATTATTGGCACGACCTATTAATGTGAGCCACCACTAGCCTTGTGGCTTAGATGGTTGAGAAAGGGATGAAATTATATAGAGAATTATTGTTTGGAGTTGGTGTAACTTTTCGAATGTGAGATATTTATTTGTTTAGTATACTAGCGCTTTTTAGAATTCAATCTCACAACCCCTCTTATACTTATCATAGCTTTTTCGTTCTTCAATCAAATTCAACCAAATTGCTTTCACGTTAGTCTTGGCAATACAAGGAACATATTAAGCCTAATTAATTTGGACCTAAGGAGTTACATTTGCCTACTTGAGCATGTTTTGCAACCTTAGGCATGTGAATACACCCCCTTTGACTATGCAAATTTCCTTGCACAATTTACAAAAATTGACAATTATTTTGATCATATTGCTCTAAGGTAAATATTAATAATATTATTTCTTTTAGATTTTTGGTTCCTATATCTCTTGATTTGGACCTTTAAACATAAGTAAGCGATCAATAAAACATCGTTTCACTATATTACATTTTATGTACAGCAAAAAGTCTGACCAGGGTAAGCTTTTGAACCATGTCTCTATTGTACTTTGATACATTTTAAAATGAAGTCATTATTATATGTCGAAATAGATATTTTTTGCCTATTTTTTCGGCACTCGCATTCCAAATATATTTAATTTTATTATAACAACTTTAAAGATTCTTGTTCGAAACTTGTATCTAGTATGTATGATACCCCTAATGAGGCACATCACACGTATGTAACACCATCATCAAAATACGTATTTGAATATTGATGGCTAAAAATCGAGAATATAATTTAACCTTACTTTTACACATTATATTGCAACATCCTTTTTCCAAAACTGGGCGCCACAATAATCTTAATAAGGCTCATATCTCCTAATCTCAGTTGCAATGAGTATGTATGATCTTTTCTTAGCGCGTAAATTTAATGAAAAATTATCGGGAATAATCCCATATATTGACAAATCACTGTGAATAATCCGTACAATCGATTATTTATTAATAATCCCACATTTTTACTATGTTTGCACGCAGCACCCCTTGGAGAACAGTAACTGGCTAATCCAAGTTATTAACTAGCTGTTGCATGTATTCTTCTAATTCCTTTTCATGTCTTCCTTTTGTTCACCCATCTTCTTCCTTAACCCTAAATTTCTTCATTCTTATTCTTCTTCTTCTTCACCTACTTTCTTCATTCTTCTTCTTCTTCTTCTTCATTTAGTTTATCCTTCTTCTTCATCAACCCTAACATAATAAGTTCCTTTTTTTTAACTTCTGGGAAAATGAACTCCCATTGTTTCTCTACCCATAGTAGAGGTCCAAATTGCAATAATGGGGTCAAATGTGAGCATGGGTATTTCGCGAAATTGTAGGTGGCTAAAAGTGGTTTTCGAGCTGGTGAAAATTTATATTCTTGTCCAAAATGACCTGTAAGTAAATCTCTTAGCTTTATTGCATTCTTGTTTGAAATTGATTGTTTGGGGTTGATGAACATTGCTTATTTTTAGGATTTGGATTGCAAATTTTTAAGTGGGAAAGTGATGTTGTCTCCACCAAAACTCATTTCGGAAGGGTTGATTGGCTAGATGTTGAAAATGGATAGATTGGGGGAGGAATTCGAAACTGGTGATGGAAGAAGAGGATTTTCAATTTGAAGATGGAAGGAGAGAAAATTTAGATTGAAGATGATTGGAGAAGAGATTTAAATGTGAAGAAGATGAAATAAAGGGAATAAAGAAATAAATATGGTAACAAAAAATTAGCCAGTTTCTTATTCATAAGGGGTGATGTCAGCAAACATAGTAGTAAGGTGGGATTATTCAAAAATAATTGATAATACGGATTATTCACAATGGATCGTCAATAGTTGGGATTACTCTCAACAATTTTTCCTAAATTCAAAAAGTCATTCATATCTTTTTCACTCATCTTAATGATTTTTAAGCACAACTTAAACCCATAACAGACACGTGTCGCACATATTTGGTCGAACTAATCTATGCTCAAATTTTGAAAGAATTAAAGTTATAAATTTTATTTTTAGAGTTTAAGTCATAACCCGTTGGGTCGGTTCGACCTAGGACAGGAACTGACCTAACCCGAAAACAATTCGACCCGAGAATGATCCAAACCAAAAAAGACCGGATCAAAACTAATTTGACCTGAATTTCGTCCAATCGACCATTTACCCAGCTTGACTCTGAACCCAATCTTTTGGGTTTAAGGATATTATGTTGTTGTTTAGAAAAACTTAGTATTGAAAAGTGCATGGAATAAAGTGTAAAAAAATTGACAATAGCTCGGAATTGAAGGGAGTATCAGGTTTTAACCATCATTTTCGACAAAATACTGAGTTGAAGGGTTGAACGAGGCTGATATCAAGGCGTGCCTTCACAAATGATACACATTCTAATTTTTATTCATACGTAGGTTACATTGAAAACCACAAATCTATAGTAATGAGAATGATTTATAATCTATATGTTCAAAAAATGTTTCATATTATTTTCATTATCAGTTACCACAAAACACAATATTTCTAATTGATAATGCATTTAAATGAATTTTGTAAATAAATTGAGATGTGATTTATAAGAAAATTGATTTTTTCATTATAATTGGCACAATTTATTACTAACAATCAAACCAGCTGATATATTTATTTCTGTCGTTTTAGAATAATAATTGAAATTATACAACATCAAAAACAAGAAATAACATTTAAATGAGGAATGTGGTGAGATGAATCCGTACCAAATGTCTCAAGTCTTTAGAGTATTTTGTAATGACTAAATATACAAATTGTGATATCATAGCATTATCTTCTAAGCCAATTAAACATACAAATCGTGCTTTCCCATTAACATTTAATCTCAACTATGTATTTCTACTAACTTATTACTCATAATAATATTATGGAGTACTATGCACAATGCACTCATTCTATCACTAATAAACAAAACCAAAACTAACCTACCATAATCTAATATTTAATTGATTTTTCTACATAATTTTTAATTTTTGTTTAATCATAAATAATAATAATTTCAATTTTAGGATCACTTATCCATGAACATTATTACCTAAATGATGACCGGTTTTGTGCAAAACGACTTGTTGAGTAACTTGGTGCATTAGCTATCACCCATTATAGGGAAATCAATAAAAATGTTGAATTATTTTATGTATGTTTTTTCTAAACAAAACCCTTATAAATAAAATTCTTAGTTCATCATGTTAATATAGAGGAAGTTTTTTGGTATCTAGCTTATTTAAAATTAAAAGGAAATCCTTCACCTTAAAAACAAATATTTGAATGGAATGAGTTGTATAAACTTTAAAGAATGAAAAATGTAATTCAATAATGACCCATTTGGTTAGTGATAATAAATGATGTTAATGAGAATAATTTATAGTGTAAAATGTCAGTGAAAGTTCTATTTAATTCCCTTGGCGATGAAACTTTGGTCATAAAAAAATTTTTATGTACAAATTTTCATTACCACCTAAAACCATCTTTTCCAATAGTAATAAATTGAAATGAATTTTACGAAGAAAATAAGATGATTGAAGTTGGACAAGTATAACCATCAAGGTAACCATATATTTTTCAAGCAAAATTATATTAGTTTTCATTCTTATTATCATTGGTTAATACAACCTGCGAAACAGGCCGTAAAAGTATTAAATATTTTCCTAAGCCATTTATTTAATGAACCTTAGGACTAGGAATAGTTGGTGTATTCTAAGTCAATAAAACATATTGTGCTTTCCCACTTAAGAAGACCCATATTTAATTACTTTGTAAGCACGCAAATTAGGACTACTCAATTTGTTCCACGAGCCTATTGGCTTAGAGTGCATGTATATAGTTGTTTAATGAACAAACTATATATGTATATTCTCTATGTCCCTAAATATTAAAACTACACTTTATATTTCACAAGCTTTCCAATGAGATCTGTTTGACACTGATAGGATTTAGAAAATGGGCCTGGGCAACCCAAATAAGGAGGAGAAGAAGTAGTCCACTAATAAACCCAAAGAAGATTTACTACTAAAACCAATTGGTAATAGTAGGAGTTACTCCTTGAATATATAAAGTGATGCATACTCTTCTCTTTCTCCGATGTGGGACAACTCACATGTGGGTAACACATGGGCACTTCAACACTCCCCCTCACATGTGAGTGTCCTTAGAATTTTAGCCCACTAGAAGGGTTACAAACCTATTGGGAATGAACATCCAATTATGGCCCCTTAACCAGTGGTAAGATTAAATGCCCAGTATAAAGGCCCAACAACAAACCGGGCTCTGATACCATGATAGAATTTAGAAAATAGGCCTGGGCAACTCAAATAAGGAAGAGAAGAAGTAGTCCACTTATAAACCCAAAGAAGGTTTACTACTAAAATCAATTGGTAATAGTAGGAGTTACTCCTTGAATATATAAAGTGATGCATACTCTTCTCTTTCTCCGATGTGGGACAACTCACATGTGGGTAACACATGGGCACTTCAACGGACACTTTGACATACGTCTTCCTTTAGTTCGATCGACCAAATATTATTAAAAAAACGCCAAAAATGTAGTTTTGTTCTTTTTATTAGTTTTTATTCGTTATAGTTATCCCTTATTTTTCATTAAACATCCATAAGTATCCTTCTTCTTTATTAAATCATGTAACATCCATAAGTATCCTTCTTCTTTATTAAATCATGTGTGACTTTTCTTCTTCTCCATCGAATTACTTATGTTTACTAAATATCTTCTCCAATATAATTTTATCATTAAATTCACAACCAAAATTTGAGTTATGATTCAACTAGAATTCAATTGTAAGTACTTTCTCCAATATTAAACCTAGACAAATTTAAACCTTTGATTTACAATTATATTGTGAGCACGTTTCGTATCCAAATTAAAATGACACTACAAAAAATAATAAAATGGCGACAATCGATTTCCTCGCCATTTGGAAGCTAATTGGTCATAAAGTGTACCTGGCGACGGGGTGGCGTCGGGTCTGATCCCGGACGCCATTACCTTGGACGCTAAATTAAAATTGGACGCCATTTCATCGCCATTTTTCGTGAAAGAAGGGGCGACGAACAGACGACCAAAAATCCGAACGCCATCTGAAAAGCTACTTGGCGGCGTCGGGTCTGATCCCGGACGCCATTACTGTAATAAATTTTTTCTTTTAGTAATATATATATATATATATATATATATATATATATATATATATGTATTATATATATATATCTATATATATATATATATATATATATATATATATATATATATATGTATATATATATATATATATCTATATATATATATATAGGATTTGGATCATGTGAAACCAATTAATATGGTGAAAATTAAAAGCAGAGATACATAAAAGTTTAAATGGAGTACATATTTGGGTGACAGTTTTGTAAATAATTAGACATTTGCTAAAAATGGTACATATATGCTTAAAAAGGTGATGGCATTTTTATAATTAATATGAACTTTTTTCATCACAAAAAATACGTACAGCCTATAAGATAATATGTACCCGTTTTGCTACAATATGTATACCTTTGTCTGGTTTTCAATTTTCACCGCTTTAAGTGTTTTCACTTGATCCTACCCATATATATATATATATATATATATATATATATATATATATATATATATATATATATATATATATATATATATATTATATATATATATATATATATATATATATATATATAAGATTAAAAATAAACAATACTAATTAGGTTAAATTTGCAAACAATATAAGTTAAATTATTATTAAATGTATTAAATATACAAATAATCTAATTTATTTCTAAAATTACAATACAAATACTAAGTAGTTCTACTATATAATCTAAGTTATCTCTAAAATTATATTACAAATAATTATAAATTAAAAAATCTAACATAAACAATATAACCCAAAAAAAAAACCAATAACAAAAAAATAAAATTACAACTTTTAATGTACTCTAAAAAATACTGCAAGATCTTTTTGTCTTCAAGTCCTCGCCTTCGCCTTCAAACTAGTGTTCACTAGTGAAAAGGTTAAAAAAACAAAGTAAGAAAACTTTACAAACATCAAGTAAAAAATAACAAAGAAAAAATAACAATTTAAAAAAACCTGAAATTGATAGTGAAAAGCTTCGTTGGAGACGAAATTGGAGTCGCCAAGTCTATTTTTCCGGTGAGAAAGACAAATATCAACGATGGATGTAAAGAGAAAAAGAGTAAAATAAGCAACACTGCCCCAAATTTTAAATAATACATAATATAAATCAAAGACATTAATAATACCTGAAAATGAAGATAAAAGGTTTTGTTGAATAGCAACAATGGAGGACCGGAGGTGAAGAAGATATGAAACGGCACAGATGAATAGTTATATGCACAAAGAAGAAGACATTAGCTATTTCTTGTATTCTACCTATTTATATCAAAGTGACTTTTGTAGGGTTTTCTAGGTTTATGGACAATTGGGCTTAGGTAAGATTGTCTTTATGGGCCGGTCATTTTTAATGTAATTTTTGCAGCTGGCGTGGGTCAGGCGTCCGGCTATGTGGAAGCCATCCCATCGCCACGTCTTTTAAATTTCAAAATTTCCACCTTTTTTGTTGCCGTGTCAGTATTATTATTATTATTAAATGGGCGACGAACCGGCTACCAACAATTCTGTCGCCAAATTAAAAAAAAGAAAAAAATAAATTTTAAAGAATGGCAACCAGATGGCTACCAAAAATCCCATCGCCATTTTCAATATACAAAAAAAATGACTGTTGACATCTGTGGCGTCCAAATTCCCGTCGCCTGTTCGTCGCCACCGGCGTCAAGTTCTATCTCGACGCCTTTTCCCGACGCTATTTCAATACTTATTTGTAGTGTGAGCTTCTTCTGTGTTTTTGATTTTTTTGTTCTGCTAACTTTAATACGTTTTTTATTTGTTTATTCGTTATGCGTTCTTGATTGGGCAGGGAACCTTAATGGTCGAAGATTAACTTTTTGATCCTTCACTTTAGACGGAGGCAATCTTGTTATTTTGTAAAGGAAAAAACAGAACGTAGTAGCTCACTCTAGTAGCTCGCTCTAGTATATAGATCTTGATCGTAGAGATCAAATTTCCTCATCAACCTTTAATTTGTTGTCAATATATGCATTCTTTGTACAATAACTTACATATTCTATGTATATTCTATTGTCTTATATGAGCGGGATACACTGGATATGATGATGATGAACCAGTATAGTTTAAAAAAACTTATAGTTGATATAAACTCTGAAAATTCATATTATTGTTTACATGGTAAGCCGAGGAATGAAATATGCGACGTGAGAATTGAATTCAGAACTTTCTCGAGGAAGACGCTAATCGCTACTTGTTGGCCCATTTGAGTTTTGATGATGACTTAACTTTTATAAACAAACATATTTGTGTTTGGAGATTGTCTTGACAGGTTATATATCCGATCCTTAAAAGATCGTCGATGGAACCTTAAAGAAGTTGTAAAAGAACATTGCTACTCTACGTCATATACTAGAAGGTATGGGATAGTTCAAAGATTAGTCAAAATCGAAGAATGTCCAAACGGAGACAACGCAGTGTTCCCACAGCAACCGGTCAGAGAATTGGTCAACAAATAATTAAGAAAATAATTTTTAGTTTTATTTTTCTTTTATTTTGTTGTACGGTTGAATAAATTAAGGAAGCACAAGGAATTAACCGGTAATTAGTTTAATTAACTTCTAAATATTAATTCCTAAAATATCTCCTAAAAATTAGGATCTTGGCTATTTTTAGCTAAAAGACAAAAAGGACTTGGAGTAACCTCTAAGTACTCTTAACGGATAATGCTCACTAATCCCACATCATTAGATCATGGGTTTATGGCATAATCTAATCTTGGGGATATATAAAAATTGTTAACCGGCACATAAGAACTTGGAGAAGAATAATTACGAAAAATCTATTCGAGTGCCCACAAACATTTCGTGAGATCCAAGATCAAGAAAAGGGAAATATTGAGTGTTTTTAATTGCTAATTAATTCCGAAAATATTTACTTGTGCTATTCCTTGTTTGTTCATCCAAATTTTAGAGAATTTCTTTTGTATGGTTTTATGAGTGTGTAATTTAGACTTTGGGAAGTCTAAAGGGGAAAAGTGAGAATTTTATGTAAAAGAGAGAAGAGAGAAACGAGAAGAGAGAACTAGAGAAGGAGAAGAGAAGTTTAGGCCTAGAAGGAGAATAGAAGTTTTATGTAATAGAGAATTGTAATTACATAAAATTAATAAGAGAAGTTGAAATCCCTAGTGGGTCGTGGCTTTCTTTCTTTGGCCAAGAAAGTTTCCACGTTAAATCTTTGTGTTCTTTAAAGTTTCTCTTTATTGCTTAGAGTATTTTTCATTGATAAAATTCCGCAAGAAAAACAGGGCAAAAATACTCCCAAGAGCAACACAACAATTCACCCCCCCCTCTTGTTGCGTTCTATATCTATAAGTGTTTCTACAATTGGTATCAGAGCCCTGTTCCTCATCTGATCAGGAAACCCTGAGAGCCGCATCTTGGTGTATTAGAGATGATGAAAATGAATGAACGCATGGAAGAAGGTTACTCTACTCAGAGACCACCTATGTTCGATGGCAAATTCTACACATATTGGAAGAATAGGATGGAGATCTTCATCAAAGCCGAGAATTATCAAGTTTGGAGAGTCATCGAAGTTGGAGATTTTGAGGTAACAACTACCAACTCCAATAACGAGACTGTTCCCAAACCGATAACAGAATATGAGAAGGAAGATTTTCAAAAGATGGAGATGAATGCTCTTGCTATCAAATTACTACACTGCGGGCTTGGTCCAAACGAACACAATCGCATTATGGGTTGTAAAACAGCAAAACAAATTTGGGATCTGCTGGAAGTTACCCACGAAGGAACGAGTGAAGTAAAGCGTTCCAAGATTGACTTGCTCATGTCAAAATACGAAAGATTTGTTATGGAACCTAGAGAAAGCAATCAAGAAATGTTTACTAGATTCACGAACATCACAAATGAGCTTGTCTCTCTTGGAAGGCTAATTCCCTCCGATGAACAGGTACGAAAGATTCTAAGAAGTCTTCCTCAAGATGATCGCTGGAGAGCCAAGGTCACAGCCATACAAGAATCCAAAGATTTCACGAAGTTCAATCTGGAAGAGCTGGCTGGTTCCCTTATGACTCATGAATTACATCTGGGAACAGCTGACAGTTCCAGAAACAAAGGGTTGGCTCTGGCAGCGAATGAACAAGAAGAAACAGATTCTGGTGAGGAAGAGGCTGCAATGTTGGTCCGGAAATTTAAGAAGTTCTTCAGGAATAACCGATACGATAATCAAAGAAACAACAAAGAAAGAGGAACTTCAAATTCCAAAACCAACTATGAATGCCATAAATGTGGAAGTACCGATCACTTCATCAAAGAATGGCCTCAATGGAAGAACGAGAAGGGTAAAGGGAAAGCAAGAGAAACAGGAAGACAACCAGCAAAAGGAAACTTCAATAAAACGGACTTTCGCAAAGCCATGATAGCTGCATGGGGAGAATCCGAAAGCGAGGCCGAAACCGAAGTTCCCAATGAAGAAGAAATAGCCAATCTCTGTCTCATGGCTACACACGACGAGAAGTCCAAAGGAAAGGAGGTATTGTCTTCTAATTCATTTCCTGATTACTTATTCAAATTGGATAAACATAAATTGATTAAAATGATTTTAGAAACTCACGAAAGCTTAGAAAAACAAACAGCCATCTGTCTCCAGACAGAAAAAGACCTTAAGGCTAGTAAAGACCAAATATCCTACCTTAATTCTTTTAGGTCCGATGTGCAAACTCGATTCTTTGATTTACTTGATAAAAACGTAATGTTAAAGGAAGCTTTAGATAAGGTTAAACAAGAAAACATCATGTTAAATATTGAATTAAATCAACATAAGTTGTTAGAAATAGAATTGAGTAATGAGTCTAATAAGGAGATTCAAAACGTTTTTAATAAAATGAAATTAGACCTAGAATCCGCCATATATGAAAATGAACGACTAAGGCTTGAATTAAATTCAAGAGAAAAAGGGAAAATCAAAGAGGTTCCCAAATGGATTCTCAATGCTAAAACTAAGAGCTGAAGGTTTAGGATACAACAAATATGATAAAAAGAAAAGGTTATGTCGATCTCCCAAGTAGTAAGATCGTTCCTTTTGTGGCAAGGCAGGGCACCTAAAACACCAATGTTTAAAAAGGAACAGCATAACAAAACAACCAAATATATGTCGATAGAGTTTGGATTAAGAAGTATGATTCTTGTATAATCGACATGGAACCCAAGGATGGTGGGTTCCACCCTCTAACAACTAAGTTCGTTTTGCAGGTTCTAGTGAGGGGAACACTCATGGTATCTCGGCATAGGTCGTTCCAAGCACATGACAGCTGATAGATCAAAATTTCTCTCACTGGAAGCCTATGATGGAGGAACTATGACCTTTGGCACAACATGAAAGGAGCAATAATTGCGAAAAGGAAAGATAGGAAGGTCAAGTTCCCATGCTATAGATAATGTATTTTTGGTCGAGAATTTAAAACACAATCTTTTAAGTATTTCTCGGTTTTGCGACAAAGGTAACTCAGTAAACTTTACTTCGAAAAGTGCATGATTTCTAGGAACGACACGGTGACACCATACTTGGAAGGAATCGAAAAGGGAACACCTACGTGGTGGACTGCACACTCGTTCCTAAAACCGAGTCTAACGCGTTAGCGTTATAGAAGATGACCCTCTTCTTTGGCATAAACAATTAGGTCATGCTAGTTTTTCATTGCTTAATACTTTACGATCTAAAGACCTAGTAAGAGGATTACCGTCCCTTAAATTTCAAAAGGATGAAGTATGTGATCCATGTGCCAAAGGAAAACATGCAAGGTCATCCTTCAAACCCAAAAATGTCGTAACCACCTCAAGGCCACTTGAATTAATTCATCTGGATCTTTGTGGACCAATGAGAATCCAAGTCAGCGGTGTAGCATATGTATTTGTTATTGTTGATGATTATAGTAGATTTACATGGACTTTATTTTTATGTAGCAAAGATGAAGCATTTGATGAATTTGTTGCATTTGCCACTAAAATTCAAAAATCTAGTAACAATCAACTTGTCCACATAAGATCGGATCATGGTAAGGAATTCGAAAATTCAAGATTCATGAACTATTGTAATGAGCATGGTTTAAGTCACAATTTTTCAGACCTAGAACACCACAACAAAATGGTGTGGTAGAACGTAAAATAGAACCTTAGAGGAAATGGCTAGAACCATGTTAATAGCTAGTGGTTTACCTAGAAATTTTTGGGCCGAAGCCGTTAATACTGCATGCTACATATTAAATCGAGTATTAATTAGACCGATCACTTCAAAAACCCCCTACGAACTATTTAAAGGAATTAAACCTAATATTTCATATTTTCGAGTCTTTGGATGTCGATGTTTTGTGCATGTAAATGGAAAAAGAAATATAGGTAAATTCGATGAAAGAAGTGATGAAGCAGTATTTCTTGGCTATTCATCCCACAGTAAAGCTTATAGAGTTTATAATAAGAAAACTATGTGGTGTGAGGAATCTGTTCACATTATATTTGATGAAACTAATTTTATGACAAGTGAACAAGAAGCAGGTGATTTTAAAGATAGGTCTTGCTAATCGGACGAAGATGAAAACAAACAAAAGAGCAAGATCAAGAAGAACAACAACGGTCCGGAATCTGAACCTAATCAGAAAGGTACAACAGGCGATTTGGAACACCTGATGTTCCTAATCCGATATCCCAGAGAAGTTCAAGAAGAAAGAATTGAAGCTGAACCAAATCGAAGTCAAGTCGTGAGCCAGCTTCCACCTCGTCTCCACAAGAGACTTTGTCCCAAAGCCGTGGAAACAACAAAAGTCACATCCACTAGACTTGATTCTAGCGATATGGGAAAAGGCATACAAACGAGGTCCCAAATGAGAAACTTCGTGCACACTTTGCTTTTCTTCAACATTGGAACCCAAGAATCATGAAGAAGCACTACAAGATTCAGATTGGGTTGTAGCTATGCAAGAGAATTGAATGAGTTGAAAGAAACACAGTGTGGCACTTGGAATCAAAACCCAAGAACAAAAAGGTAATTGGTTTAAAATGGGTTTCTAGGAACAAGCTGGACGAGCATGGTACAATAGTCAGGAATAAAGCAAGGTTGGTGGTAAAAGGATACAATCAACAGGAAGGTATTGACTATACTGAAACTTTTGCTCCAGTAGCTAGATTAGAAGCTATTAAAATTCTTATTTCATTTGCTGCTTTTATGAACTTTAAATTATATCAAATGGACGTAAAATGTGCATTCTTAAATGGGTTTCTAGACGAAGAAGTATTTGTGGAACAGCCGCCTGGCTTTGAAAACCCAACTTCTCCGGATCACGTCTACAAGCTTGACAAAGCTCTTTATGGGCTAAAACAAGCACCTAGACAATGGTACGAGAGATTATCTAAATTTTTGATTGAAAACAAGTTCATAAGAGGTAAAATTGATAAAACCTTATTCTTTAAGAATAAAGGTTCGGATATTTTAGTTGTTCAAATATATGTTGATGATATTATTTTCGGTGCTACTCATGAATCATTATGTAAAGAATTTGCTAACCTAATGAGTGCTGAATTTGAAATGAGTATGATGGGAGAATTAAATTTCTTCCTCGGTTTGCAAATTAAACAAACTGCTAACGGTATTTTTATACATCAACAAAAATATATAAAAGAACTTCTAAAGAAATATGGACTAGATAGTGCTAAGACAAACCATACACCCATGGCCACTAACATAAGATTAGATGAAGACTCTAACGGAATTAATGTTAACCAAACTATGTATAGAGGCATGATAGGATCACTACTATACTTAACTGCTAGTAGACCTGATATATCCTTTAGTGTTGGTTTGTGTGCTAGATTTCAATCAAATCCTAAAGAATCGCATCATACGGTTGTGAAAAGAATTCTAAGATATTTAAAGGGAACTGATGACTTGTCCCTATTTTATCCGAAAAGTGATGTCTATGACTTGAAAGGGTATAGTGATGCAGATTATGCAGGTGATCTTGTGAATAGAAAAAGTACATCTGGAATGGTACAGTTTCTTGGCTCTTGCTTGGTATCTTGGTGTTCCAAGAAACAGAACACAGTAGCTTTATCCACTGCTGAAGCTGAATACGTAGCAGCAGCAGCCTGTTGTTCCCAAATGCTGTGGATTAAACAACAACTAAGAGATTTTGGTATTAAACTTGAATGTGTTCCAATTTATTGCGATAATACTAGTGCCATTTGCATTTCTAAAGATCCGGTGCATCATTCTAGAGTTAAACATATTCATATTAGGCATCATTTTCTTAAGGACAATGTCGAGCATAAAAATATTATTGTTAAACATGTCAATACTAGTGATCAAGTTGCAGATATTATGACTAAACCGCTTCCAAGGGAACAATTTGAAAAGATGAGGTTGGAGCTAGGTATGATCAAGATTCACTAAAGTTTAATGCTAGCAATCCTCCTCCAAACAACTTGAAAAATTGGAAGGGTTAGATCAACCACAACAACCAAGATTGATCATTCAATCATTGCGAGATTTAGGTATGCATCTATTTAAGTATGTGTCATAAACTTTGTCTTGATTGCTTGCGTGAACTAAATAGACCAAGTAGCATATTTTATCTTTTCTATTTTATACTATTATATTAGTCACATTTTATACATCTATTTTTCAAAAATCACAAAAATTTATTTTATTTTTCCACAAATTCCAGCATTTTATTTCATTTTATTTTATTTCGATGAGCCAACTAATTTAAGAAATGGAAGACGGATCATCGAGGTGTTTCGGAAAGTAGTCGTCTAAATCAATATATTCAACGAACTAAGCTTAATTAATAACTACCCATTACACCTCCTAAAACCGCCAATACAGAAGTAGTACAAACTCTTCACTAACCGTCCCTTCATACCTTTCTAACCCCTACACTCCTCACGTCACATCCATCATTCATAAACCCCCTACTTGTACTACTCCTAGCAAACCGTCACTCCATTTCCCTCTTTCAACAATCCCTAACTTTCATCAATTCATCTCCTCATCACCATGAAATCTCCCAAGACCTCATCTACCAAGAACACCAAAGGCAAGACACCCAAATTCATTCAACCGGAACCGCTTCTAGTTATCCACCCTTCATCAGAAACCCCTCAATCATCAACACCATCGTCTAAACCCAAAACATCAAAACCCATGCATGTCGGCACAAAAAGGGCTCTTTCTACCACAAAAGGAAGTTCATCTTCAAAACCCGCAAAAAAGGCCAAGGTAGTGGATCCTGATTGTGCTGAAGAAATCGCTAAGGAGATGTCCGTAGGTTTTGGTTTGGACAAGTATTGGTATGATTCTACTCCCTTTCCTCAATTACATGCCATTTTAAGTAATCAAGGTTGGGAAGAATTAATGAGTAATTTTTCTTGCAATTCGATTTACCCACATCTCATGCAAGAGTTTATTCAAAAATTTTCAATCGATAATGGGGTTTGTTCAAGTACGATTAAAGACATTAAAATTGAATTTAAGAGTTTAATGTTGGGCGAATGGTTTGAAGTTTCTGTTCTAGGGTTTGATACGTATTATGTAGGGTCAAAGATTGTCTTTTCGGGCATCACTGAGAAAACTGTGTTAAAATTTCTTGGTCAAGATGGTAAAAAACGATTCAGTCACATGTCACTGTCTCCACTCCATAAACTGCTATACAACATTGCAAGAAGATTTATTTTACCACGCAATTCCAAGCGTAGTGAGGTGAATCTTCGCGACGCTACACTCATCTACTGCTTAGCTAACCACATCAAAATCAATTTTCCGTCGTTGATGGTGTCACATTTATCTGAATGTATTGAAAAGGGCCTCATGGTAGGCTATGGAGGTTTGTTAACGTGTATCTTTAAGAAGTTTGGAGTCCCATTGGATGGACTAGAATTCCCTATGAGCGCCAATAATAAAATCAGTGAGAGGTGTCTTACAAATTTGCACCTCCAATTAAATGAAAAAGGGATTCTGGAACATGCCATTGAGGAAGTGGAAGTAAGTTCTAATGATGAAGAAGAAGAGAAAACAGAAAAAGAAGAAGGTGAGGGAGAAAAAGAAATAGAAGAAGAGGTAGGGAAAGAGGAAGAAAAAGGAGATCAGGACACTGTTCCTTCTGCCAATCCTAATGAGGCAGAAGTGAATGAGGAAGAGGTGCAAGCACCATTTGAGGGGGAAACAGTTAGTAAGGGGGAACAGATTGAGGGAGAAGAAGTGGAACTGGAAGATGAACTATCTAGTTCAGAGGATGAGGACCTCAATGTGCCTCTTAAGAAAATCAAGAAACCATCCGTGCTCACACCAAGGAAGAGCAGGAGGTTAGCTTCCAAGAGTTCCTCGTGCATACATGCTGATATTACTTCTCAAACCCCTCCATCACCGAAACCAGACTCACCCACACCATTCCACATTCCATCACCATCACCACCACCTATTCCCACATCACCTCCACCAACTGGTTTTGATGATCCTACTACTAACCCTCCTCCTCCTACTACCCTTGCTCATGTCCTATCCAAAGTTCTTGATCTGCAGTCCCAACTTTGTGCTTTTCAGAGTGAAGTTCGTGTCTCACTCACCACTCTTGCTGAGCAGCTGACCCTAATGGAGTCACGTCTTGGGGCAAAGCTCGACACTGTGGAAGTGCAGACGGAATATGTGGATGAAGAGACTGCTGCCTGACCCCTCCTCCTTCTGTCTAATGTTTTATCAGTTTTTGTTGGCCTCATCCTTTGAAGTTGTAACAGCTAAACAATTTTTTTCTTTTTGCTTTTCGTTTGATGTACCAGCTGGGGTACAAAACAATATTTTCGTATGCTACTAACAATCATTTACTTTTCTTCATATAATATCCTTCATTTGCTTATCCAATGGTCTATGATGTTCATTGTGTGCATTTCTTGATTAATGTTTTGGCATTTGCTTATATAGTTTGCTGCTTACTTTCTCAATTTATCTAACGCTTGCCTTAGTGCTGTGGATTGATAAAACCCCTACTTTTTGATTGATGTCAAAAGGGGGAAGAAAGGAAAACAAACTTATGACTGATTCTTGAGAAATGCCTATGATTGACTTAGTCTTAATTTTGTTCTACTTAATTTATGTTCTTAATATGCTTGACTTAGTCATGTTTTGAAGCTTGGACTCTATTGTTTGGTTAATTGTTGTTAAATTGTGTTTGACTTAAATGTTTCTCAACTTCATATTTCATATTGTTGAAGTTCTTAAACTATTGTGTTTCTTAATTCATATGTTTATTGTTTTACATAGTTGTTTTTATTTTTGATTTATTATTATACGTACTTTTGAAAACTTAAGTCATGTTTAACCACATGATCTTTGACAAGTTTTTAAAAATTTAATTTATTAGAGTAATACGTTTGTTTTGGACTTTAGTAAATTATTTGTAACGATTTGATTTGCTAAATAGGTTTGAACTTGTGATTAATCTCTAGCATGTTCAAAGTATTTGTTTTACTCTATATGTGTTACTTAAGTTTGTTTATAAAGTTTGACATCATCAAAAAGGGGGAATTTGTTGGCCCATTTGAGTTTTGATGATGACTTAACTTTTATAAACAAACATATTTGTGTTTTAAGATTGTCTTGACAGGTTATATATCCGATCCTTAAAAGATCGTCGATGGAACCTTAAAGAAGTTGTAAAAGAACATTGCTACTCTACGTCATATACTAGAAGGTATGGGATAGTTCAAAGATTAGTCAAAATCGAAGAATGTCCAAAAGGAGACAACGCAGTGTTCCCACAGCAACATATCAGAGAATTGGTCAACAAATAGTTAAGAAAATAATTTTTAGTTTTATTTTTCTTTTATTTTGTTGTACGGTTGGATAAATTAAGGAAGCACAAGGAATTAACCGGTAATTAGTTTAATTAACTTCTAAATATTAATTCCTAAAATATCTCCTAAAAATTAGGATCTTGGCTATTTTTAGCTAAAAGACAAAAAGGACTTGGAGTAACCTCCAAGTACTTTTAACGGATAATGCCCACTAATCCCACATCATTAGATCATGGGTTTATGGCATAATCTAATCTTGGGGATATATAAAAATTGTTAACCGGCACATAAGAACTTGGAGAAGAATAATTACGAAAAATCTATTCGAGTGCCCACAAACATTTCGTGAGATCCAAGATCAAGAAAAGGGAAATATTGAGTGTTTTAATTGCTAATTAATTCAAAATATTTCCTTGTGTATTCCTTGTTTGTTCATCCAAATTTTAGAGAATTTCTTTTGTATGGTTTTATGAGTGTGTAATTTAGACTTTGGGAAGTCTAAAGGGGAAAAGTGAGAATTTTATGTAAAAGAGAGAAGAGAGAAACGAGAAGAGAGAACTAGAGAAGGAGAAGAGAAGTTTAGGCCTAGAAGGAGAATAGAAGTTTTATGTAATAGAGAATTGAATTACATAAAATTAATAAGAGAAGTTGAAATCCCTAGTGGGTCGTGGCTTTCTTTCTTTGGCCAAGAAAGTTTCCACGTTAAATCTTGGTGTTCCTTTTAAGTTTCTCTTTATTGCTTAGAGTATTTTTCATTGATAAAATTCCGCATGAAAAACAGGGCAAAAATACTCCCAAGAGCAACACAACAATTCACCCCCTCTCTTGTTGCGTTCTATATCTCTAAGTGTTTCTACACTACTAACACCAACTAAGACAATCGACGTTACTAGCTCCAACTGAGACAATCGACGTTGCTTGCTCCAACTGATCAATTTAATTCTCTACAAATTCATACTTACATAGTTACAATTCAAGTATAAGTCGAAGCCATTTTCAGAATAGTCAGTCTCGTGAGAGACTGTCTCTTTGAGAGACGTTTCTCTGTCTCAGTCCCAGTCCATTAAAGCTAAATACTACTTTTATTCAATATTTTTCTTTATAAGCCAACCCAATTAGAGTTGTTAGAAATAATAATGCGGAACCTTTGTATATGGCAATGAACTCCTTGCCTCAAATGAACCATGAACGGACAACATCGTAGAGAAGATTATTTTCTGACGATGACGTCACCAAAAACCTTGATATAGATTGAAGGGGAATGCAAGCTTTTCTTTTATGATATCTCCCCCAAAGGTACTTAGGTTATGAGGCCGGAAATTCACAATGAGTTACAATCAAACACATCAACCGGTTAGTACCAACAAATTGAATTAAATGATTATGTGTTTTGTAAAGTTAAAACTAGAAAGCAATAAAAGAGTTTATAATTCTCTTTTATGTTTCAAGAGATTGAGAGAAAGATAAGACATAATTTATATTCTAAGATGTCATCAAAAGTGTATATGGTTTCATGCACCAACTCTTATTTATAGAGTAGAGTAGCAATGATTCATCCAAATCCATTTACTAATTATATCAAATAAAACATTAGTTCCTAACAACACAACACTTCCTGAAATGAAGTTTGATCCACGAACGTATGTTCTGTTCCAATGTGCTCGAACGAGCACTATATGTGCTCGAACTAGCATAACCGAAAACACATTTCATAAACTTTCTAACGCGAAAATTTCCAAGTGCTCGACCGAGCACATGCCCAGACCATCAGACAGTAGCTTTGGAAACAAATTGCCAAAACATCACTGATGTGCTTGAACCAACACACCCTTGGTTCAACGAGCATCTTGGTAAAGCACGTGTGTGTTTTGGTTCCGCTTTTAGGTTCTTGCTTAATCTATGTTTTAGTACATGTCTTAATCCTTTGGATATGTCCGACCACTATAATATAATTTGCTTTTAGTGGGATATATTTAGTGACATTTAATTTAAATGTCATGACTATTTCAAATTTCTTGTAGTGTATATAGAGGATTTATTGACATTTATTAGACTCTTTAGCAACATATTTAAAAGTCACACTAAAGCTTTTAGCGACATAGGATCTAGTGACGTTTCTCACAAATGTCACTATAGACTATCACTACAACAAATTTAGCCTTTTGCGACATTGAATTTAGTAGCATTAAAAAAATACCACCAATTCATATTTTTAGTGTAATAATTATTAGTTTTTATTTTAAGTTTCATTATAAAGTGATTTAGCGACACTTAATTTGGTCTTTAGTGGCATATGTAATTGTCACTATAGCCTATAGTGGCATTTGTGAGAAATGTCACTAGATCCTATGTCGCTAAAAGCTTTAGTGTGACTTGTTAATATGCCGCTAAATGCTCTAATAAATGTCACTAAATCCTCTATATACACTATAAGAAATTTAAAATAGCGACATTTAAATTAAATGTCGCTAAATATATCCCACTAAAAACAAATTATGTTGTAGTGTATAGTGACAATTACATATGCCACTAAAGACCAAATTAAGTGTAGTTAAATCACTTTATGGTGGAACTTAAAATAAAAACCAATAATTAATTACTACACTGAAAATATGAATCAGTGGTATTTTTTAATGCCACTAAATCCAATGTCACAAAAGAATAAATTTGTTGTAGTGTACATCCTTTAAAAATACTCAACAAGAGTTAGTCTCTTAAATAGATCATATCTCACAATAATTTGTGTTTTCTAAATAGTTTTTATTATGATTAAATTTAATGGAGTTATTAGAATTGAACATAAATATCTGGACACAATAATGATCATAATTAAACATACCGACGAATTGCATACATACGACGGCACTAAAAAAGTAGTATATCCCAACACAAACCAATCAGCACCTAGTTTGATTGCTATATGCTAATTAGCATTAATCCATGCATCTTCACAAAATAATGCTAATTTTTAACTAACCAATTGTTGACCACTTTGCGTTGCCTATTTATAGGATTTAAAATCTATCTATATCAAATTAACAATACCTAATACCTATTTCAAAAGACATGGTGCCTTTAATCACTTTCTTGTTCATTGCTTCATTTTTATTGCTCAACTTACCCCTTCTAGGTATACATCTCATTCTATCATCAAATAATATACTACCATTATTTCTAGTTGATAAACTCTTATGAATATATGTGTCTATATTTTTATCTAATATTTGTTTTTCTATTCATTTAATGTTATCCAATATTAATCACATACTCTTTTATTTCTTGTGCTTGATTTAGTAGTTATTCTTAAACAGTTTGTTTGGTAATCGGTAACAAATGTCAGAAGTGATATTGGAAAGTTAATTTAATTATTCTCCTACAATATCTCATATCGTTCACAAATTTTATTTCAATACATTGCCATTTGAAAATATGTTATTAAGTGATAATAAAAAATTGTGACCAAAAAAGCTTTTATTACCATTGGAATAACATAATACACAAATAAATATTTACTGGATACAAATCATTTTCGATCCCACAATTTAGTACCGATTACCAATCGAGTACGTAATAAATATCATTTAAAATATTTTTGTTAGCTTATTGTCTAAATATAAAATTTAATATATTTATTTCTTCACATTACTCTTGTATCATATTTATATATACTTAACAATTCATGCCTAAAATAATTGTTTGTTTGCATGCACATAGACGCACAAGTTGGAGTGTGTTATGGAAGAAGAGGAAACAACCTACCAGGCCCAAGACAAGTGGTAGAGCTATACAAACAATATAATATTAAGTCAATGAGGATATATGATCCGGATCAAGCTACCCTCCAAGCGGTACAAGGTACCAATATCAAGCTCATGTTGGGTGTCTCAAACCAGGACATTGAACCCATTGGGTGCTATCCATCCATCGCGGATACGTGGGTCCGAACCAACGTAGTCCCTTATGCCTCATCAATCAAATACATCGCGGTTGGGAACGAAATCAAACCGTCCGACCCAGAAGCGCCACATATGGTACAAGCCATGCAAAATATAGTTAATGCACTATATTCACACAATTTAGGCAACCAAATAATAGTGTCAACCGCCATCTCAATGGACTTAGTCCAAAATACGTATCCACCATCTCATGCCGAGTTTAAAGATTTATCTTATATAACCCCAATAATAAAGTTTTTATTAAATTACGATTGGCCTTTGTTTGTTAATATTGAACCCTACACTACTTATATGAATGACCCCAAAAATATACCACTAGACTTTGTGTTATTCACATCTTGTGGATATAAGTTTATTGATGATAGAACTAAATTGGGGTACCAAAATTTATTCGATGCACAATATGATGCAGTTTGGTACGCTGCATGGAAAGTTGGTTTATCGATTGAAAATCAACAAAATGAACGACAATTGAGGCCGCAAGTTTCGAAATCGCGCATGAATGGAGGACGATATGTGAAGAAACCTTTAACAGGCGAAATTGGAACGAATTCGGGTCGTTTTCATCATGGGATGATGAGTACGAGTAGGAGTCATAATAATAAGGTGGATGGTCAAAGAAATGAATGTGGTTATCCAAAAGACGGTGAATTAGGGACAATGGAAAATGCAGAGATATTTTATAAAAATATGTTAAATCATGTTAAGAAAGGGACCCCATTGTCACCAGGATATGAGTTGGAGGTGTTTTTGTTTGCGATGTTTGATGAGAATCTGAAAACAGGGGATGTAAGTGAGAAACATTATGGGTTGTTTACATTTGATGGACAATCTAAGTATGGTATACTCAACTTCTGTGTTGATCAGTAAATCATCATACAACACTTTCTTGTATAATACTCCTAGTGCTTAAGTCTCATATGTAATAAGTGTGCTCTCATGATATCGTTCCTATAAAGAGGTGGTACGAGAGGCAAATTAGTTAAATAGAGACCCCAAATGTTATATAGTATTATGTATGTATAATGATATTATTATGTATAATGATAGTTCTATATATATGTTTGCTTTCAGTCTAGGTTGTATTGAAGACCCATATTGTGCTGGTGAACTTGTCTTCGACTAGATGTTATTGATATTAGTTATGGGCAAAACTTGCAAACTACCATACACAAAATAAAGCAAGAAAAATCGTAGATGATAGCACTGATAGAATTTAGAAAATGGGCGTGGGCAACTCAAATTAAGAGGAGAAGTAGTCCACTCCTAAACCCAAAGAAGGTTCACTACTAAAGCCAATTGGTGATAGTAGAAAATACTCCTTGAATTTATATAGTGATGTATACTCCTCTCTTTCTCCGATGTGGGACAACTCACTTGTGGCACTTCAACAAGCTCTAATTCCAACTTGTGATAAAAATGTAACCTCTATCCACACGGCTATCAAACACCTTCTAGTGGAAGACAATAATGCAAAACTAAACAGACAATGTTTTACAGGTCCAAACATGGTGTAAAAACACGGTCGCGGTCTATTGTTGTTTGCTTGTTACTTTCGAAAAGATGATCAGATGCCCTATTTCTTCAAAAATCGAAGGCAAGAAGGAATATTGCTGTGTGTTGTTCAGAGAATTGAGGTGAAGAAGGTGTCTATGTTCGTTGTTGCACTTGATTTCATGCGTCTTTTTTTTATTAAAGGAATGTTTGTTTGATGGAGTGCATAGGGTTTTAGGCAATGGGGATGATGATGAATAGGAGGCGCACAAGGAAACTGATTTCTAATCTTTATTTTTTTTTTCTTTTATTTTTATTCTTAAAGTTTATTTAATATTCTCAAATGTTACAAAAAATCCTGTTGGAAAATTTCCGACTAAAGAAATAGTCGCTAAATATATTTAGTTGGAATTTCCGACTGAATATGATTGGTCGGTAATATAGTCGGAAATTTCCGACTGAATGTAGGTAGTCGTTATTCTTCAAAATTTGCGTTTTTTTTATAGTGTAAGAAGACCCATATATGCTTTGTAACCAAGGAAATTAGGACTACTCAATTAGTTCCACAATCCTAGTGGTTCAGAGTGCATATATATATATATATATATATATATATATATATATATATATATATATATATATATATATATATATATATATATATATATATATATATATATATATATATATATATATATATATATATATATATATATATATATATATATATATATATATATATATATATATATATATATATATATATATATATATATATATATATATATATATATATATATATATAGGGTGTGAAAATAGGAAGGATAGGAAGGATAGGAAAGAGAAACTACGTTGATTGATTAAGATCTAACGTGAAACACATTTCTAAGCAGAGATCCAGTAACATATTTATGAAGAAGCATCACACATTAATTTAAAGCATCACACTTTCAGTAACACATGTTTATACAGAAAGTATCACATAATCATTAAGAAAGCATCACACTATCCTTCTACGTTCTCAAAGCGCTGCAAGATGGACCATTGATCTAAGATCTAATGGATGAAATTCCTTCCTATCCTTCTTATTTTCAACCCTTTTATTTAATCCTAAACCTATATATATATATATATTATATATATATATATATATATACTATATATATATACTATATATATATATATATATATATATATATATATATATATATATATATAATATATATATTATATATTATATATATACATATTATATATATAATATATATATATATATATATATATGATATAGTATTATTATATATATATATAAATATATATATATATATATATATATTATAATTATATATAAATATATTATATGTCTATATATATATATATATATATATATATATATATATATATATACATATATATATATATATATATATATATATATATATATATATATATATATATATATATATATATATATATTTATTTATTTATTTATTTATATATATATTCTATGTCCCTAAATATATAAACTATAAACTATAGTTTATATTGCATAAGTTCTTCAGAGCGACAGTCTTTTTGCCACTTTGACATATGTTTTTCTTAGTTCGGCCGAATATATTAATTACAAATATTAATATTTATAAAAATACGTAAAATATGTGTTTTTGTGCTTTCCGTTTCTGTATGGTTACCCCTTCTTTTCCGTCAAACATCCATAAGTATCCTTCTTCTTCATTAAATCATCCGTAACTTTTCTTCTTCTCTATGGAACTATTTATGTTTACTCTATATCTTCTCCAATATACTTTTCATCATTAAATTCACAAAGAAAATTTGAGTTATGATTCAACTACTCAGTACTTTCTCCAATATTAAACCTAGAAAAATTTAAGCCTTTAATTTACAACTATATTGAGAGCATGTTTCTTATCCAAATTAAAATTAGTTACTTTCTGCATTCTTGATTTTTCGTTATGCTAAGTCTAACATGGTTTTTAATTCATGTATTCGTTATGCGTTCTGGATTGGGCAGGGAACTTTAATGGTCGAAGCTCAACTTTTTGATACGTCACTTTAGACTGAGGCAATCTTGTTATTTTGAGAATGAAAAAACAGAAAGTTAAGAGCTAAAAGTTATATTAATTTTATTTCTCTTTACATATGATTTTACTACGTGTATTACATAATATATAATATTTAGTATATGTTTAATTTATGATTTAATATCTACACTTATATAATTTTATTAACATTTTGTAGGATTTTTGATTAAAAAATAAAGTTGGACGAAATGAAAAAATTGGAACCGAACGTGAAAAAAAGTAATTCGCGAATTACTTGACGTTCCAGTTTTGAAATGGGCATATCTTACTCATTCGAACTCCAAATCATGCGTTTTTTAAGGCTAAATCTACAACTTTTTAGCTATCACCAAAGGCTAATTCAGCCAATATCAATGCTAAAAAAATGAAGTTATGTCGGCAGCAGCATTATATAGTACATATTGAAGAGGAGAATTTCGAGCCATATGTTCAACGCTAATTAAACATGTTACAATGCTAATTAATGCCCTGACATTTTGCTCCAATAAATGCTAATTAATGCCCTGACATTAACATGTTACAATGTAGCTTTGAATATTCTCATATAATTAACATCTCACAATGAATTGCTCTGATTTTTCACATGTTTAATTTAGACTAATTTAATTTGCAGTAAAATGTATTAATGTATTAATGTCTTGGTATATTATTTTTATGAGATTTGAAATGTGTCTTTAATTTATATAACTTTGTTATTGAGTATTTATGTAAACTAGTTTTATCTCTAAATTTATACAAGATCAATTTTGTTTGGTACACTTAATTATTCTTGTATAAGTTAATGTTTTAAAATTAAATGAACTTTGTTTAGTTAGTTTTATTACAAAAACAACTAGTAATAATAATTAATAACTGCATCTACTTTTATTATTAGAGTTTAGATAATATTAAATTTTGTTGTGTTATAGGGTATCTTCTTAATTAAGCTTAATGGTGTTAGTGAAGTCTTTCTAAAATTAAAGCAGTCAATTCATTAAAATCGGATAAATGAACAATAGGGCTTTATTATCTTGGGTACAAACGGTGAGCTAATATAAAAGGGTTGACAGGAGATATATTTATGAGGGTACTATAAATCCTACAGCCACCTATTCATATAAAAGTTGTAATTAATCAATGATTTACTCTCTTATTTACTTTACATATTTTATTTTAAGTTTATTTTATTTTTGTAATTACAACTCATTTTCTCCATCTTTTTTCTTTGCATATTTTCTATTAAAATAAATATTTTAGAAGTATCTTTAAAATTAGTAATCACAATCTTCGTGGGATCAACCTCTATTTACTACTTACCATATTTAGCAAGTTGTAATAGAGTAAAATACTCCCTCCGAATCAGTTTAGATGTCTCATTTGGGATTTTACGGATTTTAAGGGTTGAGTGGGGTCCATTAAAAAGGTGGTAGTTGGATATTTTAATTGATTAAATTAATAGTAAAGGTGGTAGTTGGGGTATTGGGATTTGGAAAAGTTGGGTAAAGGTGGTAGTTAGGTATTGGGGGTAGTAAAAGTGGGGGTACTTAGGGAAAAAAAAAGATAGACAAAATAGGAAATGAGACAATTAATATGGTTTTAACAAATAAAAAAATGAGACATCTAAATTAATTCGGAAGAAGTATAATTTAAATTTGTGTGCGTACGACAGCGTCCTGTGGTAGCTCACTCAAGTCCAGAAGCTGAATTTTAAGGTATTGTTTAAGGGATACGTGAGTTCCTTTAAAGAGATATTCTAAATATAAAAACTAGATTGTTAAAGAGATATTCTAGCCTAGACTATAGTGCATGATTATAGTAGCTTTAATTTCTCACTAAATAAATAAACAGAAATCTGCTTCAGTTGAATTCAGATACACATAGTAATCTACCTTAACATTTTAAGTTACATGCAACATAAGTGAGATTTTCATCTTAAAAACCTTCATTGTCAATGCAGTTTCTATATCTGCAAGAACCTCAAGTATATAGATCTTGATCGTAGAGATCAAATTTCCTCATGAACCTTTCATTTGTTGTCGATATATGCATTCTTTGTGCATTCTTTGTGCGACAACTTATATATGTATATTCTATTTATCTTATATGAGTGGAATACGCCGGATATGATAATGTTGAACCTGTAATATTGTCTAAAAAAACTTAAGTTGATATAAGCTCTAAAAATTCATATTATTGTTTACATTGTCGGCCGAGGAATGAAATATGCTAGGTGAGAATCAAATTTAGAATTTTCTCAGGGAAAGACACTAGTCGCTACTGGCACCAACAAAGACAATCGACAGTGCTAGCTCAAGTTGAGACAATCGACGTTGCTTGCTCCAACTGATTATCCGATTCCCTACAAATTCATACTTACATAGTTACAGTTCAAATATAAGTAGAAGCCATTTTCAGAATCGTCGGTATTGTGTGAGACAGTCCCTATGAGAGAATTTTCTCAATCCCAGTCCATCAAAGCCAAATGCTTACTTTTACTCAATATTTTTCTTTCTAAGTCGGCCCAGCACAATAAAAGTTAGTCTTAGCATTAATCTGGTCACACCAACCAACACACCAATATAATAATGCTATTTAATTAACCAATTGTTGAGCATACTTCGCGTTGTCTATTTATAGGATTTAAAAGTATCTATCAAATTAATAATATCTAATATTCATTTCAAAAGAAATGGTGCCTTTCATCACCTTCTTCTTCATTGCTTCATATTTATTGCTGAACTTACCCCCTATAGGTATATTTCTCATTCTATCATCAAATATTAATCACGTACTCTTTTATTTCTTGTGCGTTGATTTAGTAGTTAAAAAACTTGTTTGGTAATCGGTACGTATTGAATGGTAGAAGTGATAATGGGTATTGAATGGTAGAAATGATAATGGAAAGTTAGTTTAATTTTCATAGGAATAACTCATAACAAGTGTGGAATGACATGATACATAGTCAATATTTACAAGTGACAAATGATTTTTGCTCTCACTATTTAGTACCTAGTACCGATCACTTGTCGAGTGTCTATCATTGAAAAAATTACAATAAATATATTTTTTTGTTAGCTTAATATTGTCAGTACCGATCACTTGTCGAGTGTCTATATATATATATATATATATTAATTTTGACCACTTTAGGTGATTTTCACATTACTCTTGTATCATATTTATATATACTTCATAATATATGCCTAAAACAATTATTGGTTTGCGTGCACATAGACGCAGAAGTTGGGGTGTGTTATGGAAGATTAGGAGACAAATTACCCTGCCCAAGAACAGTGGTAGAGCTATACAAACAATATGATATAAAGTCAATGAGGCTATATGATCCGGATCAAGCAACGCTCCAAGCGGTACAAGGTACCAATATCAAGCTCATGTTGGGTGTCTCAAACCCGGACATTGAACCCATTGGGTGCTATGCATCCATGGCTGATACGTGGGTCCGAACCAACGTAGTCCCTTATGCCTCATCAATCAAATACATCGCAGTTGGGAACGAAATCGAACCATCTGACTCACAAGCTCCACATATGGTCCAAGCCATGCAAAATATAGTTAATGCACTAAATTCACATAATTTGAGCAACCAAATAATAGTGTCAACCGCCATTAAAATGGACTTGGTCCAAAATACTTTTCCACCATCTCAAGCGGAGTTTAAAGATCTATCATACATAACCCCAATAATAAAGTTTTTATTAGATTATGATTGGCCTTTGTTTGTTAATATTGAACCCTACGCTACTTATATGAATGACCCCAAACATATTTCACTAGACTTTGTGTTATTCACATCTTGTGGATACAAGTTTGTTGATAATATAACTCATTTGGGGTACCAAAATTTATTCGATGCACAATATGATGCGGTCTGGTTGGCTGCACGGAAAGTTGGTTCATCGATTGATGGTCAACAAAATGGACGACAATTGAGGCCACAAATTTCGAAATCGCGCACGAATAGAGGACGAGATATGAGGAAACCTATAACAGGAGAATCTGGAACTTCGTCGGGTCGTTTTCATCATGGGATGATGAGTACGAGTTGGACTCATAATAATAAGGTGGATGGTCAAAGAAATGAATGTGGTTATCCAAAGGAGGGTGAATTAGGGACAATAGAAAATGCAAAGATATTTTATACAAATATGATAAATCATGTGAAGAAAGGGACTCCATTGTCACCGGGACAAGAGTTGGAGGTGTTCTTGTTTGAGATGTTTGATGAGAATCTGAAAACAGGGGATGAAAGTGAGAAACATTATGGGTTGTTTACATTTGATGGACGATCTAAGTATGGTATACTCAAATTCTGTACGTGTTGATCAGTAAATGATCATACAACACTTTCTTGTATAATACTCGTAGTGATTAATTCTCATATAATAAGTGTGCTCTCATGATATCATTCCTATGAAGAGATGGTACGAGAGGCAAGTTAACTAAATGTAGTATATGGTATTATGTGTAATGATAATTCTATATATATGTTTGCTTTCAGTCTAGGTTATATTGAAGACCCATATATATTGTGCTGGTGAACTTCTCTTCGACTTGATGTTTATTGTTATTAGTTATGGGAAAAACTTGCAAACTACCATACACAAAATAAAGCAAGAAAAGTTGTAGATGATGATTGATAGCTCTATTTCCAACATGTGATAAAAATGTAACCTCTAACCACACGGCGCAGCTAACAAACACCTTTTAGTTGAAGACAATAATGCAAAACTAATAAAATAAAACATAAATCTAAATTATAAACTCCCAGCAAAAAAAAATTAAATTATAAAATCTTAATTTTTAATAATTAATATTAAAATTTTAATAATAAATAAATAAATAAATAATATTAAATTATTATTAATAAATAATAAATAATAAATAATAATAATTGCATAAAAAAGCTGGGGCAATGAATATGGCGTCGGAATGGCTATTGTTATGTATTCTGACGCAATAGATGGCTTCAGAATGGCTTCGGAATTTTACAATGGCTACGCCACTTTTGGCTTCAGCTTCTGACGGAAAGTATGTGATGGCTTCGAATTGGCTTCGGATTATGACAGTAGCCATCTCTCATTTTTTTTTGTAGTGCGTTTTCTGGTCCAAACCTTGATGTGTGAATTAACGTTTCCATGATTCAGTGAAAATTTGAAAAAACTAAGATTATACAATTACTTAAGTCAAAATATAAGCGTTATGGAGTTGTAATATGTAAAAATAGTCGTTATGGAGTTGAAAATAGCCGTTGTAATAACTCTATAAATAACTCTTTCATTTCCCTACTTCATTGCATCCAAACTCTATCATTATTGTTCATGCTAATTTATTTTGAAGGTAATATGACTTGTTATGTTAGTATTAATTTCAATTTCTAACTATAAATATTTTTTTTTAATATATAACTATGTTACATTAAAATGTCTTCTGTAGATGTCACGGGAGCATTTTATTGAAGGGCTTTGTGATTGTGGTTATGAAGTTGAGTTTAATACAAATTGGAGCGACATCGATCCTGGTCGTGAATATGTTGCTTGTCCATTCTACTTGGATGAAGGATTAGGCTGCACGTACTTTAGGTGGATTGTTCCGGAGGGTACCAAATGACAAAGAGACGTAATAATACGACTTGAAAAAGAAAAACAAGAGCTCAAAGATGAGATATTCAATCTCAAAAGACAAATAGATGATATGGCACATAGGAAAGAAGAGACTGAAAGAATTATGAAAAAGTTCAAGAAGCTATCTTAGTTAGGGGTGGTTTAACTTAACGAACAAACTATGTAATTTGATATGGCTTTGTTGACCATGAATGAAATTGTGTTGAATTTTCGGCATCGTTTTCCTATTTGAATATGATTGTTTGTTTGGTTTTGATCAAATGAAAACTAAATTAATGACGTAATGATTCATCGCCAAACACTCCGAGTAGTGAACATCATTTCATTTATAATAAACACTAAACTAATCTATGATAAACATATATACATCTACATATATATTAAAAACTACACATAAAGGTTCCAATGTGACAAATGTTTAACATATAATGTTCAGTACATATAAACACTATACTAATGCTAATTCTCTTCCTGGACACTATCTAACTGTGACGGTCTACATCGCCTCCTACGATAATAAGACGCAGTCGCATGACGCTCTGGTAGGGGAGGTGACTGGTACTGGGATGATCCAGCACCCTGTGAGGTCCCAGCACCATAGTCGAGGCACGTCAAGTCTACCTCCTCACCTCGACAACTGGAATGAAGTGTTGAAGTTGAAGTTGATTAGGTTCATTAGAAGAAGTAGAGGACGATGGCAAAATGGGATTTTGGGTTTCTTGGGTAGGGAAAGGCGTAGGAGAAGGGGCGGAAGAAGTTACATTCACGACAAAATTTGTTTCTACAACGTTAACTTCTTGATTCCATAGGGGTACCTATTCTACGTATAACTCCAAAGAAGGAACAAAGGTTGACTTTGAATACTCCCACATAGCATCTATAGTCTCATCATCCTCAACCGGAAAAGCTAAGCATTGTCCACTCATAGCGTATTTAAAACTTATATTAATAATACTTCTTGTAGTGTCAATCCCAATCTTAGAACTTATTAAGAGTTTAAATTCAGAAAAATCCATGTGTGAGTTGCATGCAAACATTTTACGTCTTCCCCCAACATACTTAACATTGCTATTACTTGATCGAATCGAACCATTCCAAAAACATACTACAGCCACACGAAGTGAAGCCATTTCTACAAGAATACATACAAAATCAACATCATCATCAAGCTCATAAGAAAGCAAGCAACAACATTATAAAACATAAAACAAAGAACATTCTCTACATTAAATTCAAATATTTTCTACATTAAATTCATGAATAAACAACCACAACATTAATATCATGGCAAATAACCTTTTCTACAGTATATTTTACCATCACCAAGAATACTTTCAAAAACCACAACTAACTAACAAAATTAAAATAGAGAGTACCTAAATAAGTTGTAGATCACAAAGGAGTACTAAATTGCAAGATTAGTAACTTGCATTTAGGAAACAAATTAAAAAGAATACAAACCCTAAATTTCGAAGAAAAAAGGAACAAAAAACAAAAAAAATATTACCAGAATGGAATAGCAAGATGACAGACCTACTTGGTAGAAGGAAATTGGAATTTAATGTGGTCAATTGCAGGTTTGAAGGTGATTTCAATGGAGTAAAGAAGAGGTGAGCTTTCGTATATTAGGGCAGTATTAAAATTGGGGGTAAATTGAGGATGGAAAGGGAAACTGTTGTATTTAGACACGAAATAAATCGATATTAGTAATAGCGAATTAAACTTTACCAGTTAACTATATGTCGCTATACAGTCTCAACATAAAATTTCAGGTTTATCAATCGCTGTTACTAACAGCGATTTGATACCAAGCAAACATAGCTCTGGAGCCAACCACGCTTATTTAGGGATAAACTTTTGAACGAAGCTCATATGTTGACTTAAGTTTCCAAAAAGTCTTAGTTTTTTCAGATTCAGTTGGGTAACTTCAAATGTAAGCCCAAATTATGTTTCAGAAAAAACTTCAAACTTCCAAACTGTTATCATGGTAGTATGGAGGTAATTAGCATTTAGCAAGCAGTGAGACAACTCCTTAAGTTAAAAAAATCAAAGTCAACAAGTTTTTAGACATAGTACACTGATAAAAGAGATAGAGAGTCCATAGGCGTTCAATTAAGAATTTCTAAACAGGAATAATGGTTCTTCTAAACAAAACGGGTCCAGTTCAAGTAGATGGCGAAGCGGATCTTGGAGTAGCAGATCGTGAAAGAGACCTTGATCTGGAGGGAGCGCTGTGACGAGAGTAACTTCTTGATGAGCGACTATCATATGAACTTCCACGCTTTGGCGAATAGGAAGCACTTCTTCTCGGACTTCTTGATAAACTACGAGAGCAGCTTCTCCTAGTGCTCTTCCCTCGCTTTTGATAGTGGTGCCCTCTTGAGCTTCTCCTTGGGCGAGGTGAGTGACTCCGAGAATAACTCCTCCTAGAGCTTCTCCTTGGCTTTGGAGAGTAGCTTCGAGAGTAACTTCTTCTAGAACTTCTTCTTGGCCTTGGAGAGTAGCTCCGAGAATAACTCCTCCTAGAGCTTCTCCTTGGCCTAGGGGAGTAACTACGTGAATAACTCCTTCCCCTTGGTGAATAGCTCCTGGAATAGCTTCGCACTCCCCTCCTGTAAAACCGCTCATTTGGCAAATAATCATAGCGAGAGCGCCTATTCACCGGTGATCTGCTGTCGTATGGGGAGCTCGACCTGGAGCATGAACGGCGGCTCCTGTGGCTATAATAGGGAGAATATGATCTATCTCTCCTAGGATACGGGGAGTATGACCTTTCACGATCAGATGAGCATCTAATAGAATAACTGCGAGAGCGATGTCGACCTACAAGGAAAAAACAGGGAACTTTAACAAACAAAAAATACAGGCATGGCTAAACCTCTTGTTTTGACTACTTAAAGAAACTTACTGCGAGATGTCTTTAAACCCATGTATTTTCCTGGCGTTGGTGTACGACCTCTTTTCCTGCGAGCCTGAAATAGGCAATTGCAGACTAAGTGTTACTAGGCAGTGGATATACATATATGTGAACACAATGGATTATAGCTTTAAAAAACAAAAATTTATGGAAATATGACCAAATACTGAGAATCATTAATAGCACACAGGTAAAAGGAACAAAGAGAGAAATGCAGGGCATACAACCCTCTGATATTAAGTCTGACATTTGATTTGCTCGATGTGATTGATTTTGATGGTTGTGTAGTTTGGAGAAGAGCTGCTACACACAGCTAACCTGTTGCTGCCACAAAAACTTCAGGCAACACGAAGCAAACTAGTTTCAATTTTAAAGTGAAACGGAATAGAAATATCAACCGTGATACAATAAGCTCTATAAATGCAATAAGCAAGACAGTAAAAACTTCTAAAGAACAACACAATAATTTATAATTGCAGTGCTTAAACGAATACCAATCCTTGGGAAATGCTGATCTCCGCTGATATGAAAGTAATCTACTGAGGGGTAAGGGGCAGAAACAGAAAAAATAATGTCGAACGTATACCTTCTCAACAGTGATGACACGCCCTTCGAGCACAGAGCGATTAAGATACTTGATACAGCGATTTGCCTCATCAAGAGAAGACATGGTTACAAAACCAAATCCCCTAGATTCTTTGGTCCATGGATCGGTCACAAGGTGAATATCTTCCACCTGTCAGAGTCAATTAGTTTAAATAGGGTCAGTCAAAGCACTAACAGATTTCCTAATATATAACTTCCTGTTATAAATCTATCCACGGCTCAAAAACAAGATGCAAATGAAAATCACCTTTCCCTCAGATGAGAAATGCTTCTCCAGATCCTTCCTAGTGACACGCAATGACAAACCAGTCACATATAAATTATTTCCAGGATTCTCTACACTACTTTCACGGCTCCTGTTACATAAGAAAGCAAAGTATAGTGACTGTTGCTATTGTTACTATATAAGCTTAAATTAATACAACCACAACTAAAACTCAAGCACAAATGAGCACCTAGATCGGCTCCTCGAACATGACCTAGATCTTGACAAAGACCTTGAAATAGAGCGGCCGTATCGCCTATACGGAGATGGAGAACGAGAATCATAACTGTATGACATCTGCAACAACACATTAATCTTAATATGATAATGAAGTCAACAAAAAGAAACACTTACAAGAAAGTTCCCCACAGCAAAACCAAAAGATCAAGCAAGCATACATCATAATACTTCATTATCGTACAACAAAAAAATTGACTAATAAAGCTCAAAGTATGATACGTGACCTAAACAGACCATCAAATTATTTGTTTTTGATAATTATAAGAAATAGATAATACTTCATTTTAATATTAAGACGTTGTTTTGGATAATGAAATAAGGCTTTCGCATTATTATCATTGCATTGAACAAGATATGACAAGCTCATAGGTTAAAAAGGCATCTCTCGAGGGAAAAAAGGCATGCAGCTTAAATAGCAATAGCAAGAGACATGACTAGCATAGCATTCCAAACAAAATAATAAGCTTTTTGAGTATCATAGTGAAAAACAAAGAGACATCACTACATATCCGCAAAATCAACTAGAATGTGTCAAACAGTTTAAAGTTTCAGACTAGCGTTTTTACTATACTTGTCTTATTATCGATTTTCAAATCAATGTTCGTAATCAATTTAAGTGTTATGGCTGAAATATATCGCATCAACCAATCAAGCTAAAACAATGTTAAACCAAACATGACACTAAACAATCACAAAGATACTTAGAGAAGATTTGATAAACATCCGAATTGATACTATAAACAATATGTTTTGCAAATTCGATAAACATCCAAATTGATACATTAAACCATATATTCGTCATCGTACAAACAAAAAAACATCAACTGGAGGTCATTTTTCCAGATGATAAAATGCCCAATAACGCAACCAATAACCGACAATAATTCATTCAAATTCAAATTTTCAATAAAACCTAACGAACTAATTCATCACAAATTGAAACAAGTCACAAAATTGACAACCAAACTAAAAGACGCAAGACCAAAACAATTGATAAATTCATAGGTTTTCAATTTCTACGATGAAATTAAAGATTATACTACAACAATTTAAATAGAAATCAAAAATAATAAACAATTCAAAATTACCTTAAATTCGATCGAGAATTAAAATCTCTGAACTTGTGAAAACTTTCTGTGTATCCCTCTCCTTCCTGTCTAAAAATCTGGTTGTTGCGGGTGTTTGAGGAAAACTGGATATGAAGAGAATATAAGGCTTATAAAAAGACGATACTCGGAAGGTTCTGGAGAGTAGAGACGTGGACGTCTAAATAAATTAACTTTTTTTTTGGGCAACTTTTTTCTTATTGATTTTGAATCATTTAGGCACATCTTGTACAAACTTGGATCGAATTGAAAGAACGGAATCGAGAATATAATAAAACTGGAGATCGGATGAGTTTGATCCGGTTCAATCCCGGTCTAATTCGTCCCATTCAGATTTGGACCGGTTAGAATAATTTTTTGTACTAAAAATAAATTAAAAAATAGGAGATTTTAAAATAATTTAGCAAATTAATTATTATAAAATTAAAATATTTGAAATAAAAAATTATTTTGGGTTGGAAATAAAATATTAAAAGCTCTTTAAATAAGTATATACTATATATACATCATAATAGTAAATGTTATTCCCCTTTAAAATCACTTTTATGTACATCCGGTCCAATCCAGATTTTTCTAGATTTAGACCGGACCGAATTGGAAACCTAGAGACCGGTCCAGTCTCATTTTGCACACCCCTATCCATAACTATAGAACGCAAATTCAGGTCTGGGCCGATACGTTTGATACCTAGATCCGACTTATCGACCTTTTTATATCTTTTTTTCAATATTAAATACTTCCTCCGTTGCATTTTACTTGCAACACTTACCGTTTTTGGAAGTTACATATTACTTGCAACATTACTATTTTTGGCAAAAATAATCTACTTATTTTATCCTCACTTTATTCCTATCACATATCAACATCAATCATACATCATCCCATTAATTATTTAATATACCCACAAGTCACAACCACTATCTACTTATAATAAAATTTTTTTATTTCTGCTCCACATATCACCATCAATCGTACATCATCCCTACTTTTACCATACTGATTTGACAGCCCTTAAATATTGTGTCAAATCCAATGGTGCAACTAAAACGGAACAGAGGAAGTATTAGCTATAATGTGTATTTGATTGTTTAATTATTGTATCCAAATGTGGCCGGTGGTCATATTTATACTTAAAAATCAAAAGACTTCATAAAGATTTTGCTTTAAGAACTTGAATGTTTGAAAAAATTCATATATTTGGTCGTTCAAGTTGTATAAAATATTAAAAATCCTTATTTGTTGAAAATGTAAAAATAAATTTATACGCATTGACGGAAATTATAATATTATTTTTTAAACAATTTCTGGAAAAATAAAATATTGTTTTGCTCCCAGATCCGACCCTATACCCGCCAGACCCTAAGGGTTTGGGTGGGTCCCAGTCTAGGTCCAACAAAAAATAATGGGATTTGAATCTGGGTCTAGATGGACACGACCCATGCCCATACAGTGCAAACACAGGATATTAAAATTTCCGGATCTGATCGATTCGAAGAACTTGTGTATTTTCATTATTTAACTCTTATTCTATAGCGATCGATTATACTCCGCGCTCTCCACCTGTTAGCTTCTTTTGTTTGTTATTTACATCGACACAAAAAATAAATATAATAGAGTAAAAATAGCAATGTTATTTCCAAAAATAGATTTAGCGAAAATTTATTAAAACGGACTAAACTGAAATTGAACAGATTAGTATAGTATAGACATTAATAATCCATGTGGCGCACCAAAATTGGAAAGTTAAGAAATATAAATTTTTCTCAAGAAACTCTGACTAAACGGATACTTTACTCTTGTGTGAGGAAATCTTGTGACATGAAAAAGCAAAAAAACAGAAACTGGTGGCTTTGTCTAGTGCTGAAGTCGAGTTTAGAGGGATAGCCAAGGGAAAAACAGAAATTCTATGGATACAAATGTTGCTAATAGAACTTGGCTTTCCTCAGGACAAAAGTTGTGAACTAAACTGTGACAATCAAGCAGCAATAAGTATCTCAGAGAATCCAGTACAACATGACAGAACCAAGCATGTAGAAGTTGATCGACATTTCATAAAGGAAAAGCTTGAAGCATATATTATTCACATTCTGTTTGTTCGCTCCAAAGAACAACTGGCAGATATACTTACTAAAGTTGTGGGTGCAGAGCAGTTCCATGAGACATTGAGCAAGTTGGGTGTTCAGAATCCCACGACCCAACTTGAGGAGGAGTAAAGGAAATAAGAATAATCACAGGAATCACAATATTCTTTATTTGTATAGTTTCCATTATTACTTTGATTAGGAGAATAATCAGGATTTCATATCTTGTAAATATAGTAGCTTTAGTCCTATATAATGTTGTAAACTATTCTTAATATAATCAATGAAACACAGATTAGAACCCTAAATCAGAGTTATTTAACTCTTCAAGAAGTAGCCATTAAAAAGTCTTTATCAAGTTAGCTTGTTTTGGAAGGTTGGAATTCTGATTTTGTTATGGTGATTGAAGATTGATCATAGAGGTAACCCACAAACTATTCTATTAACTTAAGCATAAATTGAATGTTATTAAATGATTTTAAGTTTTAAGTAAAATATTGATATATTTGGTGTTTTGTGTGCATCATTCAAGTCTATGCATTGTAAGTGTGTTTAGTGATGGAAATCTATGGATAGATTAATGGGTGGTTAAGTGTGTCTTAATGTGTGTGTGTGTGTGTGTGGTGTTAAGTGGGTATTGAGTTCATGAGATAATGAAGCAATTACAAGGAACTTGAACCAAGAAAAGTATTGCCTTGAACGAACATGAAGATTAGAAGTAGACAGTAGGATCTGCAAGGTTGTGCTCGAACGACCACTTGAAATGCTCGAACGAGCACTTTATACTGTTGAATTTAATAAGCTAGATCAGAAGCAGACAATAGGTTTTGGATGATTGTGCCCAAACGAGCGCATAGAGTGCTCGAACGAGCACCTTATGCTGCTGAAGTCAGTAGCTGACAGTTTTTTACCTTGTTTTGTAAACGCAATATCTTCTTCGTCCGGAATCAGATTTAGGCATATTTACAGTCGTTACGACCCTACGGAAGTCTAGTTTATCATCCTATTGAAATCACTTAAAAATACTTAGTATAATTTTATTTATAGACCTTTGAGTGAGCATGTTACTAAGCTTGGGTATTGCTTGGGTGAATTTGTGAACTTTAGAATTGACTTGGGATTAATCTTTAATCTTATAATAGGTGTGATTAGTTTAGTTTAGTGACGAATTGGTTTTAAAGATTGGTCTTGTTGAGTTGTGGTTTCTTAATTGGTTACTTGATGTTATTTGGGTATGATATAAGCTGGGTATTTGGGATTTGTATGTAAATATTGGTTAAACTCCTTCATGTTTGAGGATGAGTCGTTTAGCATTCTAATTAATTAATATTTTTTTTGAGAGGGCAAAAATGCTAAGCATCAGATAAAATGGAATCAGAATACAAAGCATCACTAAACCAGGACGGGGGAGAATGAACCCAAACCTCGTCACTAGGACTTGAAACAGCCCATCTAGCGAGCCTATGCGCTACATTATTACATTCTCGGTAACAAAAAAAAAATGCACAGGAGCTAAACAACTTGCTATAACAGATACAATTTTCGACCAAGACTTGAGTATGGAAGCCCCTAATCCGCCTACAATTAACCGCCTCGATGAACTCCTTCGAACATAGCATGCTCCCACTTCTGATCTTTCGCAATGGACATAGCCCAAGCAAGCGCATCGATATCAGCACCTTCAGCAGCGCCCTCTTCATAAATTGTCTTGGATCCAGCCATGATAATGTGCCCAATAGAATTCCGAATAACAAATCCCAAGCCCAGCCTATCACCATCGCTACCACAAGCACCATCGAAATTAATTTTGAAGGTACCAGCATGGGGACCATGCCACTGCTCCTGCTCTCGTGAATGCTTTAGCGAAGGAATATGAAAATCCAGAGCCTTATGATACTCTTTAAGCCAATCTACAGTTTTACCCATACAAAGGGAGGGAGGGGTATGAATTTTGTTGAACACCAACTCATTTCTGCACTTCCAAATTTGCCAAGAGATCATAGCCACCCTTTCCACCTCAGACACCCCACAAGAATTCCAAAAGAAATCGATAATGTCTTTGAAAGAGGACACTTTATAATTTGGAAAAGAGATCTTCGCCGCAAGCTAAACCTCATTCGCCCACTTACAATCCCGCAAAACATGAAAAAGAGACTCTTCACACCCACATCTGGAACATCTAATAAACTCCGAGATACCCTTACGAGCCAAATTAACACCGTGGGGGATAATATTCCAACAAGCCCTCCAAACAAAATCCCGCACTTTAGGAGCAACACGTAACGTCCAAATCTTCTTCTAAATCGGGTCCGGACCAAAGGAGCAAGAGGCCCAATCGCCCGACTTTAAAGCCATACCGTACACATCCCTAACTCGGAGAACACCATCCTTGCTATAAACCCAACACATCTCATCTTTCGAATTATCCATTTTTAGGGGAATACTAGGGATTTTCCTTGCTTGGAAAGAAAGAAAACAAGAATTAACATCCCTTGACTTCAACTCGTGCTTAATCGGATCAATAAAACTAGCCAAAGTTAAGTCTTTTTTAGCCTCAGGACACGGAGTGATAACACGGCCCGAGCCGGAACCTGGCATCCCAGCATCCCTCCAAACCCGGATACGAGAGTTGTTACCTATCTTCCATCGAACCCCACCATCTAATAACTTGCGCGATCCCCAAATACTCCGCCACCCATAACTAGGATAATTACCGACACTCGCCTCCCAGATATCGCACTTCGGAAAATATCTCGCTTTGAGAGAACGGGCAAGAAGAGAGTTCGGGAAAAGATGAAGCCTCCAAAATTTCTTTGCCAACATCGCAAGATTAAAAATCTCGAAATCACGAAAACCAAGACCGCCCTCCGCCTTAGGGTGACAAAGATGATCCCACGCCTTCCAACATATACCCCTTTTGCCTTTAGAAGCACCCCACCAAAATTGGCGAATCAAACTGCGAATATCATGACAAAGCCCTACCGGAAGCCTAAAATAACTCATCGCATATGATGGAATGGCCTGAATCACAGCTTTAATCAAGACTTCTTTCCCCGCCCTAGATAACAACTTTTCCTTCCAACCTTGGAGTTTTCGCCACACCCTATCACGAATCACCGAGAAAGAAATTCTTTTACTCTTATCGAACACCGTCGGAAGCCCCAGGTATTTACCATGCATCTTAACCTCAACGAACCCCAAAGCACTAATAACCGAATGACAAATGCCCCTATCCAACTTATGACTGAAAGAAATCTCACATTTCTCCATATTGACATTCTGCCCGGATAAAGCTTCATACTCCCTCAAGATACCCTCAATAGTGTTAGCCTCTTGGACCGAAGCATGAGTAAAGATGATACTGTCATCAGCAAAAAACAAATGGGTAATCGTAGAAGCATTGCGAGCAATACGAACACCTCTGACCAGGCCTCTATGACACTAGTGGAAAAAAAGCTATTGGCTGCGGTTTTTATGCCAATATAGGCTGGGTTTTGACTCGCAGCATTAGTAATAGCAGTAGATGACAAAACATCATTGGCTGCGGTCCTAAAATCCGCAGCCTATAGACCATTTTTACCACAAAAAAAGCTGATTATTGGCTGCGGTCATTGCGAGAACCGCAGCCTTTGAGGGCTATTTTTTTTTCATTTGGTTTTATACATTGAACAAAATACAAATTCCATAAATAATTTATTACAACATCAAACATATACATTGATCTCTAAATAAGCCTTCAAATTCACCAGCATCGATCTTCAATTTCAACAGCATTTTACTCAAGTCATCATCATACTGGAGATCTAACAAATCTAATAAAAACTGTAATTTGTAAATTGTAATAATCAAATAAAACATCTATAAAAAAAATAAGGGAAACTATCAATGGTGCCCTTGAGGTATGCGTTAATATCAATGGTGTATAAACTTTTTTTTTTTCCAATGGCACCCTTGACGTTTAGGGGTAATAACAACCGTGACACTTTTGTACTTTTTTCCGTTAACTACACGTTAAGTTTAAAATGTAACCTAACCATGGTTACTTTGTTGATGTTTATATACCCAGGTTGCTCGATTATCTTCTTCTCTCTTCCCTATCATCTTCCTTCTCCTTCCATGGCTACTTCATCCAAGAATCATTTGGTTCCATAGATATACATATCATTTCGACTAATCATTTCTGGAAGCCTCCATACTGATACTGGCTAATGGCTGCTGCTTGTTGCTTGTTGCTTGTAAAGAAATCATCTGCACCAGTTGTGGTTGGATTAAAACCAGTACCACCAAATACCGTATCCAGACGCATATCTATACCCATACCCATGGTTGATCCCATGTAATAAGATGTAGGAGGTCAATTCGAAAAGACAATTTTGGACCCAAATATTCCCATGTCTGGTAAACTCACCTCCTTGGCTGCATAGAGTTTTCATATGTGGTAATTTCATCAGCAGTTCAATCCTTTCCTATGAAGGTCATTGAAAATAAGAAAAAATCTACAACATAGGTAGTACTCCTCTGCCTCTATGCCCTTGAGTTTGCCATGGAATTGAGTTGGTTGGATTATTTTCTTATCATTGTGCCTTTGTGCGATTTAATTGGGGAAATATGAGAAAATAGGGACTAAAAAGACTTATATATGGGTCATATTTGAAATTGCGGAAGAAAGGGCTTTAAGGGATTTTTCTGGGTTTTGAAGAAAGGGCAACCAAGGAAGGCAGCCATGGAAGGAATGAAGAAGAAGAAGAAGATGAAACTAACCCTAGTTAGGTTAATTTTGAAAATTTAACGGATTTTTTATGGAAAAAACTTAAAAAGGTCACGGTTGTTATTACCCCTAAACGTCAGGGGTGCCATTGGAAAAAAAAAGTTTATACACCATTGAGAATAACGCATACCTCAGGGGCACCAATGATAATTTCCCAAAAAATAACAAACATAAAAGAAAACAAACGAAATATAACAAAAATCAATGAAAAAAATCTATAAAAAAAATATAACGAATAATCAAATCTTACAATAAACATCTATAAAAAAAATATAACGAAATATAACGAAACATCTGACAAATCTTACAATAAAAAAAAAATCTATAAAAAAAATATAACGAAGGAGGCACTTGAAAACTTGAGATGTGATGAAAGATGTGATAAAAAAAATCTTACAATAAAAAAAAAATCTATAAAAAAAATATAACGAAACATCTTACAAATCTTACAAATCTTACAATAAAAAAAACCTTTGACTTTCTATTGAGATGTGATGAAAGAGATAACAATGGAGATTCGAGAAAACTTGAAAACTTGAAAACTTGGGTTTTGATAACAATGGAGATTCGAGATCTAAAGGAAGAAGGAGGCGCTTCAGTCTGGGCTTGGGTTTTGATAAACGAAAAAATCAAAGAGTTTAGAAAGGACCTGTGCTTTCTGTGGAAGAAGATTTATGTCCTTGAAGTGATAAGCATAACATGGGTTTTGATAAACAAAAAAGAAAGAGTTGCGCCGGACGAATAATCTTAGGTTTAGAGAGGAGGCGCCTCAAATTCTGATTTTAATACCCCATATAGGCGCCTCAATTAGGGTTTTTTTCTTTGGGCTTGGGTTTAAAATTTTTTTTAATGCTCATTGGCTGCGGTCAAAGAGATAAACCGCAGCCTATATGTTTTTTTGGGTTATTTGCTGCTGTTTTTGTAAAAACCGCAGCCTATGTATAATTTTTTTTTTCGCGATATTTTTCTTCTATTTTAAGCTGCGTCTTTGAACAACCGCAGCCTATGTCTCGCAGCCAATGGCTTTTTGTCCACTAGTGTGATAAGCTTGTTTAATGAGCGTCCCTGGACCTTCAGCACATAAGATGAACAGATATGGAGATAAAGGATCTCCTTGCCGGATCCCTCTTTGAGGAATCAAGGGTCTAGACAGATGGCCCTTGACAATGAATGAAAAAGATATCGAACCCACGCACTCCATCACCCTAGAAACCCAAACATGCGGGAAACCCATAGCCAACATTATACCTCGTAAATAATCTCATTCGACGCGGTCGTAGGCCTTGCTCATATCCAGTTTAAGAACCATAAAGCCTCGCTTACGAGCCGAACTCGTTTTCATGAAGTGGAAAACCTCGGAAGCTAGCAAAACGTTGTCTGTAATAAGCCGCCCTAGAATGAAGGCGCTTTGGTTATCCTCCACAATATCCAGAAGAATCAACTTCAGACGATTAGCTAAAACCTTTGAGATCAGCTTGTAGGATATGATACATAAACTAATCGTACGCAAGTCTTTCATTTCTTTTGGCTTCTTGACTTTTGGGATCAAAACCACATGTGTCTCATTCAATCTCTCCGGCATCCCCCCGTGGTTCAAAAAATGCAGCACCAAATCGGACACCTCCGGCCCAATCAAATCCCAAAATTTGAGATAGAACATGGCCAGGAAACCATCCGGACCCGGAGACTTTCCAGGATGCATACTCTTGAAAGCTTGAAGTACTTCCTCCTTAACGTACGACTTTAAAAGCGCATCTCGCATATCGTCCGTTAGCTGATTCTCAATACACGCAAAAGAGTTCAAATCCAACGGAGGCCTCGATGAAGTGAACAACTCAGCATAATAACTATGAACAACCGACATTAAATCCTCCAAATCAACACAGACTCTCCTATTATTATCGACCAAGGACTCGATTTTATTTCTTTTCCGCCGGTGCGAGGCACAATAATGGAAATAGGAGGAGTTTTTGTCATTGTCTCTCAGAACAAAAGGTCTCGCCCGTTGCCAAGCCTCAGTTTCAATCTTTCTTCGAATAGATCGAATCTCCTCTTCCACCCTCCGCTCTTCATCAATCACGGACTCAGACTGCTCCAACCCTCGAAGATATTTCAATCTCTTAAGTAGCACCGAAGCCTTTTATGAATATTTTTGAACGTGTGCTTACCCCACTTATCAAGAATGCGCCCACATTGAGAAATTTTGTCAGACCACGAGCCCAACGAATTCCGATCAGCCGAAACCCAAGCCCTCTCCACAACCTCCCTAAACTCTTCAACATGGAACCATTTGGTTTCGACTTTAAAAGGACGATCGTCACAATAAGCACCACTGTCCAAACCCCCTATATTCTTACTTGCTTTGACCAAAATGGGTAAGTTATTAGACGAATCCCAAACAATATTATGCACCGAAAAAGACGGAAAAAGATCAAGCCACTCTTCGGACGCTATTGCCCTATCAAGCCGCTCCTCGATAAAATTATCTCCTCTCTTATTCGACCATGTAAACTTATGCCCAAAACAACCCATATCCTTCAACCCACAAGTCTCCACAGCATCACGGAAACCTTGAATAGAAGACAAATCACATGCGATGCGACCCGTCTTCTCAGACTCATAAAAAACTTCATTAAAATCCCCCGCAACAATCCACTACATCCCAGGATTGTTGTTCAAACCCCGCAACATATCCCACGTTCTCCATTTTTGACCCGATTCCGCCCACCCACGAATCCTCATGTCCACCTCATTATTCCTGAACAAAGCAATGCCGCCCGACCGCCCACACGCCTCAACCCATGCCCCATTCTCAAAATTCAACTTCTGATTAATCATTCTCATTGTCCCACCTTTTTATCTCACATAAGATAATTATATCCAGAGAATAATTGCGAACAAGGTCCGCAAGACTATGAACTGTCGTAGGACTCCCCAACCCATGATAGTTCCAACACAGGAATGAACTCATTAGTAACCGAGGCCCCAATTCGTGAGACCCGCCACTGTAGAATCTTGATCAGCCACTCCCTCTAACTCCATCGAATCACAACGCCTCCTCTGAACACCACTTTCATTTACACAAGGGCCATCCACATTATAACCCACCACTGATTTCCTCTTCCCCATATAATCTTCATGATATTTCTCCAACCCTTTCAATAGTTCAATTTCCACCTTCGAACCTTGACAATGTTATCCACACCACCCGTATCAACATGTGAATGTTCTACATCAACCGCCGTAGCAGAAACTCCACCATAAACAATCTTATCTGTTTCATCCAACAGAGAGACATGCCCCAGACGTACTATCCCATCCTTATGTCGAAAATTCTCCCCTTCCTTACACACACCTTCATCCACCTTCCTACAAACATCAGAATTACTACTAAACTCCAACTCCCCCTTTTGCTCACCGGTTCGCCCAACATCCTCCTGAACTAATGAAACTTCATTAAAAAAATTCGCAACCTCATTAACAAGTTTCCTACCCTCCAACCTCCGTTCTTGCTCGACCTCTTTACCAGCCTCCTTCGACCCCCGATCATACCCCATGTCTTCTTTAGAGAACTTCCAGGGTGACGCTCGAGGAGAAGGCCCACAGTTCCTTTCCGGCGTAGAATCACCCCCCACCTCCACACAATCATTCGACCCATGACCCAAGCGCCCACAATAAAAACATATCATCGCAACCTCTCGTATTTAACTGGTATTTTGCAAATCTGCCCATCACGCATCTTTATCTGAGCACTGTCCCTAAGAGGTTTCTGAGAATCAATCTTAACTCTAATGAGCAAGGACTTCTCAATGCTAAAACCATTTGGTGTCGCCATTTCCATAAAAAATGCCCACTTTATTCCCCAAGACTCTCGCATTACCGATATTACCTCGTCCCTTGAAAGGAACGTCATAGAATCTCGCCTATATCAGTAGATGCACAATCTCCAAATCCAATGGCTTAACCGCTTTATCCATTTCTTCTAACAACAACGGGTATTTATCGAAGTGCCATGGCTGGCCCTCCAAGATCTTCTTCTTATCTCTCTAGTGAAAGAACTTTATCTGATATAAATTACGACCAAGATTAACTATCTCCACTCCGTACTTAACCGTCCATATCCCCTTCATCGTGGAGATGAAAGCAGTAGGATTAGGATTCCTAGTCGTCCATAAATTTCCAATTAGACCAAGAGCAACACGGTCATTATCCCCCACTTTATTCTCACCATACTCAACCCACTCGACAACCGATTCAAGATCATCAGAAGCATCGACCTTCTCCTCAGCATGCATGACAGAACCCTTTGAGGGTTGATCAACCCCAGTCTTGTAATCAAGAATGGCCTTGTCTGCCATTAAAACAATACCCAACACCCCGCAAACAAGACTCAAGTATAGAAATCTTAATATAAACGTGAGAAAACCCACACTGAAACTCCCAAGAAAGAGACGAAAACCCCCAAGCAAAAGGACGGAAACTCACGTAGAGAATTCTTAGGAGAGAGAAAACCTAGAGATACTCTCAGCCGGGACAACATTCTAACTAATTATTGATTGCTCTTTTTATGTATTAATATTATTAATATTGTAAAATGATTTTAAAGAAAATCTATCCATGTTATGGAAATTGTATTTGATAAAATAAAGTATGTTAACATTCTTTTTTAGAGATATTACAAAAGCATGTTTTACTTAAAGTATTGTAAAGTTTTAGAGATATATATGGTTATCGTTTTGGGAATTCGATACTATGTATCCGGTTTTGTGTGAAAACCCTAGAACTTGATTCCAGGTTATAGCGATCACCCGTTTACCAGAATGTTAGATCAAGCCTACTTCTGGCGATCACTGAATATTCCATGTTTCGTGTTAATTTTGTAATATGTTTTAAAATATTGTTTTATGTATTGGCTAGATGCTTCAACAAATGTTGCGACTTTTGTGAGGAATTTACCTCAAAATGTTAGCTTTGAACTTGTGTAGTTCTTAGCCGTGTTCGGTTTATTAATAAAAGTACTCTTTAATATTTTCCTATGTTTTGATATAAAATCTTATTTGAAAGAGGTTACAAAGTTGAACAAATAACTGAATTTACAAATGGTTTTCAATATTATATTGTTTGTCTGGTTACTCAATAATTATTAGTAGGATCATGTACCAACTACAGCCTCTAAGTTTACTCAATTTCAAATAAACAGCCGCGAACTTCGTTTATTACCAACTACAGCCTCCAACTTATCAAACATGACATCGAGACAGCCAAAACAGCCCAAAAAAGGGTAAAAAATAGGGTTAAAATGGGGTGTTTTGGCTGTCTCGATGTCATGTTTGTTAAGTTGGAGGTTGTAATTGGTAATAAACGAAGTTCGCGGCTGTTTATTTGAAATTGAGTAAACTTAGAGGCTGTAGTTGGTAAATGATCCTTATTAATATTGACTGCTTTTGATGGGGCCTACTCTTGTGAGAGTAGATCCATGTTTCAGGGTAGCTTGGTTGTGGAGGTGATGTATATATGTATTATGTGCTACGTGCACGGCAAGGATTCCATTTTGTCATCACCCCCTTTTAACATTTGGTTGTGTAAACGTTTTTGAAATATTTTTTAATTAATTAAACTTAAGTTAAGTATGTAAAGTTCGCGTTAACTCGGATATTATTTAGCTATGATCATCGGATCATAGGTCAGCTTGAGTCTAGACATTTGTAAGTCTTTTGCTGTGTTAGTGGAAAATATTATTATATTGTTTCCACTGGTTTGGGCTGTTTCAATTGGTATCAGAGGCTTGTTGTTTATAGAGTACTTGAAGCTTCATATTCGAGTACAAATTTTTTGAAAAATGGATTTCTAAAACCCGAGAGAGAGCGGTAGTCGAGTCTTCGGGTGTTACCTCCGAAAATTGAGGGTTATTGATGTGACTATGTGTTATATGTGTGATGTGTCAAATCTGATCTCCTTTGCCCAATTGTTACAAATGAGAATTGGGGTCTGGGCAAAGGAAGTGATGGGGTGTACCACCTTTTCCCCGCACGATGTTTTTTGTAATGTCGTGGCTACTCGGTAATTTGTTTTGGTAATTTGTTTTGGTGTGCCTCTTGTTGTATCGTGTTTGGTTTTTTTGTTTCTAGCATGGGTATTATTAGTGTGGTTTATGGTTTTCTAGGTGGAGTGTAAGGTGTAGTTTCTTGCTAGTATAAATCTAGTGTGTAAGGTGGTTTAGTTTTTTGTGGTGTTGCATAGCCCACCCCTATACTGTTTTGGGTGGCCTGTCTCTTGGTCCCTTGTCCAATGGTTTTTTCCCCTCACGGGGTTTTTTATGCAGGCGGGCTTGTGGTCTTAAGATTCAGTGTTTTTGCTTCCTCCTTTCTTAATATATTTCCTAATTTCCAAAAAAAATAAATTGTGTGATGTGTAACATGCTTTTGTGCTATGGAAATCTTGAAGTTTCCTTTTGTGTTGCGAATCCTCTTTTAGTAAGAGTCATGCGGAAGGGCAAGAGTTAAGTCCGGATTATGAATTTTGAACTTCGAAGTTTGGTGAAAGGAGTTTTAAAGCATATTAAAGTATGTTGGGAATTTTCGTTTGAATCTTCATTGGTCGATCTAAATTAATCTTATTTGAAACTTTGTGTGATTGTTTTAATGTCATGTATTAAAAATAGCTTTTAAAAGAGCTAAAATTTTCAACTTGAAATATATATACTGAATTTAAGTTTCTTTAAACTGTTTTACAAAAGATATTATATATACTCGTATAATTGGCATAAGGAGTCAAGGTTCAAGCTTATCGAGAATTGCGATGATGTTGTGCAAGAATAATTCGATGCAAAGAGCTCAAAAGAAGCATTTTTGGAATATTGAAAGTTATGAATTAATTGTGTATAAACATTGGAAATCAATCAAGGAATAAAGATTGTAGAAAAAAGTACTTATGACATGTTAAATTTAATGATATTTTGTTGAGAATTTCAATTAAAGGAAGTTGCGAAAGAGAAACAAGGGTTGATATAAATAGGAATGTCGTAAAATTTTTATTGTGGTAACCCTTATATTGAGGTGAATGTAAAGTTATGATGGAAAATATTCTAAATGATTTACGATGTTGAAAGGATAACTTTGAGAATTAAAAAGTTTGAATGGTTCAAATTATGTCGAGCCTTATTTATGGTTGATGTGAGTTGAAGTTCATAAGTCAAATAAGAATCAAATAAAAGTTATGAAAGCCTTGTATTTCATGTATGAAGAAATTTGAATATAAATTGTACATATGAAAAATGAATATTTGATTAGGATTTAGTATTGAAACTTATTGTATTGAGGTGATCGAAAAACAAATGACTAGGGGAACAATAGTGTAAGTTTAAACCATGATTGATTGAGACATTAAAGGACAAAAGTTAAATGGTCTAAGTTGTGTAAAATTGTATTAATGGTGAGCCGGATAATCGGAATGAAGGTTAAGAATCGTATGAAATTGAATGTCAAGAGTATGGAAGCTATTTGGAAAAAAATGTGTTTGAAACTTAAAGTGTTAAGGGTCATGTATTAAAGGTGGATATGAACAAATTATGAGTGGAAGTCAAACGATAATGATTGAGTTATAAATTATTAAAGGTTGAAAGTTGAAAGCGATCAAGGACATTTTCTAATTTGAAGTTCAAGTTATTTGATTATGAGAAATGAAATGTGTAACTTAAAGTGATACTTTCGAAGTATATCGGGGTTTATAAGAGTTCCTACGTGAAGTTTTGTTGCCATATGGGAAAATCAAGTAAATTAGGGAATCAATTTTTCAAATAGAGGATACAAAATGGTTGAATTGATTAAAACAAGTATTCGAGTATAACGTATGTGGAGATTTAGAAGTTAAATTTTAAGGTTGTATCGAAGTTGGAGAATATTTAAGGTTGTGACTAGAGTTATATCGAGGAACGTTAATATGTTAGTTATGAAATGTATGATCGAAAATAAGTATCGAAGTTAAAGGATGAAATTACTCTAAATTTAGAAGAATGAATCAATCACTATCTTATTCGGCTTAATTAAATGTCATTAAGCTAATATGGGATTTTGGGTAAGTCAATATGAGTAATATTATTATTTTATTATAATAATATGAACCAAGTATTTTTCTTATCATTTTCAAGAAAAAGATTATTTTATAAAGAATATATTATATAGATAAATATTGTGAAGTTAAAATAGTTAACATTTGGTTAAAACTATATTAAATTTTGTATTCAAGTAAATAAGCTGAAACTGATTTAGTAAGTTATTTTGACTTGAAAACAGATTTGATTTTGAAAATGTAATTTTGAATAGTCTTTATTCGGAGGGAAACTCTATCAAATTTCTCGTTCGTAATAAAAGCATTTATTCTTAAACTTGGATGACTGCCAAGTGTAGATTTAATCAGTTTTGAGTAACTCTTTATGATACTGTTATTTGGGAAAGTTAATTGGAATTATTTGAAGAATTATTTTAAAAATTAGTAATGCTCGTATAACTTATGTAAGGAATTATGGACTAAGATACCAAGTATTATGACGATATTAGTTTTGAAGACCAATTGCTATGAAAAGTTATAGAGAGTGTTCTAGGATGTATTAAAAGTCTAGGATTGAATAGAAATGATAAAGGTAAAGTAAAATACATGAAATATAATATGAAAGTAAGAATTTTGGGATATGATGTAGAACACTTGGGATATGATGTAGAGTGTTCTAGGGTGGATTGTTGTTTTGTACTTTTAAGTATTTTGGCTCTGTTTTGCGGAACATAAAATAAACAATAAACACTTAAACAAAAACTAGGAAGATAAATAGAGACAAGGATTTTACGTGGAAACCTTCTAGGCCTAATAGAAGGAAAAACCACGAAAACTTGGGATTTTAAGCTTCTCTTAATAAGTTTTAGGCAATTATTACGATTACATAAAACACTTCTCTTCTCTTCTCAACTAGGCAACTTCTCTTTTCTTTCTCCTTCACTTTCTCTTCTCTTTCTCACGTTTCCCTTAGACTTTCCTTAAGTCTAGTTACAATAAACTCTCAAAAACCCTTACAAAAGAAATTCTCTAGAATGGATAAAAACTAAGATATTGCATAAGAAAAATATTATGAATTAATTGGCAAATGAAAGAAAAAATAGTTAACATACAAAATTAAGCATCAATTTACTGTGTGTCCACTTTGAGAACATATGCAATTATCAAACACAAGATAGTAAAAAGATTATAAGAGCTTAAACGTCAAACTAAGTCGAGTAATATCAAATTAAAACATTCAAACACAATATAGTTTAATTAGAACAACACAATATCGAGACAAGATTAGAGCAAAACTTTTTAAACTTTTTAAAGCATGAATCAGAGCATGAATCAGAGTATGAATCAGAGTATATGAAAACTATGACATTACAAGTATTCCTCTAAGTTTGTTGCTTTTCTTCCCCCTTTTGACATCAAGCAAAAAGGATTGGCGTGACCAAACCATAGCACTAACACAAGCATTAGTCAAAGAAGGATAATCAAGAAGCAATATAACAAAGCAAGCACCATAGTAAGCATCAAGATGTGCATAAAATACCCAAGCATAGACCAATAAGAGAAAAGAGATAGCAAAAGATAGTAATGATAGCAGCAGGTTTAACAAAATACAAATTGTTTGGTACCCCAGCATGGTACTTGAAGAAAAGAAAAGAAAAGATTGTTTAATTGTTACAACCAGAATTGATGTGGCCAACAAATATAAAAATCATAATGGAGCAGTAGGAGGGATCAACCAGCAGTCTCTTCATCAATGTGTTATGTCTGCACTTCAATAGAATCAAGCTTGGCACCAAGACGAGACTCCATCTGGGCCAGCCGATCAGTGATAGAAGCAAGTAAGACACGAACTTCATCTTGAAAAGCACAGAAGCGAAACTGAAAATCATTAAGTTGTATGAGGAGAGAATCAAATGCAGTTGGAGGAACAGGTAAGGGGTTAGTAGACTCATCAACACCATGTGAAGTATGTGGGGGTAAAACCTGTGTATCAAGTGGTGGTGGAGTAGAATGTATGGGTGATGGTGGTGGCGATCGGTGAATGAGGTGCACATGTAGGTTCTTTGGTGAAGGGTGAGGTAGTCTCTTCATCCAATTCCACTAGACGCTTAGAAGCTAACCTACTGCTCTTGTTAGGAGTGAGCACCGGTTTCTTCTTCACTAGCATAGCAACCTCTTCATCATCAGAACTTTCATCGAAATTTTGTTCCTCAAGTTCTTCACCTTCTCCTTCTCCTGAGGCTCCCCCCTCACTAAGTGCTTCCCGTTGTTCCTGTGTAACCTCTGCCTGTTCAGTATGGGCAGAAGGAACAGCTCCCTGATCTATATCCTCATCTACCTCCATTTTCTCATATTTTTCTTCTTTGTCTCCCTCCGCCTTTTCCTCATTAGAACTTACATTTTCAACTTCAATTAGGTCTTCCAATATCCCTTTTTGATTCAAACTTAAGTGCAAATTCTTAAGACATTTGCACTGATTTTGTTATTTGCACTCATAGGGAATTGAACACCATCCAATCGTACACTGAACTTCTTAAAAACGCAAGTGAATAAACCTCCATATCCAACCATAAGACCTTTCTCAATACATTCAGACAGATGCGAAATCATTAAAGATGGAAAATTAATTTTTATATGATTAGTCAGGCAATAAATTAATGTGGCGTCACGAAGATTAACTTCAGTCCACTTAGAGTTACGGGGTAAAATGAATCGGCGTGCAATGTTGTAGAGTAGTTTATCAAGTGGCGACAGTGAGTGGTGGCTAAACCTCTTCTTATCATCAACACGAAAATAGGAAATATTTGGTTTAACACATTTAAATAGTTCATAGGGGGTCTTAGAAGTGATAGGTCTAATCAACACACGATTCAAAATATAACATGCAGTATTAACAGCTTTAGGCCAAAAATTTCTAGGGAGACCACTAGCTATCAACATGGTTCTAGCCATTTCCTCTAATGTTCTATTTTTACGTTCCACCACACCATTTTGCTGTGGTGTCCTAGGTGCGAAAAAATTGTGACTTACACCATGCTCATTATAATAATCTATAAACCTTGAATTTTCAAATTCTTTGCCATGATCTAATCTTATGTGGACAAGTTGATTGTTACTAGATTTTTGAATTTTATTTGCAAAAGCAACAAATTCATTAAAAGCTTCATCTTTGTTAACTAAAAATAAGGCCCAAGTAAATCTACTATAATCATCAACTATAACAAATACATATCGCTTACCATTACGACTTTGGATTCTTATAGGTCCACAAAGATCCATATGAATTAATTCAAGTGGCTTTAAGGTGGTCACAATATTCTTAGGTTTAAAGGATGACCTAACATGTTTTCCTTTAGCACAAGGATCACAAACTTCATCTTTTTGGAATTTAAGGGACGACAATCCTCTTACTAGGTCTTTAGTTCGTAAAGTATTAACCAAAGAAAAACTAGCATAACCTAAACGTTTATGCCAAAGAAGAGGGTCATCTTCTATAACACTGAGACAAGTCAGACTGGTTTTGGGAACAGTGTGGAGGTCCGCAACATAAGTGTTCTCTCTACGAATTCCTTCCAAAACAGTGTCTCCTGTGTCATTCCTAGAAATAATGCACTTTTCAGAAGTAAAGTTTACAGAGTTACCTTTGTCGCAAAATTGAGAGATACTTAGTAAATTATGTTTAAAATTCTCGACTAAAAATACATTGTCAATTGCATGGGAACTTGACATTCCAATTTTTCCTTTGGCAATGATTTTGCCTTTTATATTGTCTCCAAAGGTCATAGTTCCTCCATCATAGGCTTCTAGTGAGAGAAATTTTGATTTATCACCTGTCATGTGCTTGGAACAACCACTATCGAGATACCATGAGTTGTTCCCCTCACTAGAACCTGCAAGACGAACTAATTGGTAGAATGAGGGACCCAATCATCCTTGGGTTCCTTGTCGATTATGCATGAATCATATTTCCTAATCCAAATGCGATCGACATAAATTTGGTTCGTTTTTGTCGTGCTGTTCCCTTTTTAAACATTGGAATTTTAGGTGCCCGATTTTACCACAAAAGGAACACACTTTACTACTAGGGAGATCAACGTAGACCTTTTTCTTGCTTTTATTCTTATTATATCCTAGGCCTTCAATATTTTTAGTTTTAGCCTCTAGAATTCATTTTGGAACTTCAATGATTCTCCTTTTTCCTCTTGAATTTCATTAAACTTTCAATTTCTCATTTTCGATTTTGCTAGATTCTAGGTCTAATTTTAACCTTTGAAATTTAGTACTAATATCATGAATAGATTCATCATTTATATTCTTATTTAAGCCTAGCAATTTATATTGATACCAATCGACATTAAGAATAATATTTTCTTGTTTTACCTTTTCTAAAGTTTCCTTTAACATCACATTTTGATCTAATAAATCAAAGAATCTAGTTTGCACATCAGACCTAAAAGAATTTAGGTAAACATGGTCGTTGCAAGTTTTAAGGTCTTTTTCCATTTAGAGACAAGTGTTAGTTCTTTTTTCCAGTTTATCTTGTGTCTCCAAAATCATTTTAATTAATTCATGTTTATCCAATCTAAATAGGTGGTTAGGAAATAAAGTAGAAGACAATACCTCTATTCCTTTAGACGTTTCGTCATGAGTGCTCATGAGACATAGATTAGTTGTTTCTTCCTTAACGGGAGCTTCAGTTTCTGCTTCGCTCTCAGATTCTCCCCATGCAGCAATCATGGCTTTGCAAATGTCCGTCTTGTTGAAATTTCCTTTCATCGGTTGTTGTTTCCCTTGTCTTTCCTTTGCCCTTCTTGTTTTTCCATTGAGGGCACTCCTTGATGAAGTGGTCAGTGCTTCCACACTTATGGCATTCGTAGTTGGTTTTGGTATTAGCAGCTCCTCTTTCTTTGTTGTTTCTTTGATTGGTGTATCTGCTGTTTCTGAAGAACTTTTTGAATTTTCGAACCAACATGGCAGTCTCCTCTTCATCACATTCTGACTCTTCTTGATCGTTCGTTACCAGAGCCAAGCCTTTGTTTCGGAAACTGTCAGCTGTTCTAAGATGTAATTCGTGGGTCATAAGGGAACCATCCAACTCTTCCAGATTGAATTACTGAAATCCTTGGATTCCTGTATGGCTGTGACTTTAGCTCTCCAACGCTCATCTTGAGGTAGACTCCTTAGAATTTTCCTGAACTGTTCATCTGTGGGAATAAGTCTTCCAAGAGAGACAAGTTCGTTTGTTATGTTTGTGAACCTGGTGAACATCTATTGAATACTTTATCTTGGTTCCATAACAAATCTTTCATACTTTGACATCAACAAGTCAATCTTAAAGCGCTTCACTTCACTTGTTCCTTCATGGGTAACTTCTAGCAAATCCCAAATCTGTTTGGCTGTTTTGCAACCAATAATGCGATTATGCTCATTTGGTCAAAGACCACAGTGAAGTAATTTGATGGCAAGAGCATTCATCTCCATTTTCTGAAAATCTTCTTTCTCAAATTCAGTGATCGGTTTGGGAACAGTTTCGTTATTGGAGTTGGTAATTGTTACCTCAAAGTCTCCAATTTCGATAACTCTCTAAACTTGATAATTTTCGGCCTTGATGAAGATCTCCATCCTATTCTTCCAATATGTGTAGAATTTACCGTCGAACATGGGCGGTCTTTGAGTAGAGTAACCTTCTTCCATTCGTTCATTCATTTTCAACATCTCTAAAACACCAAGATACGACTCTCAGGGTTTCCTGATCAAATGAGGAACAGGGCTCTGATACCAATTGTAGAAACACTTAGAGATATTGAATGCAACAAGAGGGGGCTGAATTGCTATTTTGTACTTTTAAGTATTTTGGCCCTATTTTGCGGAATATAAAATAAACAATAAATACTTAAACAAAAACTAGAAAGATAAATGGAGACAAGGATTTTACGTGGAAACCTTCTAGGCCTAATAGAAGGAAAAACTACGACCACTCGGGATTTTAAGCTTCTCTTAATAAGTTTTAGGCAATTATTACGATTACATAAAACACTTCTCTTCTCTTCTCAACTAGGCCACTTCTCTTTTCTTTATCCTTCACTTTCTCTTCTCTTTCTCACGTTTTCCCTAGACTTTCCTTAAGTCTAGTGACAATAAACTCTCAAAAACCCTTACAAAAAGAAATTCTCTAGAATGGATAAAAACTAAGATATTGCATAAGAAAAATATTATGAATTAATTGGCAAATTAAAAAATAAATATTTTTCTTACTTGGGTGATCTCTCTTGATTTTTTCGGTTAGGCACACCACACAATAACCGGTTAAAGAAATCTCTTTTTATATAAAAGTAACCGTGGGTTTTACAAAATCCTAACTACCCATATTTCCCTTATTCTCAAATGTGGAAAAGAGGGAAATAATCTTGGGAGTTATAAGATAAAAGCTACGGTTAGTTTTTAGATTTTAAAGGCTAAAAATAGTTAATTAAATTTAATTATATTAAAATCTAATCAACTCCCTATTTTCATGGAGAGAAATAAGGAGACTTATTCTCATTAATTTATGCAATATCCTAATTCTTAACCGTACATATCAACTAAAAATAGAAAAAAAATAATTTACTACGTTATTTTAGCTGACGCACTTCTCCAGACCTATATCGTTGGGAACACTGCACTGTCTCCATCAGGAACTTTTATCAGATTACTAATTCTTGGAACAGTAGAAATTAAATCCACTTTTGACTTCCTAAATGATCTTCTATGCTGATTCTTTTGACCTTTGACTTTGACTTTGACATGTACAATATCTTTTAAACAAACCTTTTAGGTACCATCGACGGCTTTAACAAAATCAGATATAAGACCTACACAACAATCTCTAAAACATGTTTGTTTATATTAAGGTGAAGTCATCATCAAAACTTAAGAGGGCCAACATATGATTTATTCAAGTATTGCTTCGTGTAAGCATTATTAAGGAAAATAAAGATGTTAGTTTCTAGAGATTTTAAAAACGTCGGGTAAACCATTAGACGCTTAAATATATCATCAATATTGTAGTATATCATGAAGATATCGAAGTAAAATTTTAGAGTTCTTATAGTGATGTGTTGCATCATTTTTGTTATGCATTTAAAGATGTTTTGATTCATGTCGAATCATTAAAATTTATTTTAAACTTAAGTGATCAGAGAGTTGCAGTAAAACCCGTGAGGTTGAGTTTATGAAGTTGAAGTTTAACTTAAGTTAGGGAGACCCTAAGTACTTGCAAAGTTCAGATAAGCGTTGTCTTGATTTCGGGACGAAATCATTTTAAGATGGGGAGAATGAAATAGCCCTAATTTTAACAGCTTAATTAATTGTAATTAATTAAGTAAATTTGAGATTATTATATTTTAATTGTATTATTTTATTGGGACTAAGTATAATTTAATATTATATTTGGATATCAGTTTTATAATTTTTGGGGATAAATTAAATTGTACGACGTATATATGGGTAATTTTATACACCTTAAGCTTGTTGAATGGGTAAGACATGCCACCTCAACCCCAATATTTACCAAGCACACCACCCATTCCATCTTCATATACTTGTGTAATGTAAGAACCATTCCCACCATCATTCCATCACTTCTAAACCAAAGTTCTGAATTTTATCTTCTCCAAGTAAAGAAGCAACCAAATTTCTGAAATCCCACCTTCTCCAAGTGAACAAGCAACTAAATTTTCTGAAATTCCACCTCCTTTCTTTCATAATTTCATGAATCATCAAGAGGTTAAGTGGTATCACCTCACAATAGAAACCCCCTATTTCAAAGAAAGTTTCTTAAAGTCCAAATTTAATCTCTACAATTTATATGGAGTATGGAGCTTAATGGAGGTCCACCTAGGATTGTTTTAGATGTTGTTGAATTAGAAATGCCCAAGTAGATTTCATCTTCATCATCATATTCCCTTTCTTTTATGTAGAAAAGTAAGTTTTAAACTTCTTCATCTTCTATGTGCATGTTGATGTAAGGGTTAGACAAACATTTAATTGACATTGATGTGTTTGATTGTTAGGTAGGTAGTATAATCTCTTTGGTGTGGTGATAGATGTGAAGGAAAGAAGAATAATCACAGGAATCACAATATTCTTTATTTGTATATAGTTTCCATTATTACTTTGATTAGGAGAATAATAGGGATTTCATATCTTGTAAATATAGTAGCTTTAGTCCTATATAATGCTGTAAACTATTCTTATTATAATTAATAAAACACAAATTAGAACCCTGAATCAGAGAATTATTCTACTTTTCATGGTATCAGAGTCAACGGTGGTTCAAGGGACCACCGTATTTCTAGCTTCATCATTTACCTTTACCTTACCTTAACCATGTGGGAAATCGGCGACCTTAAAACCAACACAGGATTTGTCGAAGAACCCATCACCATGAACCATTTGTTAGCCATCCTACAACAACTCACAACAAACATATCTAGCTAAGATGGCGGATCAAACCAAACTATAAATTTCACCGAAAAACTCAACCACCAAAATTACACCAAATGGTCCAAAATGATGTATTTGGCCATAAGTGGGGGAGGCAAGCTCAAACACATCATTGCTTCCCCCACCTTCACCAAATGAACTAGAATACTCAAAATGGACACAACAAGATGCAATAGGGATTTCTTGGATTATCGAGAACATTGAAACTGACTCAGTCAATCAATTACTCGATTATCCCACGGTAAAAAAGATCTATGGCTAGGGATAGAGTCTCTATATAGTAGTGGGCAAGATGGCTTAAAGATTTATGATTTAACAGTAAAGGAACATGCTTTGAAGCAAGAAGGATACTCAATCGAAGTGTACTATGGGAAAATGATTTCCATTTGGAAAGAAATCGACAAGAGGGTTGCAAACCCAATGAAGCATACAGAAGATATCAACATGTACAATGAAATCACACAAAAACAGAAATTATATCAATTTCTGTCAGGAATCAACGAGACATACGACAAGGATCGAAGGGATATTCTCAATAAAATTCCTTTACCATCCATGGATGAGGCATATGCCTCCATTAGAAGGGAGATCTCTAAAAGGGAGATCTTGACAAGCAAAACATCACCAAGCTTAGAGCCCTCAGGGATTGGACATGGGCTCATCAGAAGACAAAAGAAACCAACCAAAAAATACCCATCATTGGGGTACGACAACCCCTCAGGCACTGGTGGTGGGTTCATCACCAAGTTTAGATCCCACAGAGGACCGACCAAAAGAGAAGAAGAGGACAAATCTCACCTTCACTGTACCTATTGTGGCGGAAACAAGCATACAAAAGATGAATGTTTCAAACTCATCGGATTCCCTGACTGGTGGGAAGAGCATACTCGGCGAAAAAGGAAGGAGGAAGGCCGGAGTTCAAAAAGCCTGATGATCGAAACAAGGGGACCGGATTTCATGCCTACTTAAGTGTCGAACACACACTTGGTAAAGATGAAAGAGCAACCATTAGAGGTGAAAGTAATGAGAGAGAGGAGATAAGAGAGGAAAGTGACGGCTTGCCCTACAAAAAACACACCCCTACCCACTCTTTTATAACCCCACAAAAAAAACCCTATTCCAGAATGTTCCTTACCCTACTCGAAAACACAACCCACAAACCAATTTATAAACCCTCTTAACCCAACGTTTTTACGTAGGCCCGCATTTGTCATGGGTCAACAAAAAAACATTCAAAGTGGATTCTTGATTGTGGACCTACTGACCCGATAACATATGACCCACATGATTTTGTGTCATTTAGCACGACCAAAAATCTCTTATCCAGATGGCAAATGGTGAAAGTGTGAAAATCGAGGGTGCCGGGAAAATTAATATTCTTCCTAATCATCAATTAAATAATTGTCTTTTTGTACCTCATTTATCGTACAAACTTCTTTCTATTAGTCACTTGACTAAACAATTAAAATGCACTATTCTAATTGATGATAATTGTTGTCTGATATAGGATCTGAAGACATGGATCATTATTGGGCGTGGTATTGGGAAGAATGGTTTGTACTACGTGGAGGAGGGGTCTCAAAATGGCAGTGCATCGCTTGTTCGCGAATCTGTGAAAGAACAAATGTGAAAGTGGCATCGTCGTCTTGGGCATCCGTCTCTAGGGCACCTAGAACATCTTTTTCCTTCCCTAGTGAATCGTCTATTTTGGCCAAGAGCCACAAACGTTCGTATTATTCTAGTTTGAGTCGGTCTAGTGAACCTTTTATGCTTATACATTCTGATGTTTCGGGACCTGCTCCTGACGGAGGGACTTCTGTTTTCTCTTATTATGTCTTGTTTATTGATGATTGTACTAGAATGAGTTGGGTTTTTTTTGTGAAACACAAATCTGATGTTTATGATGTTTTCCTTAAATTCCATAAAATGATTCTTATCTAGTTCCAAAGATACATTCGTATTCTTCGATCAGACAATGGCGGAGAATACGTTAATCATAAAATGCAAACTTTTTTCTCCGCTAATGGGCTAATACATCAAACTTCATGTCCTCAAAAACACCAACAAAACGGCGTTACCGAACGGAAAAACAGAACCCTTTTGAACATGGCTCAATCAATGATGATTGAATCATCTACCACCATCAAATTGTGGCCTGAAGCAATTGCCACTGCCCCATATATCACCAATCGCCTTCCAACCAAAAGTCTCCAACATAAAACACCCCTCGATGTTCTCTCTCAGTTCACCAATTCCCTCTCTATCCACTTTCTCCCACCAAAAATTTTTGGTTGTGTAGCATATGTTCACCTTTCCAAGAAAGACCGATCAAAATTAGAACCACGAGCAGTTAAATGTGTCTTTTTCGGGTACGGGGCAAACCAAAAGGGATATCGTTGCTTCAATCCTCTCACTAACCATATGTAGGTCACTATGGATTGTGACTTTCATGAAGATTCCAACTATTATCACCACCTTAGATGTTAGGTGGAGAATTGTAACACTAGAGATGATCTAAGTTGGCTCACAGTAAACACAGACCAAAATGGGCAAGTATGCTCTGCCACCGAGACTGCCCCCGAAACAATCGTACATCAGCCATCCTCCTTACCACAATCATCACCCCTGTCTAAAGATCTTATTGAGGTAAACTCGTCTCCTTCTCCATTTGATGATATGGAGAATAACCCTATCTTTGAGGTCCCACAGGAAGAAAATGATGAACATTATAATATAGACAAGCAAAGTGGCTACAGAATACCACCAAGGAGTACTAAAGGGGTACCGCCGAAGAGGTATGATCTAGAGTTTGAGGCAAAAAGGTCTAAATATCCCATCAATAAAGATGATCACAATACCCTGTCAGAATCAGCAATAGCCTTCAATATTGTTCTATACTCAAACTATGTTCCGAAAACAGTAGAGGAGGCTTTGAAAGATCAGAAGTGGAGGCGGGTAATGGAAGATGAAATTGATGCTCTTATGAAAAATGAGACTTGGGAGAAATGTGAAATCCCTAGAGGGAAGAAAGTTGTGGGCTGTAAATGGGTCTTTACTATCAAGTACAAGTGAGATGGGACTATTGAAAGATATAAAACTCGTCTGGTCGCAAAGGGGTACACACAGACATGCGGGATTGACTACTCTGAAACCTTCTCACCAGTGGCAAAGATTGATACAATCCGAATACTTTTCTCCGTAGCAGCGAACAAAGACTGGCCCCTATACCAGGTTGATGTAAAGAATGCGTTTTTACATGCAGAAATTAAGGATGAAGTCTTCATGCAGGCTCCTCCAAGTTTTGGGGATAACTTTGGGAGAAATGAAGGCTGCAGACTAAAAAAAGCACTCTATGGTTTGAAACAGTCACCTCGAGCGTGGTTTGGGAAATTTACTCTTGTAATGAAGAAGTTTGGCTATCATTAGAGTAACTTCGACCATACATTGTTCCTCAAAAAGAAAGGTGACCTAGTGACTTACCTTATCATCTACGTGGATGACATGATTATCACTGGGAATGATGAGAATGAGATCCAGTCTTTGAAAAGGAGATTGTTTGGAGAGTTCGAGATGAAAGACCTTGGAAATCTGAAATACTTCCTGGGGATAGAAGTTTTGAGATCAAGGAAGGGTATCTTCATATGCCAGAAAAAGTATGTGTTAAACTTGTTAGCAAAGGCAGGCATGTTTGATTGTAAACCAGCAAAGACACCTATGGTAGTAAACCATGGACTCCACACAATTGAAGGAGGAGAAGCTACAGATCGAGAATAGTATCAGAAACTAGTTGGGAAGCTTATTTATATATCTCATACCCGACCTGACATTGCATATGCAGTAGGAATTGTAAGCAGATTCATGCATCTACCACAGGTTCAACTCATGGAAGTAGTAATCCAGATCTTGAGATATCTTAAAGGAACACTAGGAAAGAGGATTATCTTTAGGAGAAATAGGCATCTTGATTTACAAGCATACACCGATGCGGACTGGGCAGGCGATAGAGATGAAAGAAAGTCGACATTCGGATACTTTACTCTTGTGGGAGGAAATTTTGTGACATGGGAAAGCAAAAAACAGAAAGTGGTGACCTTGTCTAGTGCTGAAGCCGAGTTTAGAGGGATAGCCAAGGGAATAACGGAAATTCTATGGATACGAATGTTGCTAATAGAACTTGGCTTTCCTCATGACAAAAGCTGTGAACTATACAATGACAATTAAGCAGCAATAAGTATCTCAGAAAATCCAGTACAACATGACAGAACCAAGCATGTAGAAGTTGATCAACATTTCATAAAGAAAAAGCTTGAAGCAGATATTATTCACATTCTGTTTGTTCACTCCAAAGAACAACTGGATGATATACTGACTAAAGCTGAGGGTGCAGAGCAGTTCCATGAGACATTGAGCAAGTTGGGTGTTCAGAATCCACCTACCCAACTTGAGGGGGAGTGAAGGAAAGAAGAATAATCACAGGAATCACAATACTCTTTATTTGTATAGTTTCCATTATTACTTTGATTAGGAGAATAATCAGGATTTCATATCTTGTAAATATAGTAGTTTTAGTCCTATATAATGCTGTAAACTATTCTTATTATAATCAAGGAAACACATATTAAAACCATAACTCAAGGAGTTATTCAACTCTTCAAAAAGTAGCCATTAAAAGTCTTTGTCAAGTTAGCTTGTTTTGGAAGATTGGAATTCTGATTTTGTTGTGGTGATTGAAGATTTATCATAAAGGTAACCCATAAACTATTCTATTAACTTAAGTATAAATTGAATGTTTTTAAATGATTTTAAGTTTTAAGTAAAACTATTGATGTAATTGGTGGTTTGTGTGCATCATTCAAGTCTATGCATTGCGAGTGTGTTTAATAATGGAATTCCATGGATAGATTAATGGGTGGTTAAGTGTGTCTTAATGTGTGTAAGTTTGTGTGTGTGTGTGTGTGTGTTAAGTGGGTGTTGAGTTCATGAGAGTATGAAGCAACTACAAGGAACTTGAACCGAGAAAAGTATTGCCTTGAACGAGCATGAAGATTAGAAATAGACAGTAGGGTCTGGAAGGTTGTGCTCGAACGAGCACATGAAATGCTCGAACGAGCACTTTATACTGTTGAAGTTAGTAAGCTAGATTAGAAGTAGACAGTAGGTTCTGGATGATTGTGCCCGAACGAGCACATAGAGTGCTCGAACGAGCACCTTATGCTGCTAAAGTCAGTAGCTGGCAGCTTTGTACCCTGTTTTGTAAACACGATATCTTCTTCGTCCGGAATTAGATTTAGGCATATTTACAGTCATTATGACCGTATAGAAGTCTAGTTTATCATCCGATTGAAAGTACTTAAAAATAATAAGTAGAATTTTACTTATAGAGTTTTGTGTTAGCATATGTCTTCATGAAAGTGGTTAAAAGTGTTCAATGTTGTTACTAAGTTTGGGTATTGCTTGGGTGAATTTGTGAACTTTAGAATTGAGTTGGGATTGATCTTTAAACTTATAATAGCTGTGATTAGTTTAGTGTAGTGACGAATTCTTGGATTTGGGTTTTATAGATTGGTCTTCTTGAGTTGTGGTTTCTTAATTGGTTACTTGATGTTATTTGGGTATGATATAACTTGGGTATTTCGGATTTGTATGTAAATATTGGTTAAAATCCTTCATATTTGAGGATTATTCGTTTAGCATTCTAACTTATTATTGATTGCTCTTTTATGTATTAATATTGTTAATATTGTAAAATGATTTCAAAGAATAAATATACATGTTATGGAAATCATATTTAATAAACTAAAGTATGTTAACATTCTTTTTTAGAGATATTACAAAAGCATGTTTTACTTAAAGTTTGGTATAAAGTTTTAGACATATATATGTTTGTCGTTTTGGGAATCGGACAACGGATACTATGTATCCAGTTTTGTGTGAAAACCCTAGACCTTGATTCCAGGTACCTTTTAGGATCGGCGTCGAGCCCCCTATCCCGTTTAGTTCTTGCGATAGCCGTTTAGGTGATGACGATCACCCGTTTATCAGAATGTTAGATCAAGCCTACTTCTGGCGGTCACTAAATATTCCCTGTTTTCGTGTTAATTTTGTAATATGTTTTAAAATATTGTTTTAAGTATTGGCTAGAAGCTTCGACAAATGTTGCGACTTTTGTGAGGAATTTACCTCAAAATATTAGCTTTGAACTTGTGTAGTTCTTAGCCGTGTTCGATTTATTTTTAAAAGTACTCTTTAATATTTTCCAATGTTTTAATATTAACTTATTTGAAAGAGGTTACAAAGTTGAACAAATAACTGAATTTACAAATGGTTTTCAATATTATATTGTTTGTTGGTTTACTCAATTCTTATTATTATTGACTACTTTTGATGGGGCCTACTCTTGCGAGAGTAGATCCATGTTTCAGGGTAACTTGGTCGTGGAGGTGATGTATATATGTATTATGTGCTACATGCGCGACAAGGATTCCATTTTGTCATTACTCCCTTTAAACTTTTGGTTGTGTAAACGTTTCTTGGTTTGGTATTGTAAAGACTTTAAATTTTTTGAAATAATATGTAATTAAATAAACTTCAATTAAGTATATAAAGTTCTCGTTAACTCTGATATTATTTTTCTATGATCATCAGATTATAGGTCAGATTCAGTCAAGACATTTGTAAGTCTTCCGCTATGTTAGTGGACAGTATTATTATATTGTTTCCGCTAGTTTGGGCTGTTTCAATATCCTTGTCACTGGTAATGACTTTTCTATCATTCACAAGCTTAAACAGCACGTTAACAAAGTTTTTAGTATCAAAGACTTGGGTCTTCTCCATTACTTCCTTGGTTTTGAGGTTTCTTACTTCGATGATGGCCTTGCTATTACACAATAAAAATTTTGTAAAGATCTTCTTCGTGACTCTAGGTTGTACACTTTCAAGAGAGTTGCTACTCCCTTGCTCTAAATCTTAAACTCTTGATTCTAAACTATATCCTAATCCAACTCATTATCGTAGTTTGGTGGGTAAGCTAAATTTTTTGACGCATATACTTGCCCCGATCTCGCTTTCACAGTTCAAACACATAGTCAGTTTATGCAAAGCCCAACCGAGGCTCATTATCAGGCTTTGACACATACACATAACTACCTTGCTTCTACACTTGGTCAAGGACTACTCTTAAAAGCCTCTGATCAACTTCATCTCAAAGCATACTCTAACTCCGATAGAGGTGTATGTTTGGACACTCGACATACTGTTACGGGGTATCTTCTTCTCTTTTGCAACTACCCTATCAGTTGGAAGTCTAAGAAATAATCAACCGTGTCTAAATCCTCGTCTGAAGCTGAGTATAGGGCCATGTCTTTTACTGCCGCTGAAGTTACTTGGGTTGTTCGTTTGGTTGTGGACCTTGAGGTTCATGATCCCTAGCCCATTACTCTTCATTGTGACAATATTTCCGCTATGCACATTGCTCATAACCCTTTTCAACATGAGCGTACCAAACATATATCTATTGACTGTCACTTCACACGAGAGAAGATTTTAGATGGCCTTCTTCAACTGCAGTATTTGCCCACTTACCAGCAGCTGACTAATATACTCACTAAAGTATTGCCTTCTACTCATCTTCAACCGTTATTTTCTAAGCTTGGCATGCATTCTCCTACCCCACGTTTGAGGGGTATGATAATATATCCAGTATACAACCACCTCACACCAATCTTACTCAAGCTCATCATTCTACTTTATTCTAGAATATCAGTTTCTTATACCACGTCATTAGTTTGTTAGCATTTCAGTCTTGGTGTACGTCTCTCTTGTATAGTTTGTTATTTCCTTTTTCTTGATTTCTTTTGCTATTTGTATTGCTTCCAGATAGCTCCATATATTCTCTCATTTCAATGAATAAAGTAAGCAATACTTAATTTCATTCTTTAGCAAATAGTGGTTTCATTATATATTGTTATCTATTTGTCTGATGATTTTTTTACTTCAATAGTTTGTGTTCTTGATTCCCTTTTCTCCCCTCGTTTATGAGTTGTATTGAGTCTGGTATTAAGTTTAATATGGTTAAAGTAGTGCTTAAATCAATTATGATGATTGTTAAGAAAAAGGATTCCATATGAACAAGAGTAAACATAATGCAAGGTATTTCTGTATGTATGTGTTTAGTAGATATATGCAGGCTACAAGGTGCAAGGAGGAATTGGTCAGTAGTTTTAGTTCAATTGTTATCTGTGTAAATATGTTGTTATATATTGTAAACATTAGTTAGTAGTTAGTTATAACTAATTCAGACAGTAGGTTCTGGATGATTGTGCCCGAACGAGCACATAGAGTGCTCGAACGAGCACCTTATACTGCTAAAGTCAAAAGCTGGCAGCTTTGTACCCTGTTTTGTAAACGCGATATCTTCTTCGTCCGGAATTAGATTTAGGCATATTTACAGTCATTATGACCGTGCGGAAGTCTAGTTTATCATCCAATTCAAATTACTTAAAAATAATAAGTAGAATTTTATTTATACACTTTTGTGTTAGCATATGTCTTCATGAAAGTGGTTAAAAGAGTTCAATGTTGTTACTAAGTTTGGGTATTGCTTGGGTGAATTTGTGAACTTTAGAATTGAGTTGGGATTGATCTTTAAACTTATAATAGCTAGGATTAGTTTAGTTTAGTGACGAATTCTTGGATTTGGGTTTTATAGATTGGTCTTCTTGAGTTGTGGTTTCATAATTGGTTACTTGATGTTATTTTGGTATGATATAACTTGGGTATTTCGGATTTGTATGTAAATATTGGTTAAAATCCTTCATATTTGAGGATGAGTCGTTTAGAATTCTAACTTATTATTGATTGCTCTTTTAGGTATTAATATTATTAATATTGTAAAATGATTTCAAAGAATAAATATACATGTTATGGAAATCATATTTAATAAACTAAAGTATGTTAACATTCTTTTTTAGAGATATTACAAAAGCATGTGTTACATAAAGTTTGGTATAAAGTTTTAGACATACATATGTTTGTCGTTTTGGGAATCGGACAAAGGATACTATGTATCCAGTTTTGTGTAAAAACCCTAGACCTTGATTCCAGGTACCTTTTAGGATCGGCCTCAATCCCCCTATCCCGTTTAGTTCTTGCAATAGCCGTTTAGGTGAGGA